>JAJJWX010001697.1:21232-621232 GCA_023529315.1 Papaver bracteatum | reverse complement strand
TATTTTTCCTGTAGTGACATTTGAATTTCAATAGTCTCAAGGTACTTTCCAACAAGAACATGGTGCAAGGACTTCCACAACATATCAACCACAAGGATGGAATATGTGAAGGGTGTGCACTTGGGAAACAACATCGCCAACCATTCCCAAAATGTGTAGCATGGAGAGCAAATGAACTTCTTGGTTTGGTACATATCGATGTGTGTGGACCAATGAAGACACCAACTCATGGAGGTAATATATACTTTATCTTATTTATTGATGATTTTAGTCGTATTACTTGGGTTTACTTCATGAGACAAAAATCCGAAGTTTTTAGCATCTTCAAGAAGTTCAAGAGCCTTGTTGAAAAGCAAAGTGGTCACTACATAAAAGTTTTGAGATGTGATAGAGGCAAAGAGTACAACAACAAAGAGTTTGATAAATTTTGTGAAGATGAAGGCTTGGAAAGGAAACTAACAGTGGGTTATACTCCTCAACAAAATGGTGTTTCCGAGAGAAAGAATCAAACTGTTATGGAGATGGCGAAGTCCATGCTTCATGAGAAGGGTATGCCTAAAGTTTTTTAGTCCGAAGCCGTCAACACCGCCGTCTACTTGATGAATAGGTGTCCAACAAAAACCGTATGGGATAAAACTCCTTTTGAAGCATGGAGTGGGAGAAAGCCATCGGTAAGACATCTCAAAGTTTTTGATAGTGTGTTACTCTCAAATTCCAAAGGTGAAGAGAACAAAGCTTGATGAATCAAGTGAGAAATATGTATTTCTCGGCTATAGCCTCCAATCGAAAGGTTATAGGTTGTTTAGCTTGAAGAACAACACAATGAGTACAAGTCGTGATGTCTTGTTTGATGAAGGAACTTAATGGAATTGGGAAGAAGGTAAAATTGAGAAGAGAACCATTATTGTTGATGAAGAGCAAGAAAATTCAGCAACAAATGAAGTTGAAGAAGGTGAAGAAAATGAGGAAGAACTACCTCAAACACCTCCAAGTACAAGACAAGGAGCATCTCCAAGTATGACTCCAAGTACTAGTGCATCAACATCACCACCACCACGACCAAAGAAGATGCAAAGGTTGAGTGAAGTGTATGAAAGATGTAACTTTTGTATGGTGGAACCAGAAATTTTTGAAGAAGCATCAAAAGAACCGGTTTGGAGAAAAGCTATGGAAGAAGAAGTTTTTGTCATCAACGAGAACAATACATGGGAGAAAGTAGCAAGTCCAAGTGACAAAGAAGTTATTGGTGTGAAGTGGATCTACAAGGTGAAGTACAATGCGGATGGATCAATTCAAAGGCACAAAGCAAGGTTGGTGGCAAAGGGATATTCACAACAACCCGGCATTGACTACAATGAGACTTTTGCACCGGTTGCTCGTCTTGACACCATTAGAGCCGTGATTGCTATGGATTCCAAAAAAGGTTGGTTACTTTATCAACTTGATGTCAAATAAGTATTTTTGAATGGAGAACTTCATGAAGAGGTCTATGTAGAACAACCACAAAGTTTTGTGGTGGAAGGAGAAGAAGACAAAGTTTACAAGTTGAAGAAAGCTTTGTATGGCCTCAAGCAAGAACCAAGAGCTTGGTATAGTGAGATAGATGGATACTTCAAAAGGAAAAACTTCAACAAAATCAAGAGTGAGCCTATATTATATGTGAAGACAAAAGGTACGTCTATTCTCATTGTTGCCTTGTATGTTGATGATCTTATCTTTACGGGTAATGATGTTAATATGATTGAACAATTCAAGATAGAAATGATGATGAAATATGAGATGAGTGACATGGGTTTGCTCAAGTACTTCCTTGGTATTGAAGTTCACCAAAGTTAAGATGGAGTGTTCATTTCTCAAAGCAAGTATGCCGAAAAGTTGTTGAAGAAATTTGGTATGCTTGGTTGTAACCCTACATCAACACCACTTGTAGTGAATGGGAAACTCAATAAAGATGATGGAGGAAGAGGTTGATGAGACTTACTATAGAGGTCTTATTGGAAACTTGTTGTATCTTACACATAAAAGACCCGACATCATGTTTGCTTCAAGTATGCTTTCTAGGTTCATGAGTTCACCTAGTCATCTACATCTTGGCCCGGCAAAGAGGTTGTTGAGGTACATACAAGGAACAATGAATTTTGGAATCATGTATTCTAGAAATTTGGATATCAAATTAGTTGGCTATTGTGATAGCGACTTGGGAGGATGTATTGATGACATGAAAAGTACATCGGGGTATGCTTTTTCTCTTGGTTCGGGTATAATTACATGGGCATCGAAGAAGCAAGAAACCGTAGCTCAATCTACAGCGGAAGCGGAGTATATTTTAGCATCAATAGCTACATCTCATTTTGTATGGATAAGAAGAATCATGGAAGACATTCAAGAGAAGCAAGAAGAAAGCACCGTAATATTTTGTAACAACAAATCGGCAATTGCTATGTCCGAAAATTCGGTTGAGCATTGTAGAGAAAGGCACATCAAACTCAAGTACCATTTTATTCGAGAAGTGGTTGAAGATGGTGAGATAGATCTCAAGTATTGCAATACGGAAGACCAATTGGCGGAAATATTCACCAAGGCACTTCCCAAAGGAAAATTTTAACATTTCCGTGAACTACTAGGAGTAGAAGAACATCACATTAAGGAGGAGATTGTTGAGTAATGTAATGTTATGTTAAGAGTGTATTAGGAATGTCAACTTTATATTTAGTTTGTGTGTGTGTGTACTAAGCATGCGGGTGTAAGTCAAAAAGAGAAGATTTAGTATTATCTCTTCAATTAATCAAAATAGAGAGAGAGTAAGAAGAACCATAAGAGTTCCTACTTCTCCTTCAACAAAATTCATCACAATCAACCATTTCTAATCACCCAAAATTCTGACAATAATCATCACCTTTTTTCGTTATTGATAAGCCACCAATAAAATACATAGATATGCTTCCCCGCATTATGGTTGGAACTGGTATAGGGGTATAAAGTCTGAGTTGCACAACCAACTCTTTTTCTTCGCAACCTGAGTTAGATGGATTAGTCTTCCTGTGACAACATGGCCCTTTCACCATCTTCATTCGTTGATAGTCGAGGAGGAAATCCTTGTTGCTCTCTTCCCTCAACCTTTACATATTGGTGCACTCTAGGTTTATCTATAAGTTTATTATCTGGATAACTCATTCACCGACTTTACTAAGTCTAACCAAGTCTAATATTCTTCGTTTAGATAACTTGTTCTTAGACTTGTCTAGATAATTCTATGCTGATCTAGATAATTACAAAATGCATATTTCAATACCAACTTACTCAAGATTTCAGCTAGTTTTAAATATCTAACAAATTTTGTATACATGAATTCTGCAGGAAATAAATTCCGAGCAGCTTACTCTTCCAGCCTTCGACTTGGGTGCTGAGTTTACTCATCCAAATAAGGAAATGTTCCATTGATTTATTATGAGTTTCAAGGTCTTAGAAGTGCTTTACAACTTGCTCTCAATCATAGTTTTGGTGTCGAAGTCAAACTGTATTGCGATTCAGATATTGTTTATTATATACTTGATCTTTGTCTTGAGCATACGTCATGTACGCCATGGTGTATGGGTAAACATGCCCCCTGTGTAGGGCTCTATGTTGTATTAGGCGCTAGGCGAGGCGATGCGCCAGACCTATCGCCTATCGCCCGAGCGCCTAGGCGCGCCCTAGGCGACCAATGTTGCCATTTGTGCTGTTTTTACGTTATATTCAGTACTTCAGTTTTATTCAATCAAAGATAGCTTGATCTCAGGAAGAGAATTTAATTTGAGCGGTGATTGAATAATAAAGGAAAGAGCGTAATGTATTTGAGCGTTAATAAAGAAAGAAGGAAGCAGCGCATGTCAGAGAATCACGCAATGAAAGATCTGCGCAATCAAAGATAGCTTGATTTCAGGAAGAGAATGTAATTTAGTTTCCTTTTCTGTTTGTAAATTTATTTTTCCTTTTATAAGTTTTATTCATTCTATATTAACTATCGTCAATAATCATGCATGTAATCGTGTACAGAATCACATATAAATATCATTGAGAAACCCAAATATTTTTGTTCTCACTACGTAATTTTGGGTCTTTAACAACCAAGAATTAGAATGAGAATTACGGCATTCTCCGGTGGGTAAAACGATTACTCTTATCTCCATATATTGGCTAACATTAAGATATATCTAAATTAATTTTACATCATCAATCACGTTATTTTCCCGATTTTTATTTCCATAGTTCGCGTCATTGAGTATATGTTGATTACTCTTTTTATGGTATAATTCTTCTAAAATTAAATCAATCAATAAAACAAATTACTATAATTGGGTAATAAGAATCACATCAATCACGTTGGCAGATTGATAGTATAACACTGAAAAAGAACCATATAATATTTGCATTTATGAATTAAGTTTCATTATACTTCAAACAAAATTGCACAAGCCATTGTCAACTGCTGCAACATGATTGTGCGTCAATGTATCTGCGTCTTCTCATTATGCCAGTTCAATCCACCAAAAGCCTAAACCACCTGCATCAGCAAGATCCTTTGCAGCACCAGCAGTTTCTTCAAAACCCATTCAGTCATCAACCAAATATCACAGCCCATAGTTCCACTTGTTCCAGTTCAGCTATAGGACCACCATAGTCTCTTTGTAACCACAACAGACCAACATCTCCATTCATCTTCTTTGCATCACCAGTTCCCATTCCCATTTCAGCTGCAACTTCAGTACTACCAGACCCTCAAACTCCTATGTATAGCTCCACCAGATCACAGATGCAACATCATTAGCTCCATCAATCTTTGATGAATAAACACATACCCATGGCACCTTTGGAGCTTAGTCTAGCGCCTAATAATTAGGAGAGGCGTTAAAAGCACCAAAAGCGCTCGCTTTAGGCGCCGGAATGGAATATGAGGTCGCCTTGAATTCCTCGGGCGTTGTGCTACGCTTAGTGCGCCTTTAGCGCTTAGGCGCCAAAGGCGAGCGCCTTTTATAACATAGGCAGGGCTTGATTTATTTGGATACAGAGTTGTGCAGAACTATAATATTCTCATTCCAGTTATTAAGGAAATCACAGATTTGTTTCCGAAGATAAACACTTCCACAGATGTTAAGGTTACGAATTGTTGTGGATCTGGTCATTTGGAGAAATATTTTAGTACCTCAACTACCGAAGACGTGAAGAACCAATTTGGATTTTTGGTTGATGAACTAGGATTATATGAAATGGCAATGAAGCCGGATATATTTCCTCAAGAAGTCGATTATACTATCTATGATGAAGTATTCAAGGGAGATAGTGTGCATTCAGAGCTAATTAAGGTTGAGAAGGTTTCCGGAGCTAGTGAATATACTCACCCAGAGGCACTTTTCAGGAAGTTGAAGAAGCATTGCACCCTGAAGATGTTGTCTGGAATTTGAAGTATTACACTATTTATATCTTGTACTTTATTTTAATATGCTACTCCTTGTAATGTGGAAAGAATACTGGTAGCTACTTATTATAGTTTGATTGTGTATATCATGGGAAGCTGCCTCTTGCTTTTTTTTTGGTTAATTAGTATGTTTTAATGATGAATTGTTTCGATTTACCCTGTATTATTAGACTGAATACTTAGCTTGGGGTAGTTAGGACCTGCACAGAAACATCGATAACCAAATACTTAGCATAGGGTAGTTGTGCATATATGTGCTGGATTATGAGTTCACTGGGAGCTTCACAATCTATCATTCTGAGACTTACATAAATTATTTTTTTTTCTTTTATAATCAAAGAATTACATTGAAGACATAAGTTATTGAACATAATCTTATTGCAGGCTTAGTATCTGATAATGAGTCGATAGATTAAGGTGATTTTTGACAAATTTAGGGTTAGAAAGTTGAGTAAACCAAAGTTTGCATCTTGATCAGGAATCAGAAGAAACTCATCATGGATTGTGTCAAAGCTAGGCATCTTGCCCGCATTATTGATCGGAAAGTCAATGTTCTCTTATATGAACATGGGGTCTCTACGGTCAAAAGAATCAAGGATATCAGTGATACCTTTTATGATGGACCCTTTCAAAGGAAGGATTAATCGGGGGGTATGAAAAGTAATTGGGGGATATTTTACTGTTCATTCCGGCATGGAAAAACCATGCCGATTTTGATTTCCGGCATTGAAAAATCATGCCGGCATGAACAGTAAAATATCCCCCAAATGCATGTTCTTTTAAAGGTATGATGTAATCAAAGAAACTTGATTCTTATTTTGTCTAGGAAACTTCTTATAAGAATTCATTCTTATATGTTTTAAGAAGGATAATTAGGGTTTGGAATACCATTATTGTGAGTACACATAGCTATTTCCAACGATTTTCATCTTGCAATGTTTTTAGATTTATTTATTTAAATTCTAAAGTTTATTTGGAAGATAAACTATGATTTTGCAGTATTAATATTTATGGTTTTATAAATTGCAACTTATTATGGGATATGTGTGTTTGCATCCGTGAACTATCATTGTCCCATACATGGTCAAAAGTTAAGTCATTCATATATCGGTATGCAAGTATTGATAAAAGATTGAATGAACTTTTGACAAACAAAAGATAAGCCTATTATGTCATTATGAAAATATTGATGGAAGATAGGATGAGCTTTTGTTTACAAAGATTAAGTCTATTATATTTCATTGTGTAAATAGTGATGAAGAATAAAATGAATCTTTGTTTATTCCGCAGTATTGATCTTCCCTGATCCATATGCTTATCTAAATATTGTGCGGCTCCATAAGTTTTCTTATGTGAGCATTTCTGATTGAATTAATCATGGGTTCTCTTGTGGTTAACTTAATTGAGATTTTTTGATACAAATTCACATTCTTATGTGATTTGTTAATGTCCAAAGAAATTCTTATTTTCTTGTGAAAGTAAGGTCGCTCTTATTGTTCTTTCGGGAATGACATTTTATGGGGGAGAGTTCTTAATTGAACTTGTGCTTAATTGCCAAATCTTTGTGGGGAGTGTGGTTGTGTAACATTATAGGGGTTATCTTGTATCTTTATAAACTCCTTGATGAATGCATTTAGTTTCGGCTATATGATTGCATCTAAAAATTTGACATGTGTTTTCTTTTGGTTATAAAGTGTCTATATGGAAATTTCATTAGGAATTTAGGATCCCACCAGTTTTCGTATCTTTGCCAATTTTATTGACAAAAATGAGGAGAATATTAATGTGTAGTTCACACTACAAATACATATGGTTTTCGGATCATATGTAAGGGGGAGTGGTTTTCATGTGAGATGAAGTATAGACTATGGGGGAGTGATACATATCACCATAGTATTTTTGTCGAAGTTGTGATACAATTAAACTTTGATGTTGTGTAATAATATTATGACACCGTATAACAATGATTAAGAGCTATTGTTTTATCATTTTTATGGCTATAGAACTTCAACAATGATGATGCTGAATTGATTACCTTTAGAATCATTGGAGTACTTGGAAATGACAAAGATTTCGAGTAATGTTAAAGAACCAAGGAGAACAAGCATTTGGATGAGAAGCTACATAGTTTATTTATTTTGTATTACACATGTATTTATTGTTTTGTCACTAAAATTGACAAAGGGGGAGATTGTTAGAGCACTGCTCGGTCAAACTCGTAAGTGTTTCTATCTCAAGATTGTTTGTCAAGTTTCGTTGCTAAACTTCATCGACAAAAAGGTATGTGGAGACTTGAAATTATCTATCGCTCAAAAGTCTATCTATTTTATCTCCTATTTTGAGATAAAAGTCTTATTGCTATATAGACTTCGATTATACACATTTGCTATTTCGACCCAAGTTTATCTCGCTTATCGATTTATCGAAATATGTGTTGGTAAGCTTTCACTTTGGATTTGGCCAAGTTCATCTTTACTCGTGACGAAAGTCATGTTAATTATTTCAATAACTTGAAAATCACTTTGATGAAAAATATTTGTGAATAACAACTATAAAACATCCTCTAAGAAAGTATGAGAGTTTAGAACATGTAACCATCTTTGGATATAAACATAGTGTGTCCTCACAGTTTTGTAAAAGTCCAAAACCGGGAACCCAAAGTATGCGTACCCTTATGCGTACCGACGGTTGTTGGAAATCCGGGTGAGTATGTCTACCCGTACGCATACTGGCGGAAAGTTCACGTCCGTGAATTTCTGCTGGAGTTTGAAAGTGAAAAAAAAACTCAATACCATTTGCATACTTAGGTAGGTTACTTTCTAAAATCTGTTTGTTCATGAACTAAAACATTTATATATTAAGGAATGCCATCCTTGAAAACCATGGATATAATGTTCATGAATCCATTCTAGTGAATCAAAACCTATTTTTCTTCGATTTTGTCTTGTATATTTTTATAAGCTCTAAGAAATTGAGCAACTCTCTAACTAGTTCATTTGAGTCATTTGAACTAGTTATGGTGAAGATGAATAAGGTTGATATGAAAGTGCTCATATGGCTAACCATTGGTTAACCAACTAAGTGTACACGTTTAGGTACGGTTACTCAAACCTAAATGAAGTGACATTTCATTTGTGTATAACAAGATAATTTCGATCTAATGGTTGAAAGATATTAGCTTGAATCTAATCAGGTTTTCATATAACGGTGAATATTAAATGTTTTGTTACCAAGGTAACTTAGATTGCAAACCCTGATTGAAAACTATATAAAGGAGAACTCTAGAAACTGGGAAACCTAATCCCCACACCTCATGTGTGATACTAGTTATATAAGATATATTAGATTCTCTTTTAACCTTAGGTTTTTCATGAAACCTTGTAGGTTAACGACTTAAATACTTCATTGGGATTGTGAAGCCAGACCAAACTATTTTCTCTGTAGTTACGTGATCTGATCTTGATGTTTATATCGTGATTGAGTACAATCGTAAGATTGGCTTGATATCTATATCTCCGATAGGCAAGATAGAAAAGTAGTCACAAACACCTTCGTCTCATCGTTTGTGATTCTACAATATCTTGTTTCGTTAATCGATTAATATTATAATGGGGTGACTGATATTTCTAGGATGTTCTTCGGGAATATAAGGTCAGTATATCAATTAGTTTATGTTCACCTTAATTTATCAAAAGACAGAACAAAAACTCGTAGGTATTTCTGTGGGAGACAGATTTATCTATTCCTCTAGACTTTTCTATGTGATACATATTTTTTTATCAAGTTTTCGACTTTGGGTCGTGGAAACTCTTAGTTGTGGGTGAGATCATCTAAGGGAATCAAGTGCGTAGTATCTTGCTAGGATCAGAGATGTAAGGAACACAACTATACCCTGAATCAGTGTGAGATTGATTAAGGTTCAACAATAGTCCATACCGAAATTATTTTGTAGTATGCTAGTGTATGTAGCGGCTTAATACAATGTGGTGTTCAATATGGACTAGGTCTCGGGGTTTTTCTGCAATTGTGGTTTCCTCGTTAACAAAAATTCTGGTGTCTGTATTATTTCTTTTTCGCATTATATTTTGTTATATAATTGAAATATCACCGGTTGTGCGTTGAATCGATCAATTGGTAAATCCAAAATTTGGTTGTTAATGGAAATTGATTGATCCTTGAACATTGATCTTTGGTAATGTTCAAGTTATCTCTCTTATATTCAACCGGGCTTGCAAATTATTATTTGTTTTATTACGGATTGAATTGAGAGATTGAGACATAACTCTTTGATATACTTTTTATAAGATTGAGTCTAATTGTCTAGTTGTTTCTCTTGTAAGTATATTGGAGTTAGTCCATATAGATTTCTAAGAGAAATATTGGGTGAGGTTGTTAGACCCCCGCTTTTTCAACAAAGTCTGAGACGAAATAACTTTATGGCTACTATTTATCTTGCCTGAAATAGATTAAGAAAACCTCGATAATAAAAAATCAAGATTAGGATTCACGAACTATCATGGTAAAGATAATCTTACCTGGATTCACAAATCCCCAAGCTAAGTCTTTTAGTCGTAGACCTAAAAGGTCAATAAAGGTGACTCTATAATCAACTAGGACACAAAGTGTTAGGGATTGATTTTCCTAGTTGACAGAGATACTCCATTTATATATAGTTTTCAAAGACTAGGGTTATCTTAGAATTGAAGCTAAATAACTTGATAATCAAGCAAACATAATATGTCTTTAATTAACTACAATGGAAGACTATTCACATAGGTATGCTTAGACCGAGTTAAGTAACCGTGTACAATGACTTTTCGGGTTGGCAAGTTATCCAAAGAACTAATAGCTACTTGACGTTCATTTCAACACCTAATAAATTAATCATGATTAAAAAACCTAAGTGTTTTAATAAATCAATGAAGTCTTAGAAGTGTTTAATAAGAGTCCAAATTTGTACACCCCTCTAAAACCGGGGTGCACATTCCGGCTCTCGTGATTGGTTGAAGTAATCTTTCAGAACCATTCTCTTTTCTTGTTTTATTTTTGAAATTTTCTTTGTAATTTTTTTTTTTTGAACTTAAAAACACGCTATTGCACGACTGTTTCCAGGCATCAACTTTCATCGAAGAAAAAAAGAAAAAAAAAAGCTTGTCTACCTGATTAAATGAAACTCCATAATTCTTAAATTTTTATTCGCCCCAACTACTGAAGCTCCATCTATAAAAATCAAAATACCTATACACTATTAGTTGATTTCTTATTGTTCTGATTGTAAATCTTAGGGTTTCATCTATTTTTAAGTTTTTAGATTTGGGTTTGATTTAATCTTATTTCCGATTAAAAACTCAGTAGTTACATGCATATCCAAATCAAATGAATTTTTTGTTAACATCTCAGAAGCTATGAACTTTTAGAACAGATACTCTACTCCATTACAGGTAAAGAGTTTATTTTTGATTGATTTCAGAAGTTTAAATTTGAACCTGCTTTAGAAAACGTTATTTATGTGTAGTAGCAGGAATTCCCACACTACACCCCTATTGAGATTCTATAGAAATCTATGAGAAATTAGTTGAAGATTTGAAGATTTAAACGACACTTTATTATTTAGATCTCAGAAATGTTTACAGAAAATATTCAAACTCAGAATTACAACTTTCTTTCTAGAGTTTCTCTCTCCTCAAGACTTTCTTAACTCTAAAAATACATCATCCCCTTCTGGACTTACTTGAACCCTTTATATAGGAAATTACACAGTGGGTGACAGCTAAGTTTTCCCCTTCTTTCGGATCTATTCTGCGATCTCATCGCGGTAGTTATAATGTTAATCTTCGCCATTTTTCGTAGTCCTCGTGAAGTAATACTATTTTACCACGCTTCTTCAATCGTCAGCTATTATGATGCTTTTTTATGACACTCGCCAAATGTCGTTGGAGATTCTCACGATGCTCTCGTGAAAGGTATCATTAATGATGTAGGGATATTCGACATTCTCGTGAAAGTGTTGTTCTCATCGCAAGAATATCGTTGTGGCGATATTCTGGTCTTACATCTTGCCTCTTCTCATGTCTTTTCTGCGAAGAAGAGAAGATTGTGAGAATAAATTGCTGCAATCACCTATCCTTTCACCTCCATATTTGTTCTAACACGTCTCTAGGCCTTTCACCTGCTGTCTCCATGTAATTTTATCATCCATATATTTTTCGACACGTCAACTTAAACCGCTATAATCTGACCATTCACGTCCTTTCATTGTATTAATTACATTTACTTTCTAGAGAAACTTCTTCTCCTATAAATACCTCTCTCATTCTCCTCTTTTTCTCTTTTTACATTCTCTTTCTTTCTTCTTCTCTGCAGATTTTACTGTTCTTCCGTAAATTGCGCATCTGTTATTTTTGCCATTTCTTCCTTATTTTTCAATCTTCTTTCATTCCCATACTCTCAAAATGGTTGCCGTTGGTGCTAAAAACTTGACCGCCTTCAATTTGATGCAATAAAAACTCAAAAACAAAGGATTTAACTTATCTTTAATCCCAGATCAAAGTCCTAAATCTTATCTTTCTCTTGAACTATTTTCCAACTTTCAATGTTCTCGCCAAAAAATCATAGTTTCGTTAGGCCAACTTGAAGCTGGTCTTCCACTTCCTCTATATGATCCTGAACTTCCACTATTTTACCAAATAATTTCTGACGAGAGATTTTCGCGAGCGGTATATCAACTTGGTGGAGATTGTATTAGATTATTACTTGAATATGCCTCTCGTGGCGCTGGCAAAGGGTCACGATATTCTGAAGAACATCAAAGTATAAAATATAAACATATTCCAATTATCCCTTCAAATTACACTGTAGATAACTTCTTTCGAAATTACCAGTTACTCCATATGAAGAGGGATAGCACCTATTGGGGTGTCCGCTTGCATAAAAAGAAGCTCGCTGTTGAGGACGCCCTCATGCTAGATATCGATTTTCACACCAATACAAATCATGGCCCTCTCCATTCTAATGATGATAAGTGGTTTATCTTTCCCATATGCCTTGAAGGTCCTTATATATCTGGTTCTCTCCAACTTCCTGCGAATCTCTCCCGGTACGAACCATGGGTCTTCAACTGGCCTGACAGATCTGCCGATGTATATTCTCTCATCTTCTTATGTTATTATTATTTACTATCTTCTTCATACTTTTACACTCTCGCTAACTTTTCTGTTATCTCGCAGATTGTCAAAATGAAGCTTAATTACCAGAAATTCAGGAAACCCATCACTCTTTTAACTCTTAGATCCTTCACAGATGAAGTAAGAAATATTCCTATATTTATTTTAACAATATATTGTTGCCCCTATTTCTTATATTTATCTGTGCTTATAGGTGATTGAAGAGTTACCACCTTTAGAGCCAAAACCCAAGGAGAAATCTTCAACTGATCGCAAAGGGAAATCTACTGTTTCTAGTAAAGGAAATCCCTCTGCCTCTCGTGATGAAGAATCCAACGAGCCTCCTTTGAAAAATAAGAAAACTCAGCATTCTTCTTCTCAACATATTCAAGAGGATTTGAATGTTGGTAATAAATCTGATGATGAATTTGGCAACAAATTCGATGATATTAATGAAATTCCCTCTATGAAGAATTCTTCTTCTATGGCCCAACTGTCCATGCTTTTTGGCGATCCCTCTCGTGGAACTATAAATGAGTATGGAGATGAGACTCTTAATGAGTTAGCTCAAGCGATCGTCAAAGTCTGCGATGCTCCAGTTTTAACTGATAATAACTCTCTTCGCGGATTTTCTGGATCGCTAAATCCGAGTTTCTTAAATGCACTTGGTATCCTGGTATGTTATCTCTTAATCATTTATTATCATCTTTATTTCTCGCCAAATTTCTCTCGCCAAATTTTTTGTACTTATAAAGTTCATTCGCAGGTTGGGAGAGCTTCTTTTGCTGCTGCTTCTGATTTGGATAATAAATGTGCTTCATTTAAGAAAAAGGCTATTAATCTTCGCCAAGATAAGGAGAAATTGGAGATTGAAATTGCTGAACTTCACGATAAAAACAAGCAGCTGGAGACTGAAGCTTCAGTTGATAAGCAGAAGATTTTTGATCTTAATAATGCCAACAAACAACTTTATGGTATGATTTATTTTTTCTTTCTTTTAAATCCGTTTTTCCATATCATAGCTTATTCAAGCAATCATTTTTGCAGATATTTATGGTCTAACTGATGAGGATACATTTCTTCAAACTTTTCCTGAACCTGTAGATGATAATACTCTTCTTGCTCGTCTTAATAACTCTTTAAGTAATTTTGCTGATGAACAAATTAGATCCCTCTCTGTAGATGAACTTAGATCCAAGTTTAATCTCCTAACCATTGAACATAGACACAATTTAGGATTGTCTAATAAATTTAAGCGTCTTTATCTTGAATCAAAAGAAGTGATCAATGAATTAAGAAGTAAAAATAGTGATCTTATTGACGAAAAAGATCAAGCAATTAGAAATAGCAGCGAGGCTCTAGCAAATTTCCACAAAACTCTTCTCAATGTTCAGATGGAAAGAGATAGGCTCATCTGCGAGAATAAAGATCTTCTTGAAAGGGAAACTCAAGTTCGTTCTCGCCTTCTTATTACCAGTGATGACGAGTTTTCTTGGGCTACAAGAGTTCTTGATAATTCTAGGAATAATTTAGGTGTAAATGTTAGTCTTCATGATGATCAATCATCCTTAATTAGAGACTTGATTTCTGAGAAAGAAGGTTGTTAATCACTCTACTCTGTTGATTTCTTGTTTTTATTACTCTTTCTTATAGAATTTCTAATCTGATTGTGCTTTACTCTCGCAGAATCTGAAGAAAGATGTCATGTAAGGATGAAATAACTAGAAGATAATAACCATCAGCTCGCGAACAACCTTGCTGCTCGCAACGATAAATACTCACGATTGAAGGCTCAATTTGGGATTACTTCTACAAATTTTAATAGAACCCTCCTAATTACTCGTAATAATTCTACTAAGTAGGTTTGTGATGAAGATGGGATCTCCCATTCTTTGTATCCTGGTCTTGCAATGGCAATACCATCAGAGGTTCCAGATCTTGATATCTCTGATACTGATGAAGAATTTGACGATGGTGAAGAGGAAAATAATGACGAAGAAACAAATTCTGGCGATGAGAAGGAATCTAAGAAGGATAATGAAGAGGAAAAGTCTGACGAGGAAAAGAAATCTGACGAGGATGAAGATAATAATATTGATAAATGAAATAATGTATCTAAGTAGCTTTTCTCTTTTTCCTCTGTGTAATACTGTAGCGAGTTTCTTCCATTTGGCGAGTTTCTTCAATTTGCTGTAACTTGCTGTAACTTGCTTCAACTTGATGTATAAATTTCTTTGCCCCTTCATCTGTATGAATTAGAAAACAACCCCTTTTTTGCAATATAACTTGGTCAATATAGTTTATATCTGTTAATTATCTGCACCTCTAAATAATATCCATGTAAGTTTCTCATATGTTGATGAATATTAACCTTATCATTATATGCATTCCCATACTTGCCTCTATTATTCATCTGCAATATGAGAAAGTTAATGATAATTTAAAAAATAAATGAGAATTTTGGTGAATCTCATGATTATTGCGATGATATCGCAAATCTTGAAATCTCGTGTTACTCCCTCTGTCTTTTTTTTATCTGTCCTAATTTCTACTTTGGTCTGTCTTTTTTTATCTGTCCGCTTTGTTTATAGACATACTTTTCCCTTAAACTATCAAATATACCCTTTATTTTTTATAATTACAAAATCATTTTTAATATAAACTTAATTCCAAATCATAAATATCATCACCATATATAAGGAAAAAATCCATTCAATATTTTTTCATATTAATTGTCATTCCTTTTTTAAATAAAAATATTTATGAGTAGTTATTAAATTCCTAATACTTCTATTTAGTTTTGGTAATAAGTTAAAATTAAATAAGTTAGTCAAGGGTTACTATTGACTTTTTATAGGAAATCCTTATTATTTTGACAAAGTCAATTAGGACACTTATTTTAAGACGGAGGGAGTATTATTTTTGCGATCTTATGGTCTTATTATGCCTTCCTACTTAAAGGTCTTATTTTGCCACACTTTTCTTTCTGCGACAAAATCGCAGGACGTCTTTACACTTTCATGTATTGACCCATTGATCTTGCCTTATCATATTATTATATCCTCTACAGGATACTTGTCATGCAACAATATGACAGGTCTAAATATTCTTGCGAATATAGAGTTCCATGACATTGCTGTCTTTCGCGATGAAATCGCAGGACGTCTTCACATTTTCATGTGAAAACCCATTGATCTCACCTTAACTTTTTCTCTTATGGCTTTTTGCCTCTGTATAATTTTTGTCATGCGACAATATGACAGGCCTAAATGATCTTGCGATCTTAAAGCCCCATGACATTGCCGTCTTAAGACACTTATCAGCTCCCTAATGGAGGGTGCCGCCCTTATATTCCCCCTGGTTGCCCCTTTAAGGAGGGAACATCGGCCATACAAGACTAGCTCCTCCCATCCAGATTTACCAACAACCAGTTATTTTCGCAGCCTCTTGTCCTTTATGCCTATATGGCTTATAGTTACAAGACTGCACCCTAAGTGGGGTTTTCTTCAGGCCAAGTGCATCATAGCCAAGACTTACCAAAGATGGCCAGGGTAGGTTCGTCCGTCCCGGGCACCCTTGGCTAAACCGTGTACCTCGGCGCCTTGGTCATACTCTGCACTTCTTGGAAGAGATTCTCAGTAGTCCAACCAGGGTATAACCTTATAATGTTGGAAATCCAAGATCTCTCTCTCGGATAGGCTTTCTTTAACCCCAACATCTGTATGACTCAGGTTCCAGTAGCGGTATAACCTTATCCCTGAATCATATAAAGAGATACCCCCCTTATAACGTGCTTGTAGGTCTTACATTTGCCTCTTACGAAATTGTATTCGCGAACTAGGGTGCACGCTATAAAGGTTTGTCCCATTCTTTAAATCTCTGCGAAATTTTATTCGCGTTTCTTAAAATTTCTTGCAAGCTTTAAATCTCTGTTAAAATGTCTTTTCTTTTTGATCTTTTTTTTACAACTTTTTCAATTTCATCTTCTCCATTCAAACAGAATATTTTTCAAAAACAATTTTACCTTTTTACTTACTACTTTTTGATTCTTCCTTTCTTTCATGTTTTGTTGGTTTTTCCTTTTCAGCGAGCTGCTCGTCATATTTCTTCTTACCGTAATTTCATCTTCCTTATCATCTGCTCTTTTACTTAGTGTTTTCCCACGAGTTGCTCGTCATTTCTTCCTCTTATGCTCTTTGTATCTGCACTTTTGCTGCGTTTTATTATTTGCTTGATATTCGCGATGGACTCGCTATCTACTTCTTCATGCTTTTCTATTCAATCAACCATTAATTTGTCACTTCTCTGTTGTTGCTTAATTCTGTACTTCCAATTGTTGTTTTTCCCCGCTCTTTTCTCACAAGACTTGATATCTACCTCATAACATTTCTTACTTTCTCCCCAATCTCCTTTAATCACTCCAACACCATTTGGATGAGGAAATTTGATGCACTGGTGGAAGGTAGATGCAACACCTAATATCCCATGTAACCAAGGCCGACCAATCAAGGCATTGTACGGTGACTCAATATCAACAACACAGAATGAGACTTTGGAAGACATTCCCTTTAGCGGAATTCTCATTGTGATCTCCCCTTTTGGTTTGTTGGCAGTGCCATTAAAACCATAGATCTTATATGTTGATGATACTAAATCTTCATCTTTTCCACCCATGGTTCTATAGGTATGATAGAACAGGATATCTACAATTAGAGAACTTCAATGGCCCAAGATTCTTCAATTAGGATTCTATCAATGGCCCAAGATTCTTCTACCTCATTACTATTTTCTTTATCTTCTTCTTCTTCTTCTTCTTCTTCTTCTGTTTGTCTTGGTTTTATTTCCAACCTTACCACCAATGGGTTATCATGCAACTTGCCAGGCTCTGGTACCTCTTGTACTGTAAAAGAAAGAACTTGTTTCTTCCACTCTTCCAATGGAGAGACTCTCGCTATGTTCATTATTTCTTTTCCATCCATATCTCTGGCGAAGACTCTACTTAAGACATTATCGTGGAAATCTTCGATGGTTTTGAAATAATGTACAATAGAATTGCAGAACAAATTCTTTGCTTTGGCTCCAACCTCTATGACAAAAGTTTCTGCTCCTTTTACGTTATTCACTCTGCGATTGTCTGGTGGTGGTGGTAATTGTTGCGATTGTTGATGACCTCTTAGAAAATGATTTAGCTTCCCCTGATCAATCATTCTTAGGATTATTCTCTTTACATTTCTGCAGTCATTTATCGAATGACCATGGAAATGATGATAAGGACAGAACTCTTGATTGCGAGTGTTAGGATGTGGTTCCTTCCCCATGTTCCATGGCGAGGGTATATCTTCCATCAAAATGATAGCTTCCCAGATTTTTTCCACACTAGCATTCAAGGGCGGCATCTTAATCTCCTCCCATATTGTTCTCATATTCCCCTGATTTCTGAAATTATTTTTCCTCTGTCCACCATAAGTTTCTTGAGGTTGATCAAGCCTTTGGATTTTATTATTTCCTCCACGATTGTAATAATTATTCTCTCTTTTAAATTCTTCTTGATCACGAATTCCCATAGCCACTAGTTTTTGTTTGTCAATAATCGCCACTTTCTATGGTTGAACTTGCGAGGTGCTCGCCACATTATTAATCATATTGGGAAGTAAGCTTCCGTTCGCCACTACAGAGCTGGTATTTTTGATTGGGTACGACTCCATTTCATTTTGTTTTTCTTCCAAAGCAATGTACTCTTCTTGCAGCTCTCTTAGTTTAGTCATCGTGATGGTGTTTTTGATTATGAAAATTTGTATGTAGAGCAAGTTGGTCGCAAACATTGCATTAATGAAGGATAAAATAAGATATCTCTCATCTACTCTTCCTTCCATTTCACTGCACATTGTCTTCCATCTTATGGTAAGATGTTTTAGACTCTCGCCAATTCTCTGTTTTAACCCAAACACATCTTCGATACCTGGTCGTGAAGAATTGTTGCTTATGTATTCACCCAAAAATGTAGCTTGTAAGTGATCAAAATAAGTAATAGTATTTTTCGGCAATCCCTCAAACCATTTTAGTGCCTCGCCAGTTAATCTAGATGCAAAATATTTGCATAAAACATCATCATGATTCTCCCACTGCAGCATACACCTAACATAAGCTTTAACATGTTGAATAGCACAGGTAGTCCCATCAAAAATACTGTTTAATGCTGGTAAATTGCATTTTGGAGGAATTCCTCTTAATTGTACTTCTTGTGTGAAGGGAGTTCTAGATGCTTATTCAATAGCTTCATCAAGTTGTCTTCTTCATCCCTCTCTTCTATTATTTATCATTCCTCTCATTTCTGCTAATTCTCTTAAAATTTGCTCATTTGCAGATGGGTTTCGCTCTATTGGCCTTTTTAGCGCACTCTCCCTTCTCCTGCGTTCTTTTGTCGCGAGAGCTTGTGAATCTTCACCCTCATCATCATTTCTCCTTCTTCTGCGATTTTCCTCTTCATTTCCTTCCAAAATTCGCAGTTGATTATGTCTTCTAATTTCTTCTCCACCAACTTCTTCATCTCTCGCCATTTCTCTTCGTTGTCTTTCTATTCTTCTTTGTATTTTGTCATACTCTTCTTGAACATTGCCATTTTCGCGATTTTGTGTATGTCTTCTTTCTCGATTATCATGATTATTTTGCCTTATTGCCTCGTGAAATTCCTGTTCTTCCATTTCTGCCCTTAACCTTTCTCTCTCGCAAGCTAAGCGTGCCTATTCAGCATAATGTCTCTCAATTTCGTTCTCGATAATTCTTTGATTTCTGACGCCCTCTCATCCATGCAATATTCTTCTACCTTCATCATGATCTTATTTTCCATCTTGATTACCTTCATTTCTTTGATTTTCATTACTTCGTATTCCATTCAAAGTTTCTCCAAGAGGATCATAACGATCATTAATTATTCTCCCTTCTTCCTGACGTTGCTCTCTATTTGGATTTTGCGTTTCTTCTTGTATATTTTCTCTATCATTTCTTATGAGGGAATTTCACCTTGGTATTTCTCTAAATGATCTTGAACTTGATCTAGTAGTACTTCTTGATCTTCTACTTTGTAACCTCAAATTCTCCATTCTCAACTCATGATTTTGTCTTGTTAAATTTGCACGTTCTTCCGCCTCCAACCTTCTTTCTTCCTGTATTCTTTGTCTTAATTCCTCTGCTGTTTCATCTCCATCTTGATGAATCAACCCTTCTACTACCTCCTGATTTCTTCCTAGTCCACTTTCACCTCTTAATTGTCGATTTTCTTCTCCTTCCATTGAATCTGATCTCCATGTATGTACGCTCACCCTATCATAATCCACACCTCCATTTTGTATTAATGTTGGTTGATTTGGCTGTTGAATTGGATTTTCCCTTTCATTCCTTGTTCTATTTCTTCTTGTTCTCATCCTTGAGGATTCTCCTAATTCACTTGTTTCTCCACCTGCAAGCCTTTTACTCCTTCTTACAGTTGTTGGTGGTTCTGATGTATTTCTTCTTCTTCTTCCAGCCATTTCTTCAATTTCTCCAAATCTTCAAATTGTAATTAGAGGTTTTGTAGCTTGATTCTTCCTGTTTCGGGCGCCAAAATGTAGTAGCAGGAATTCCCACACTACATCCCTATTGAGATTCTATAGAAATCTATGAGAAATTAGTTGAAGATTTGAAGATTTAAACGACACTTTATTATTTAGATCTCAGAAATGTTTACCAAAAATATTCAAACTCAGAATTACAACTTTCTTTCTAGAGTTTCTCTCTCCTCAAGACTTTCTTAACTCTAAAAATACATCATCCCCTTCTGGACTTACTTGAACCCTTTATATAGGAAATTACACAGTGGGTGACAGCTAAGTTTTCCCCTTCTTTCAGATCTATTCTGCGATCTCATCACGGTAGTTATAATGTTAATCTTCGCCATTTTTCGTAGTCCTCGTGAAGTAATACTATTTTACCATGCTTCTTCAATCGTCAGCTATTATGATGCTTTTTTATGACACTCGCCAAATGTCGTTGGAGATTCTCACGATGCTCTCGTGAAAGGTATCATTAATGATGTAGGGATATTCGACATTCTCGTCAAAGCGTTGTTCTCATCGCAAGAATATCGTTGTGGCGATATTCTAGTCCTACATTATGTTTCTTTTAATTTGATGGCTGAATAATTTAGCATGGGTTATCAAACAAGCTTGATTTGCTTGATCGATGAAAGTGAAGTATTGGATTCTGCGTAATATTTCAGGAATTAACATGGAAGGTAGTGTTAGTTTGCCCCCCTTGTGACACAATCTTGCCCCCCTCCCGCTTCAGCTCCCCTTGGCAAGGTTACCCATGAGGCTCGCTGGTAGGATAGCACAGCAACCTGTTCAATTAATGTATTAGTATGTCGTTGGAGCCTAGCTTGTTAGGCTTCCAACTAGTTTCATGTAAAAAAAAATGAAAATATATTTAATAAAAGCGAAAAAAAAATGGTAGTTTTTTAAGATTTTCGTTAACCAATCAGGAGAGATGAAATGTGCACCCAGGTTTTAGAGGGGTGAACAAATTTGGACTCGTTTAAGAGAGTTCTATCAATGTTAAACATATTAAAATAATAAGTCTTTAAGCATCGATATACTAAACATTGTCAGGACTTTTTTTAATGGTTCGTGAAATGTAATGCTTGTTCACGAGTTAGGGTGCAACGATTCATGAAACAAGTTAGCAGACCATACTAGACTCCGGAACTCAGTTGACCACAGTTCGTGAACTGGGTTCGCTAACTGCTAGCCAATTAATCCAACCTATAATTCAGTTTACCAAGGTTCTATAACCAGGTTCTTGAACTGTCCCCAACTGAACTTATAGTTTGCGAACTGATTTCACCAACCTTCTTATATTTCTAAATCTCAGATATCTATGGTTTGCAAACTAAGTTCTCCAACTTACCATGAGTAGAAATTCAGTAAGTTCATATACTTGTCTTTTGATGATTGAAACATTCCGAAGTGATATAATCATGGGTTATTTGGTTTTTGGTACTTGTATTTGGACCAATGTTAGTGTTTGGTCTAACATTTGTCCAAATTAGTGGTTGGTACCTGGATTTTACGTTGACCGGCGTTGAATCTGTTGAGTTAAACTTTCAGTTAATTAATTATGTAACTACTAAATTATCTTGTTCTTTAGTAACAATGACTAACTAAGTCCTTTAACCTATTATACCGAGTCACACCTGTCCAAACCAAGTCATACCGGTCCTAACGAACATGTCTATATTGTTTTTCACGATCTCTTATCTCTTTCTCTCTGTAATTTTTTGGCTCTGCTACCACCTCTCTACTCTCTTTCTTCTCCACTGTATTTTTTTTTTGTTTTTGTTGAAACTCATCGTATAAACATCACAAAACATATCAAGCTTTCCTTTAATTGCATCGAATGATGACGAACACCAAGGTTTGATTTGGGAGATTTTGGAGGGTTTGATTTTGGAGGTTTGATTATGTAATTATTGTTGCAGAGATGATTAGGATTCAGTTACGGTACAATTTTTCTTCGGTTAGGGTTTTGATTAGGTTTCAGTTTGTGTTCAGTGATCTAACTTGGGTTTCATACCTGTACAATGAATCTTGTTGTTGCGGTACAATCCTTTTGTGCGATTTTCTTAGGGTTCCACTCAATTTTGCCAAATTGGGTTTCTACTGGATCTTGCTGTTGTAATTTGTGAGTTTTGTTCGTTGGGGTTGTATTTAATTTCCCCAAATCGTGTTGAATATTAATTATTAATTACAATTAGAGAGTCAATTTCGATTAATTTTTTGAATGATGATGAACTGATAAATAGCGTTGAGTGGTGGTGGCCTTTGTAATTTGGTGTTGGTGGTGTCCATCCGTTAATGATTTCATTTGTCTCAATCTAAATGGTGATAATGATTGATTATGTTTTTAACCACAAATTGACCATGTTTTTCCTTCTTCTTTTTTTATCTCTAGTGATGGTCGTGTAGAGAAGTCTGCATTCAAGATGGTTGTATTGAATCTTGTAAACTATCTGGGTTCTTCAGTTTGCATTCGAATTGAAATGTTGGTTTGGAGTTGCAATTTGGGGAAGAACATCATAGCTGACGGTCATGTTAACAGTGTTAACTAAATAGATTTTTTACTTTTATTTTTATTTTTATTTATTTATTTTAACGAATTAGTAAACAGAGGTCAAGACTTAACGGGTCAACGCATGTCAACGTCATTTTCAAGTACCAAACCCTAAGTTGGACAAATGTTAGACCAAACACTAATATTGGACAAAATGTAAGTACCAAAAACCAAATAACCCTATAATCATTTGCATGTGAAATTTTCAATTGATCCACAAATTAATAATTCATAGAACTAATATTATTAAGGACCATTGAACATTTAATCGCTAAACCATATTTTGAGATTTTTCACAAGATAAGCTTGACTCGAAACATCATCTTTGTTTGAAAAGGAGAGGGTACCCAAATATACCTCAAGCTATTACTTTTCCTTCCTATAAGTCCTTTCTCCGAAAGTGATTGTCTATGGACTGAGTCGAGACAATACAAATAATCGGTTCACACTTCGTGTGATCGTCTATGGATACGAGATCGAGAAAATACAATAACGAAGTATGTTTACTTGATACAAAGGTTCGGACCTAACCAAACTCAATAGGATTTGCGTATCAAGTAAATAGGAATTAACGTTTGTGCAATTTACTTTAATTATAATAAACAATTATAATGCGAAAACATAAAGTAAATGACACATCAAGATTTTGTTAACGAGGAAACCGAAAATTCAGGAAAACCCCGGGACCTAGTCCAGAATTGAATACTCTCAGGATTAGGTCGCTATACAAAATAAACCAACTTTGTGTAGTTGAGACCAAGAAACTAAACCTATAGTTCACATAGTTCCATATGTATTCCCACGGATCCAACCTGTAAACAAGTCACATACTTGGACCAAGCTTATACTAAGAACATTTCAGGTTAGGCCCAGTTTCAGAACCCTTCTGAGAGTAAAATGACTAGCTTAGAGGAATTTCTTAGTATATTGACAAAAGACCAAGATATGTTAGCAAAGAGTTAGGAAATATTAGTAAAAGCCAGGTTAGATTTCAACAAGAAACTGAAAAGAATTTTCAAACTACTAATCAGACTCTTGCTAAGTTAGAACTACAAGTCGGTCAAATAGCTAAGTTTATAAGTGAGAGAGAAGATGGCAGGTTATCTAGTCATACTGATCCTAACCCGGAAGGAGAGAAATCATACAATCATGTGAATTCTGTTACAACCATTAGGAGCGGTAAAACAGTAGACAATAAGGTATCCATACCTCGTGGACATACTATAGTTCCACTTTCTACTTCCAAAGAGGAAACCGTAGATGAGGAGACTGAAACAATGTCTAAGGAGTCCCAAGAAATTCCTGATAAGACTACCTTTGTGCCTTGAGCCCCATATCCACAGTTTTTAGCCCCAATAAAGAAGGAGTCGACTTTCAACGAGATAATGGAAATATTTAAGCAAGTGAACATCAACATTCCATGGTTAGAAGCAATTAGGCATATGCCTGCTTATGCCAAGTTCCTTAAAGATCTTTGTACACGAAAGCATAAGCTTAATGTCCAAAAGAAAGCCTTTTTAGCTGGTCAAGTAAGTTTCATTCATTTGAACCAAACACCCCCTAAGTATAACGACCATGGATTCCCCACCATATCTTGTGTGATTGGTAATCACATGGTCGATAAAGCTTTACTTGACTTAGGATCTAGTGTTAACTTACTCACGTATCATGTATACACCCAGATAGGTCTTGGTAAGTTGAAACCGACTAAAATGATACTACAATTAGCTGATAGGTTTTTCAAAGTTCCTCGTGGTGTCATAGAGGATATTCTAATTAAGGTCGATAAGTTTATTTATCCAGTGGATTTCGTTGTTTTAGACACCTAGCCTGTTCAGGACCCAAGTGCTCAAATCCCAGTAATTTTAGGTCTTCTATTTTTAGCCACAGCTAATGCTGTCATCAACTCCGGGATTGGGCTTATGAACATATCCTTTGGTAATATGACCACTGAACTAAATGTCTTTAATGTTACTAGAAAACTTTCTAAAAAGCGTGATTTAGAAGAAGTGAATATGATTATCACTTTAGTTCAAGATTTAGTTCAAGATAATTGGCTTGACACTTTACTGGTAGATTCTTTAGATGATTTTGAGGAAACCATTCTCTTAGATCATCAATCTTTAGAAGAATCTCTTAAGCATTTTAAAGATTCTATGGACCCAGAAATTCAGGCAATAGTTTTAGGTCTTTCTGAGAGTAATGATGACACTAAGTTTTGGAGTAAAGAAATGGAAGAATCTCTTGAGTATTTTAAGGACTCTGAAGATCCGGAAATTCAAGAAATAATTAGAGGTTTGTCTGTGAGTAGTGAAAACTCTAAGTTTGGGGGTAGTGATGGTTCTTGTGATTGTCATGTATCCCTAATTAGAGTCCCTAACTTGGGACTTGAGCCTTGTGCGCCGAAGATATTACTTAAGTCTCTTCAAACTCCGCAACCCGATCCTCCTGATACTGTCCAGGAGGTAACCCAGGCATTAGAGACCCGTTTTTCGGATGAATCTATTTATCGAGACACATATATGAAGCTCAATTATGCGCCCCAAATAAACCTAGTTGTCTTGGCACAAACTTTAGATGAGGATGTGTGATATTTGGATCCTACATCTTGCCTCTTTTTCCTTGAATATTGCTTGAAGAGCGATCTTTAAGGAAAAATCCACTTTGTTGTAGTTGTTAGAGGAACGAGCAAAAGAATATTGGACTTGAAAAGTACATACTTGCCTCTATTCTTTTGTGAAGTTCTGGAGCTTTGCGAAGTAACTAGAAGTATCATTTCTTGAAGTATGCGAAGTATGAAGTATCCTTGAAGAAGTATAAGAAGTACTCAATCCTCTAAATATAAGAAGTGTCCGTCCTTGAATGAGAATAAGAAGTATTGCCTCTATATATGCGAAATTATTACTCCATTTTTGGTGAGGATTCTTGTTATTCATCAGTGAACGTCCACTTTGGAAATGATATTTTCCGAGAAGATAAAGAACATAAAATGTTTTCTTGGTAATCCATAATTGCCTTTGTTCTTTATCTATGAGGGTAGAATCCTTGAAAAAGTGTTGAATGAGAGAATTGCTTCTCAATTCTTATCTTGCCTCTGTCTCATGTTTTGTGCTCGTGAGATAGTATAATCTCTTCAAGTTGCTTATAATTGTGCAAAATAATTGAGCGAAATAATCATATCTGCGAAATAATAACATTCTGCGAAATTCTCACACATTCTGCGATATTATTACGTAAAGTTTTTGTAAAATACTTGTGCGAATATAATGCTTATGTGATTATTATGTTATGAGACATGTATGCGATGTTTACGCCATGAAATGCTTATGCGATGCTTTCATGATACATGTGTGATGCTTGTATGATGAGAATGCTTATCTACTGCAATGTATAGCTAATGTTTGTGTTACTTAGCTCATTTTGCCGCTCTAAAATTGATGTAGCTTTAAATTGCTTCTATTCTCCATTTCTCTGAATTTGTATTTAGTATATGCATTCCTCTTCGCGTATTTATTGTTCTCGCAAGTTCATTTGCTTGTGCTTCATTTTATCCTTTGTCCATCTTTATCTCATTGTATCTCATTGTTTTACTATATCCACTGTTTATTCCTGTACTATTAGTATCACATAATATAATATAATCAAAATATCAAAGGTGCATCATTTTCATTATATCAATTTCATTTCTTTATACATGTTCGCAAGCTTGTTTACTTACATATAATCATCTTCTCAAGTTTATTTGCATACTCTCTTATGTGGTCTTATTTTTCCTTCCTAGTTAAAGGTCTTATTTCGCTAAGTTTCTTTTTTTCTTTGCGAAAAAATCACAGGACGTCTTTACACTTTCATGTATTGACCCATTGATCTTGTCTTATCATTTCTCTAGTATTATTGCATCTGCATGATATTTTTCATGCGACAATATGACATGCCTAAATATTCTTGCGAACGTAAATCCCCATGACATTGTCGTCTTATGACGAACTCGCAGGACATACTTACAATTGCATGCATTGACCCATTGATCTCGCCTTATCTTTTGTAGTTGAAGAATATCCTATAACTACACTCTCAGTAGAATTTGTAAAACTTAATGATGTTCTTGATGAAGAATGACAACTTTCTTATTGATGCTCTCAATTGATTACAAAGAGATATCTTGATGGAAACTAGAATAGTTACAACTTTCTCTATTCTCTCTCCTCAGACATTTTCTAACACTCATTAGATAAAAAGCCTCCCTAAATTTTACATTTGAACTACTATTTATAGAGAAATCTATACAACTGTACATAAGTTGCGAAGTATCGCAACTTACTATCACAAACTTATTTCATGTTCGTAAATCCCTCAATTCTCTTCCGTGCTTCTTCTATTATCGCATAACATTTTCCTCTTATGTTCATAAACCAATATCGTGCGATATTCAGTACCTACATCTTGCCTCTTCTCATGTCAGTTCTGCGAAGAAGAAATGATCGTGAGAACATAACCGTTATCTATTCTTTTAGAATTTGGACACGTCTTTTGTAACCGTCCTTTTCTAGTTATTTCCTTATATAAACTCTTTTATATTCTCTTCTTCATCTTCTTCCTTAACTTCACTTTTTATTCCTGCAACTTTATCTCCTTATTATACTCTCTGTTACCATTTGCTCTTTCTGCTTATATCATCATGAGTTCTCCAAGGTAATTTTCTTCTATCTTTCGTATCTTTCACTTGTTTACCTATTTGATTTCTATCTAATTTATTATTTAATTTTGATTTGTTTCAGTAAGACTATTCCTCAGGTGAAACCTTCAACCAAAAACCCAAGCCCTAATCTTCGAAGGAGAAAATATGAGAATCAAAAGGTAGTTAAAATACTCTGTCTTCCTTTTTTAAACAATATATTGTTGCCTCAGTTTTTAATCTACTTTTTGATTCATAGGTTGGTGAAAAATCAAACCCCAACAAAATATCTCGAGTAACTAAACATACTCCATTTGTTCCGATCGATGATTTCCTTCCTGAGGTTGATAAAGAATTTTCCTCTCCTCCTCGTGAAAATATTTCTTCACAAACTCCTGCCTCTACTCCATTACCCAATCTTCATTCTCCCACAAATGTCAATTTATCAGCACTTTTTCAAGATCAATCTTCGCAAAATACTTTTTCAACTTCTTATCTTGAGAAACCTCTCTTAACTCCCAATCCTTTGAGTGTTGTTTCCCCAAACAACTTACAACTTGCTCTTATCCCTTCAAATTCTTATCCTCTTCCTCAAGAAATTCGAGATGGAATTTTCTCAACCTTCCGAATGTTATCTGAGATTTTGAATAGTACTGCGAAATCTTCCAATGTTCGTTCGCAATATGAGTTTTACGAAGCATTAAATAGCTTCATCAACCCTGATATTTCCATTTCACGTCAAACCTTGGAGAAAGAAGTTGAATTACTCCTCCAGTTTCTGGAGTCTTCAAAAGCAGAATGTGAGAATCTTCGTAAAGAAAATCATCAACTTCAAAATGACTCTCTTGATTGTGCGATCCTTCGCAAAAGGAATGATGAATTAAAAGGTATGATTATTATCTTTGTATCTTCTCTTTTTGTTTAATTATGTTTCTCATATGTTTAAAACTCCCGTTGAAACCCGATCCCCTTTATAGAATCTATCCAGAAATGTAGAATGTTGGTACTTCGCCATGAATCAGACGCACAAGAATGTCAAGCCAAGCATGCAAGCCTCTTGAACCAATTCTCCCACTTATCTAATCTTCATTCATGTGCTCTTGATAACTTTGATGCCCTTTTTCAAGAGAATACCCAACTGATTTACGATCGAAATTTTTTGAATGATGAAATATCTCAACTTACTTCTTCTTTCACTAAAGCCGGCTTGAGAATAGAAACTTTATTAGAAGAGAACGAAACCTTATCCAGAGAAAAATGTTTGTATTTGAATTCGATGGCCGTTTCTTCACAACAATTAAACACTCTTCAGAATAAATGTTGCGATCAAGAAAATCTTATTTCTTTGTTAAAAGGTGAACTTGAGGAATTAAAGAAGTCTTCAGATGCAGAAAGAAGTTCTTTTGCCGTCGAGAAGAAGTCCCTTCTTAATAAGAATATAATCTTAAGTACTAAGAAGAATCGTCTTAAAGAAGATTACTCTAAACTAGAAAGTCTTAATGCCAAACTTGCGAAGGATAAAAGTTTTCTTCTTTCTAAAGATCAAAAGCTTCAATTTAGACTTAAAGGATTAGTTGGTGATGGCTTTGATAACGCGATGGATCAAATGAAAAATTGTTGTCTATCTTTAGCTCAATCTCTTACTTCGCAAAGAGAAGGTAGTCATTAAAATTTGACTACCTCTATTGTATTTTTAAATTTTTTTATATTTGCAAGCTTGACCCTTTGAATTTTGTCTTACTCGCAGAGTCGGAGAACAACCTTTGCAATGCTAAAGCTGGATTAGAAGCCTCCTGTTCTGAGCTTCGCAAGAAAAATGCTTTGCTTTCTACTCGTTTAATCAACTCTCGCGATCGTGCCACTCGAAGATTCAACTATCTTGCTTATATCAAAGATATCGAAGATACCAACCATCAGAAGGTTGTACTTCATGAAACTCATCTGAAAGCTCAAGTCTTTGTGAATAATATTCTTTTATCAAGATCCTTTCCTCCAGTGAAAATTACACCTATGAAAATATCTGATGATGAAGTTGCTCGTGATCCTGACAGTGATTTTGATTACGAGAGTGATGACGAAGAACTTGATGAAGAAAAACTTGATGAAGAAAAATCCATCCCAGAGTTGAACAATGTTAACGATCCTGCTCATCTTAAAGACACAGCACAGAGTGTTGATGAAGCATAATGATCTTCTTTCTCAAATTATCATTGATCTTCTTGTTTTCCTTTCCTTTGAACTTTTTCTCTTAGCTACTGTTGGTCCTCTTTTTGCAAACAATTCTGCCTACTGTTTCTGTTCTTTTAAGACATACATTTGATATTTTGCGATAATGATTTGACCTTTCTTAAATTGAATGATTTCTTATCTGCATCATTTGATCGTATGAAGAGGAATAATATAACTTAAAGACTTAGCTTAGTATTCCTTTTCCCCTTATTATTATTCTTCAGATGATCAATCCTTGTTGTATTAAGTAGAATATATGCCTCAGTTCAAGTTGCGAAGCTTCAATTTGTTGCGAAGTAAACAAAAAACACCCCCTTAAATTATAAGAAGCATGAAATTTCTGCGAAGAACTACGAAATATCCTTGTAGAAGTATGGAATATCTTTAAAGAATCATGAGAAGTATGAAATATCCTTGAAGAAGTATAAGGAGTATAAAATATCCCTTTGAAGAAGTATAAGAAACATTCAAATCGTGTAGAGATATTCAATGTATGAAGAAGTATAAGAAGTATGTAATCCTCGTAAATCTTAATGAATATGAACTATTTGCTTTTAATTGCGAATAAAATCGCCTCTCTTGTTATGACTTCGTGATATATATACTCTCGTAAAAATTATTCAATGATATTGATGGAATTAATTTCATTAATTGTTGTGGTCTTATCATGCCTTCCTAAGTAAAGGTCTTATTTTTCCACCTCTTTTGTGATAATATTTTTCTGTTTGCGATAATATAACAAGTTTGTACATTCTTGCGAATATACAACCTCGTAACATTATCGTCTTGCGATGAAATCGCAGGACGTTATTACATTTTCATGTAATAACCCATTGATCTCATCTTAACTTCTTTATTATGTTCTGCGAGTTCTCTTTTTTTTTTTTTTTAGAAGGCTCGCATAAATTCAATTGTTGCAAAAATATGACAAGCCTTTATGTTCTTGCGAACAAAAAGCCTCGTGACATTTGCGTCTTATAGCACGTATCAGCTCCCTAATGGAGGGTGCTGCTCTTTATCTTCCCCTTGGTTTCCCCTTCAAGGAAGCGTACACCGACCATACAAGGTTAGCTCTTCCCATCCGGTTCGGCAAACAACCAGCTTTTGATCGCAACCTCTTATCCTTTTTTCCTATATGGCTTATAGTTACGAGGTTGCACCCTATGGGGTATCTTTGGGCTAAGTACATCATTTTCCAAGACTTGTAAAGAATGGCAGATGTGCTTCAAGCTCACCCGGCACTCTTGACTCAACCGTGTACCTCGGTGCCTTGATCGTTTTTTGTACTTCTTTAGAAAGATAGTATGCCTTAGTTGCCCAACCTAATTCATGTTACATCGCATAATACTGCGTAATGTCGCAAAATTAGATTAAGAATCCAAGGTGTCTAACCCAGATAGGTACCCCGCTTTTGGGTTATGTACCCCGTAAAAGTTCCATGCACTTAGGTTCCTTGGTGGTGTTCCGGTTTCCCTGAGCCATGCTTATAGGTACCCCCTTATATGATGCACTTTAGGACTTTGCCTTTTACGAAATGTTGCTTCGCGAACTAGGTTGTACGCCATAAAGGTTTGCCTGTGTAATATTTCTGCGGCTTTTTTTTTTTTAAAGCTGATCATAGATTGCGGTCTTTTATTCGCAAATTTATTTTTGCGTCTTTCTTGGTTGAAAGTTATTCGCAATAAAAAATTTGAAATTCGTAATTTTGGTAAATTTCGTGCAAGCAAACAATATTCCCAAAATTTATCATGAGTTTTATGGTTAATACCTTTTTAAATATAGTCTATTCCAAGGTCTTCCGAGTCTTAAACCCATGTCTCTTCCTTCTGGATCCATCAACCGATTAGCTCCACTCCGTACAATCTCTTTAATGACATATGGTCCATCCCATTTTGGTGCTAATTTTCCTCCATTTTCTTTCTGGTATGAAGGTGTTTCTCTCATGACCAAATCACCTAGTTGATATTCACGTTCAATAACTCTCTTGTTATACTCTCGAGCTAATCTTTCCTGATAAGATTTCATATGTATTAACACCTTCTCTCTTTTTTCTTCCAAATCATCCAGTTCATTTAATATCACCCCTGCACTTAAATTTCTTTCCCACGCCTCTTTCTTGGTTGTCGGAATTACAACTTCTGTTGGCAATACAGCTTCTACCCCATATGTTAATCAATAAGGAGACATTCCAGTTGCCTCTCTTCTAGTTGTATTGTATGCCCAAACTGCACTAGGTACTTGCTCGCACCACCCTTTTAAATGTCCTTCTAATTTCTTCTTGATTGTATCTGCGATTGTTTTATTTGTTTCCTCTGCTTGTCCATTAGCTTGGGGATATAACGTAGTTGACTTCCCACATTTTATCCTAATGCACTGAGTAGCATCTCTATATTATGCCCTTCAAATTGTTTCCCATTATCAAATACTAATTGTGCCGGAACCCCATACCTGCAAATGATGTTCTCAAATATGAACGTGAAAACATCCTTGTCGCGAATATGCTGTACTGCTTTTACTTCTGCGAGCTTCGTAAAATAATCTGTTGCGACTATTAAATATCTTCTCTGTCCAGATCCAGGTAAAAATGGGCCAACAATGTCCAATCCCCATTTTACAAAAGGCCAGCAGCTTGTTGAAAAATTTAATGGTGCCCTTGGTGCATGAGTTCTCTTCCCATGTCGTTGACATTCTTTACATCTTCGTACGAACAATTTTGCGTCTGTATGCATATAAGGCCAGTAATATCCTTGTATCTTTGCTCTATACGCCAGATATCTTCCCCGCTATGATTACCATCTTCTCCTCCATGTAACATCTTCAATATTTTTTCTCCTCCCCCACAAGTTAAACATCTGAGAGGTGGTCCGCTGAAAGATTTTCTATATAAAATTCCTTCTTGTAACTCGTAATTTGTTGCACGACTTTTTAATTTATGTTCTTCTAATCTGTTTCTGGGTATTTCTCCTGTTGCGAGATAAGCATGAATTTCCCTTCTCCAATCTACGATGTCGCTTGGTAAGTCCCTTTCTACTTCCATCGCAACTACTTCCTCAATTTCTTCTTCTTTATTTACTGAAGGATGTTGAAGTGTCTGGATTTTGATATTTCTTGTATTAGGATTTGTCATCATACTTGGAATGAACGCAAAATCATCTGCGAGTCGATTGTATTTCCTTGTTATATGCCTCCATTTTAATTTTGGTATCTTCGCAGATAATTCATCAACAAGTTTCTTGTATTTCTTTAAAGAAGACTCATTTGTGGTATACTCCCCTTTAATATGACAAATTACCAGCTGTGAATCACTTGTTATCCTTATAATTTCAAGATTCTTTTCTATTGCGATCTTCAATGCATGCACTACAGCTTCGTACTCTATTTCATTGTTCGTGGATGCAAATTCTAGTCCAAATGAGAATGATGTTCTTTCTCCTTCTGGTGAAATCAACACAACTCCTACTCCATTCCCCTCACTATTGGATGATCCATCTACTAAAATTTCCCATCTATTTGGTTATGTTAACAAGTCTTTTGGATTTCCAAATTCTTCTTCAACATCCATCATTTCTTCTACTGCCTCATCCTCTTCCAAAGGAAATTCTTCCAGGAAATCTGCGACAACTTGTGACTTTTGCGATGATAATACTTCATATTTTATCTTGTAATGGTTCACTTGCGCATTCCACCTTTCTATTCTTCCTGATCTTTTTGTGTTCTTCATGATCAATTCAATCGGGACTTTGGTTACCACCTTTATCACATGTGCTTGGAAGTATATTCGAAACTTGAATGATGCATAAACCAGGGCTAAGATTAACTTCTCCATTTTAGAATAATTTCTCTCTGCTGCGTTAAAAGTTTTACTAATGTAGTAAATGGGCATTTCTATTCCTGCATCTGTCCGCAACAGAACTGCACTTAGAGCATATGGAGTTGTTGTGAGGTATACCAGTAATTCTTCACCTTTCTCTGGTTTCTGTAATATGGATGTATTCGTGAGATATTCTTTGATTCCTTGAAAAGCTTTTTCACATTCATCAGTCCACTTGAATTTTGCTCCCTTCTTAAGTATGTTGAAAAAATGTTTGCACTTATCTGACATTCGCGAAATAAATCTTCCAAGTGAAGCCAAAAATCCGTTTAGTTTTTGTGCGTCCTTTACCGTTGCGGGTGTTGGCATGTCACGAACTGCTTGTATTTTTTCTGGGTCAACTTGTATTCCCTCCTTTGATACTATATATCCTAAAAAATTTCCTGACACAACTCCAATTATACATTTTTCAAGATTTAATTTGATGTTCAACTTTCTCATTTGCTCGAATATTTCCTTCAAATCTTGCACATGATCTTTGGCTTCTTTACTTTTTATCAACATATCATCTACATACACTTCCAAGGTTTTATGTATCCATTTTGCGAACACCTTTTCAACCATTCGTTGATATGTAGCACCTGCATTTCGCAAGCCAAATGGCATCTTTACATAACAGTATAAACCTCTTGGAGCAAAAAAGGCCGTATGTTCTTGATCTTATTCTGCGAGTAATATTTGATTATACCCTTTATATCCATCGAGTGAAGTGACTCTATCATGTCCTGCAGCTGATTCCACCATTTGTGGTATGTCTGGTAATGGAAAGCTGTCTTTGGGACAGGCTTTGTTTAGATCAGTGAAATCTATACAAATTCTTATCCCTTTATTCTTCTTCGGAACAATGACCATGTTCGCAATCCATTCTGGGTATTTTGCTTCCCTTATGATTCCTGCGTCCATCATCTTTTGTAATTCTTCTTCTATTTGTGCATGATAATTTTGCGAGATCTTCCTTATTCTTTGTTTGAATGGTCTTATACTTTTATCTATGTTCAATCTATGACATGCCACTGATGGATCAATTCCTAGTATCTCATCTACACTTCCTGCGAATATATCTTTATATTCTCGCAAGAGATCAATAGTTCTTTTCTCTTCTTCTTCATCCATTTTAGTTCCAATTCGCAAGAATAAAGGTTCCTCTTTACTTCCAATATTTACTTCTTTGGTTGGTTCAGCTGCGACATAGCTGGGACTTTGCTCTCCCATAGGTGTTGGTTCTTTAATTATTTTCACTGGTTCCCCTTCTTTTTCTGGGATCTCACTTGGTATTCCTCTTCCATCCTTTGCTATTATTGTGTATACTCTAAACTCTTCTTCCTTTATTGCTTCCTTCGCAAGTTTTCTATGAAACTGTTTCTTTTTTGCTCTTCCTCCACACTATTTTACTTCAATCTGATAATAGAATTTTGCACCATCAAGATATCCTTTTATTTCTTGTATTCCGCTTGGTGTAGGAAACTTAATTGACTGATGTACTGTTGAAGCAACAGCTTTAATCGCATGAATCCATGATCTCCCCATTAGCATATTATATGGAGATTCCATATCTACCACACATAAAACTACGTGTGTTTCCACTTCACCTAGTGGTACTCGTAACGTTATTTCCCCTTTAGACTTTGTTGTAGATTTTCCGAGTCCATGAATAAGACATTTTGAATTTGTAATCTCTTCATCTTTTATCCCCATCCCCTTAAGCGCATGATATAATATAATATCAACAGAACTCCCTGTATCAACCAAAACTCAATTTATTCTCCATCTTTCCATAGATTTTATAGCTTTCTTCTCTTCTCGCATGATCGTAATTGTGACTACCAATGATGAAGTGTGGTTCAAATCTTCGCTTGGAATTTCTGTTACTGAAAATGTGATTTTCTGCTTTTCCAATTCTTCCAAAGTTGTTATCTTCTTCACCTCCATAATCTTTCTTCCTCTACAATCTCGCTTGTATATTTTTCCCTTCATGTTATTATGAAATTCATCAATCATTGTTTTTGTAATCATATTACATTCTTCTCTTTTGCAACCTTCATCTACTGGCTCCATTTGATCTTCAAATTTTCTATAATTCCTTCAAATTTTAGTTATCACAATCCTCAGGTCCCTGTTTATAGCGCCAATTATGTGGTTGCAGAATATCCTACAACTACACCCTCAATAGAATTTGTAAAACTTAATGATGTTCTTGATGAAGAATGACAATTTTCTTATTGATGCTCTCAATTGATTACAAAGAGATATCTTGATGGAAACTATAATAGTTACAACTTTCTCTATTCTCTCTCCTCAGACATTTTCTAACACTCATTAGATAAAAAGCCTCCCTAAATTTTACATTTGAACTACTATTTATAGAGAAATCTATACAACTGTACATAAGTTGCGAAGTATCGCAACTTACTATCGCAAACTTATTTCATGTTTGTAAATCCCTCACTTCTCTTCCGTGCTTCTTCTATTATCGCATAACATTTTCCTCTTATGTTCGTAAACCAATATCGTGCGATATTCAGTACCTACATCTTTTCTCTAGTATTTTTGCCTCTTCAGGATTGTTGCACAAATATGAAAATCCTTAATACTCTCGTGAGTAAAAAGCCTCATGACATTTGCGTCTTTAGACACTTATCAGCTCCCTAATGGAGGGTGCCGCCCTTATCTTCCCCCTGGTTTCTCCTTCAAGGAGACGTACCTCTACCATACAAGGTTGGCTCCTCCCATCCGATCTTAACAACAACCAGTTGTTTTCGGAGCCTCTTATCCATTTTTCCTATATGTCTTATAGTTACGAGACTGCACCCTAAGTGGGGTTTTCTTCGGGTCGAGTGCCACATAATCCAAGACTTGCCAAGAATGGCCAGATACGCTCCAAACGCCCTAGGAACTCTTGTCTCAATCGTGTACCTCGGAGCCTTGATCAGATTCTGCACTCCTTAGGAGAGACCTCTCACCTTAGTCGCCCAACCTAAGTCATATGCTTAAGCTAAGAATCCAAGGTGCCTCTCCTGGATGGGATTTATTGACCCCAAATCTCCATAACTCAGGTTCCAGGGGCGGTGTAACCTTTTTCCCTGAGACATGCAGCATCTACCCCCTTCTATGATGTACTTTAGGTCTTACATTTTCCTCTTGAGAAATTTTAATTTCACGAACTAGGGTGTACGCCATAGTAGGATCGCCCCTTTCTAATCTTAGATTTTCATCAATCTTAGATTATCTCTTGCGAAATTTTCGTATTTCTTTATTCTCTCATTCATTCTTTCATTTCTGTCATTTCTTTCATTCTCATAATATCATATCATTTGAATCAAAGTAAATATTCAAGACAAATTCTAATACATTGTAATTATGAAATCTTTGTAGTTGTGAAATCTTTGTAATTCTGCGATTGTATCGCGTTTTTAAATCAAATCAAAAATCTTTTATTTTCTGTAAAAGAAATATTTTAGAGAAATATATAAATTAAATTTTCTCGATTTTTTATAATTTTGAAATCTTTGTAATCGTGCGATTGTATCGCATATTCTAGAGAAATATATAAATTGAATTTTCTCGATTTTTTATAATTTTGAAATCTTTGTAATCGTGCGATTGTATCGCTTTTTGTCAATCAAGTAAAAAATCTTTTATTTTCTATAAGTAAAATGTTCAAGGAAGTGGTACTTAGCTTTTATGTGATTTTCTGTTGATGTCGTCTCTTGCGAAGTATATGGTTTGCTTGCGAAATTGGCATCCTTGAAATGTATAAATGTCGCATAAAAAATATAATTATCGCAGCCAGAAGTGTAAGAAATGAGACTTGAACCCTTGACCTGCCTCTTGCATTCATGTCTTGTGACCAATTGTGCTAGTTCTCTTGTGTGCGAAATTCTTATGCGAAGCTGACTTTATTCTCTTGTTTGGGAAAGAATGAAATTCATCATAAAAAGAAGAAAAGAATGTTCAGTTGCGAATTCGAACCCGTGACCTATTGCTTCCTTTCTCCAACTCAAACCATCTGTGCGAATTTCTTTTTGTGACTTGGAGGTACACTTATTGAAACTTAATCTCCTTCGGTAATCCAAAAGAGATGCGAACAATTCGCGGGAGATGGGAGTTGAACCCGTGTCCTCAAACTCACTGTCTAAGTATCTGAACAACTTTGCTGGATGATGTTTTGCGAAAGAAATGTAATATTCGGTAACTTATTCTTTAATCGTTCTTTGTGCAATGTTTACCAAGTTAAACGAAGTGAATTTCGCTAAATATCTCTTCCTTTTGTTCTTTATTTTCTTTGAGTCTTCCGTGTCTTCTCTTCGCTGGTGTCTTCCAATGGTTTTTTTTAAACTTCCGATCTCTCCTCGAACTATCATGGCTTTACCAATGTTGATGACAAGATGAATTTCATTGCTGCATCTTTCTTTGCTTATTAAAATTTTTGACTTGATTATTTGTTAATTTCGTTGAACTATATCGTTGGATTTGATATATGGCATGTCTCTGTTTCATCATTCTTATTTGGGTGCAAGTTTGTTGTTGGTTGACCTTTGCTGGAACCTAAGTTGTTGTTCTTCGCTTGACGAACTTTGACCTTCGCCTGATTGGTTTAGATCTGCAAAATAATATCATGCAAGTGGTAAAGTAATATTCTAACACTCTTGCTTTCTTTCAATTCGCTAAAATTCCTCCCTTCGCAGAACTAGCTGGATTTATTTGCTATCTGCGAAATAATATTTTTATCTTCACATAAACTTCCCCTTTCGTCACAGAAGACTCAGCCGATGTATCTGCTGGTATTCTTTCTTTTTCCTTTGCATTGTGTTACCCATTGCCTTAGCCGCTGTATCTTCTTTCATTATTCTGTTGTTGAATTTCGCAAAAACATATCCCTCATCTTTCACCTCTAAGAGTATTTGTTGATTTGCTGACATTCCATCATACTCCCTTGATGTTGTTAACTAGGTAATCTTTCTTTTATCATTATTTGTTGTACTTCTCTAGAGAAGCTTTGAGTTTGTGAGTTATCTTGTTGTTCAATACGCAGTATACTCCGCTCTACATGAAGATCTTAAATACTTGCAGAAATCCTTTGTATTCTCCTAAGCTGTTGATGTCCATAAATTTGTAATATCTCTTTTCTTCTTCACACGATATGACTGCATCTTATACCTTATTTCTTCGTATTCTTCTCGCATATTAACCAAGTTAGTCTTTGCCTTTGTTCACTGCAATCAGATCTAGAAATTTCAAGAAGAAAATGAAAGAAATAAGACAAGGATATGTCCTTTTAAGGTTAAACTCCGCTTAATTTCTTTGATGGTGTATGTTTATTTCGATCTTCCCCTGTACGATATTAGCTTCACCAAAGTTGATTGGTGGATCATCTCAGCTTGTTATTCCTTCGCAGATTCTTGTTGTTGTTTTCATTGGAGCTGTACTCATTCATGTCTTGCTTTGCTAGCATCTTGTCTTCGCCTGAGAATTGATCTGCACCTTATTTGTTGTCTTCGCCTACATTTATGTTAGAAAAAATGGGGTTTTGAATAACTTGGACCATGATTTGATCCCTAGACCTATTGACATCTAGTTGTTTTTTCTTTTGAATAGATAAAACAATAGTCCCACATAGACTAAAATTTTAAGAATTTTAGACTTAAATACCATGGGTTTTGCCTAAAGGGCATGCCCTTTGGGACTACTCACTTGTGTGTGAGGGGGAAAACCTAGACTATGACAAGGTTGCTTTTCCCGTACGCGCGGTGCTTCACACCGAAGCACACACGCCGCCGTCCGTCCGGTCGGTCGGGATCTGGTGCGGGTTCATTAGACCGTGTCTTCGCGAGGAAGAATCTTACCTCTGAAAAGAAAACAAACATCATCATTATGAAGAAAATTGAAACAATTTTGAACTTTAAACATACTTGATGTCGTGTGTTTAGTTTGGTCACATCATAAGCATCTTACTAATTCTGCATGACAGCCAACCGCTCTTTATGACCGACATAATTCCAAGTATCTGTTTACTTAGCACTCGAGGAATCTAGTCCACGGCTTAGTAACATAATCATTTATTTAATTGATATTCAATGGTCTTTTATTAATACACATAATCAAAGAAAGAAATAATGGAGGATCTGGTTTCCTCTAAGGAAGGGAATGATTCAAAATTGTATATATTTTGCAAATAGAATTTTGTGTCCCACATGATATCATGGTGGAAAAATATAATGATTATAGAATTTAATAAATCATTTCTCGGATACTAATTTGACGAACATGGCAAGGACATAGGTGCAGTGAAGTTGACTAATTGGATATAATGGAATCCAATTAATGGAAGGCAATACTTTATTTAAAACCGACCATACTTTAATGACTCATCCCCACTATCTAACATATAATGGAAGGCAATGGATTCAGTTAATTGATCTCTTATCATGCTTTCTACAAATAAAGTTTTGGTCTTACAGCAATGAAAAAACTCAGTTTTGAGATACAGAGAGTAGAGGAGAAAAACCAAAAATCTCTTCTTGTTGTTTTCAGTAGAGAAGGAGAAAATAAAAATGAACTCTTTCATGTTTTAAGAGAAAAATAACTCAATATTAACTCCTCTGTTTTTTTTTTAGTAGAAAAATAGAGTAGGAGAGAAAACATGTTTTATTCTTCTATTATTTCTCTATGAGTTTTTTGAGTGAAACAAGATGGTTTCACTGAGTTGTTTTCACTGCCAAGTTCTAAGGGCGTTCTCTTGTATGCTACAAGAAGGAATGCTAACGATAGTTGTATTCTGGAGGCAACTCGCTAATGAAGATATAGCATCTCTCTATTTAGAGGAGTAGCGGGCGATATTGTCTTTAGTTCAGCGTATCATATACGTGCCTCTATCAATTTTTGCTCTGCATGCTGCTCGACGTGATGCATCCACCAAGTTGCTGTAAATCAAGCTAAGTATCACTTGTTCTTATTCAATTTATTTTCTTTATTGTTGTTAATAACCCAACAATCTAAAGACAATATGTGCTAGTTTAATTTTTTGTAACAATAATAAAGAAAAATATTGTTGACAAATTAAACTACTAAGTTTAATGGAAAGTGTCATAAGGCATTTATATAATCAAAAATTGAATAAATGGTGTTGATATTAATTTTGGAAAAATAAGGATGTTCATTTTTTTCTAAAGTGAAAAAAATTAAAAAATTAAAAGTTTTGTACGAGCTGTATAATTTTGGGTTTATCTCTTAACCCAAGACTAAATTTGCTGAATACTTTAAAAAAAATGATATATACATGTTTTTTGTTAACTCCACCAAATTTCATGATTTTTGGAGTTGTAAAAGTATTTATTAGATATTTTACAAAACTGTTATACGTTTCTGGAAATATCTGACGGGCAGGAAAAACTCTGCTGAAAAAAATTATTTTTATGGCATAACTATGAGTTTTTGGAAATGTTGATCTAAATAAGATATTTAGTTCTGGATCTTATCTTTAAACCCCCTTTTGATTCATCTAATTAGGATATGTGGTTTGAGAGATAAGGTATTTGGAAAATTGTTGTGCATGTCTGTACAGAAAATGTGTAATGTGTGTAATCTCTTGATTATGTCTAGCAACAATTGATTAGTGATGTGCTATCACTTTGGGAATATCATGGGAACCTATAGTAATGATTACTTAGAGGATATTTAGTTGAAATTTAATTATCATGATAACTTAAGCATGTAGCTAGCAACCGATTCCTATGACAAGAGCAATAATCATTTGTAGAGGTAAGATTGTATTACTTTGTCAAGGAATAATATGATTTTGATCAGTTCTGTATGAACTTTGTTTATGTTCAAAATCACTTGGATCATGTATATTTTGTGTAACATCAATTTGCATAAATCACAAGTTTGGATAATAATTGTGATGCAACAAGAAAATTGTGTGCTTAAATTGATTTGTGAATACACACAACATATGGTTTAATTACCAATCTTTGTGACCTACTAATGATTTCTTGAATCTAATGTTGAGGTACAATAATTGATCCAACAAGAAAGTTGGTTAATGTTCGGGATGCTAGAATGCGTGCTCCAGAAGAAGTGTGTAAGTCTTCTACCAAAAGAACCAAGGTATGAAAGCATTTCTTTGAGAAACTCAACTATCAAAACAGTTGAAGGAAAATAGGTAAAATGGTTTCAGGTATGGAAACTTTCATTCTCCACATCTGCATTATGCTTTAAATATAATTTCCAATGGTTATCTACTTTACTATGAGATATATGATATTTGGAAATAAGTTCATGTAATGCTTTTGAACTCTTAACATAAGAGAACATGAGGAATTAATAGATAAAGTGAAACTTGTATGCTATTAATTGATAATGAATACATGAACATGTTAAATCATAATTTGAGTATGCGGCGTGTGTTAAATGACACAAAATCGCAGCATGTTGAGAAATCCTGATAGTTGTGGGGGTGTAAAATAAAAATATTTATTTTAATCTCTCAAGAAGATTGTGCAAGGTGCATAATCTATTTTTGTGTCCTTGACTTGTATACCTAAAATGTGTGTGTGTGTGTGTGGGGGGGGTGTACTGGCTATTTCGCCTCCCAAAAAAATCAAAAATTTTGACCTAAGATTATGGATTCCTAACCTATCCTAAGCATGCTAGTGCATATAGGTTAATGGTCATAATATTTGCAATTGATAACATTGGTATGAACACTGTGGTGCATTCTAGAGATGCTTTGATTTTTGATCATATAATTCTTTTGAGAATTGGACCTCGAAAAAGGGTCCATGACAATTTCGCATATGTTCCTTCGACTAGTCAACCTCGTCTCAAGATGTTGAGACTGGACATAGTAGAAGTAAGAGAGTTAGAACTTAGATAAGTTTTAGCCTTTTCTATGTGACCTTTATTGGTAGAGTTTGGACACTGAACCCACAGGGAAGTTATATGTTCTTCCGAATGGTCTTCAAAAGGAAACCTTGGTACAGATGAAACTGTAGAGAAATACCTAGTATGGTTATGGGTTATAACCAAAAATTAAGGAATAAATTTCTTTGACATATTCTCACCTGTCACTAGAATCACTTCTGTTAAGATGATGATTATTATTGCTTTTATTCATGATTTGAATATATACATCAGATGGATGTTAAGACTGCAATTATTAAATGGTGAATTAAATGTAGAAATTTATATGTACCAACTAAAAGGTTTTTTTGTTGTAAGAACAAAGTATGCGAATTGATTAAATTTTTGTATGGTTTGAAACAAGCACCTAACGGAGGAATGAGAATTTGATCATGTGATGATGGCTAGTGGTTTAAGATTAATAAATCATATTAATGTGTTTACATTAAATTTGAGTATGATGCTTTTGTTACTATATGCACGCATGTTGATCATATGCTCATATTAGGCAGTAACATAGATTTTATTAATACCACTAAAATCATACTAAATGAGAATATTGACATGAAAGACTTAAGCCCTACCGATGTAATCTTAGGGATGAAAATCAGAGAGACGTCTGATGAATATAGTCTTAGTCAATTTCATTTTGCTGAAACCATATTAAAGAAATTTAATCACGATCTGGCTAAACTTGCTTCTACTCCTTGTAACGGTGTTTCTCAAATTGTGAGAACAAGGGTGATGATGTTTCTCCACTCTTGAGTATTTTTTCGTAATCAGCAGTCTTATGTAATTGATTAATTGTATAAGACCTAGTATTGCTTACATTGTGAGTAGTTTGAGCAGGTACACTTGCATCCCTGAGAGGGATCACTTGAATTCTCTCAACAGAGTTTTGCACTACTTGAGAGGCACTTCAGACTTTTGCTTAAGTTTTGGGAATATTCCTGCTGCGACAGAAGGGTGTTGTGATGCCAACTGGATGTAGGACTTAGATGAGTCAAAATACACAAGTGGGTACATCTTCATGTTTGAATATGCGTCTGTGTATTGGAAGATATACAAACAGACAAGTATAGCTCGATCCACTATGGAGTCAGAGTCTATATCTTCATAGAAAGCACGAGATAGTGAAGCAACTACTTTCTACTGGTATTATCTCTCTTGACTTTGTAAGGTCCAAGGATAATATTGCAGTTCCTTTGACGAAAGGTTTATAAAGAAAGGTAGTTATCTCTACATCGAGGGGGATGTGACTTAAACTCATAAAATAAATCACCATGAAGGATACTCAACCTTGTGATTGGATTTCCAAGATCAAGGTTCAATGAGACAACTAATTTATGGTGATATCTGGAAAGCACTATCTTTGTCCCTCCCTATGGTGTAACCGCCTGATAGTGATGCCTGCATGATTTTAGGATGATCTTTTGAGATCTTAATGGGTTCCATGGCTTTGATTAAAGCGGGGTGTGGAAAGACACTCTTTATGGACTCACCTTTGTGGATGTTGGAGTGGGGCCGCTTCCTATGAGAATTTGAGATGATTCTCTAGAGACATTCATTAAGTCCGGAATTTTAGCCCACGACCAAAATGGGCACAACGGCAAGAGCTTGGAAGCTTTCGGTGGAGACATCAAGTGTGGTTATTATTTCTGAATTGCATTCACTGTTGGCGGTTCAAGACATTGTGTTCACCGTTACAACAAGCATTTCCGGTAACCTCTCACTAAGCTAAGGTTCAATCTTTGGGACACCTTAGCCTATTTTGATGCCTTCAGTTTTCTCGCGTTTTATCGATATGTTTTATCATTCATGTGGGGGATGTTAGAAAAAACGGGGTTTTGAATAACTTGGACCATGATTTGATCCCTAGACCTATTGACATCTAGTTGTTTTTTCTTTTGAATAGATAAAAAAATAGTCCCACATATACTAAAATTTTAAGAATTTTAGACTTAAATACCATGGGTTTTTCATAAAGGGAATGCCCTTTGGGACTAATAACTTGTGTGTGAGGGGGAAAACCTAGACTATGACAAGGTTGCTTTTCCCGTACGCGCGGTGCTTCACACCGAAGCACGCACACCGCCGTTCGTCCGGTCGGTCGGTCTCTGGTGCGGGTTCATTAGACCGTGTATTCACGAGGAAGAATCTTACCTCTGAAAAGAAAACAAGCATCATCATTATGAAGAAAATTGAAGCAATTTTGAACTTTAAACATACTTGATGTCGTGTGTTTAGTTTGGCCACATCATAAGCATATTACTAATTCTGCATGACAGCCAACCGTTCTTTATGACCGACATAATTCCAAGTATATGTTTACTTAGCACTCGAGGAATCTAGTCCACGACTTAGTAACATAATCATTTATTTAATTGATATTCAATGGTATTTTATTAATACACATAATCAAAGAAAGAAATAATGGAGGATCTGGTTTCCACTAAGGAAGGGAATGATTCAAAATTGTATATATTTTGCAAAGAGAATTTTGTATCCCACATGATATCATGGTGGAAAAATATAATGATTATAGAATTTAAGAAATAATTTCTCGGATACTAATTTGACGGACAAGGCAAGGATAGAGGTGCAGTGAAGTTAATTAATTGGATATAATGGAATCCAATTAATGGAAGGCAATACTTTATTTAAAACCGACCATACTTTAATGACTCATCCCCACTATCTAACATATAATGGAAGGCAATGGATTCAGTTAATTGAGCTCTTATCATGCTTTCTACAAATAAAGTTTTGGTCTTACAACAATGAAAAAACTCAGTTTTGAGATACAGAGAGTAGAGGAGAAAAACCAAAAATCTCTTCTTGTTGTTTTCAGTAGAGAAGGAGAAAATAAAAATGAACTCTTTCATGTTTTAAGAGAAAAACAACTCAATATTAACTCCTCTATTTTTTTTTTAGTAAAAAAATAGAGTAGGAGAGAAAACATGTTTTATTCTTCTATTATTTCTCTATGAGTTTTTTGAGTGAAACAAGATGGTTTCACTGAGTTGTTTTCACTGCCAAGTTCTAAGGGCGTTCTCTTGTATGCTACAAGAAGGAATGCTAATGATAGTTGTATTCTGGAGGCAACTCGCTAATGAAGATATATCATCTCTCTATTTAGAGGAGTAGCAGGCGATATTGTCTTTAGTTCAGCGTATCATATACGTGCCTCTATCAATTTTTGCTCTGCATGCTGCTCGACGTGATGCATCCACCAAGTTGTTGTAAATCAAGCTAAGTATCACTTGTGCTTATTCAATTTATTTTATTTATTGTTGTTAATAACCCAACAATTTACTGCCCTACGCGATTTCCTAACTGTGAACAACACATTAACACAATTAAGAGATGAAACATATCTTTGCATAAATTCTTCAAGGTTCTCCAGTTGATGCTTTGAGTCTGTTCTTTTCGCCTCAGTTCTTCGCACAAACTATTACTTTCCTCTGCATTTATTTCTCATGTACTTCTTTGTTATTTCCGTTTTCTCCGTGCTCCTGGTAAATACTGCACACCCCAATAGCTCTCTAAAAGTCCTTATCATTCGTCCTGGAAAGTTTCTGCGAAAGTCTTTACATCCTTTAAATCCAATCAACTCTCCTGTTATCTGCAAAATTTTAGCAATAGAGTTAACTTGTTCTTTCTTCGCTTGCGAATAATTCTCACGAATTTGTTGGAGTAATTTGAGTTCTTCACGCTGTTGAGTTGAGTCCATTTCGAGCTGCCATGATATTTCCTGCTCCTGCGAAACATTCTTCCCTACCAATTTCTTCATTTGTGCGTATTTCTTCTTTTCCTTCACCTTTTCACTCGCTTGTAGATTCATCTTTCCTTCACCTTTTGCTTAAGCACGTTGTATTTAATCATCAGATCATGCACCTTTTCCTCCCCTGTCGCTGCAGCTAAACCATTGTTCTGGTGATAAAAGTTTATGACGTTGTTAAATACACTAATAATGATAATTATATATGAAATCATATGTTCTGTTCGCAGAAAAACAAAATTTCCTAATCAACTGGAATTTTTTGATACTCATTGTTTTTGAAATTAGCCATAACTAAATCACAGGTTTGTATGACAAGAACTGTTGATTGTAAATCTAAAACCAAAACTTGTTTTGAGTCACGTTTTCAAGAGAAAATCCATTTTTGACAAAGAACATAATATGGGTATCGCAAAGGTGTTATGTAATATTTTGAAATACATCACCAAATATGGAAATCCAAAGAGTAAAGTTCAAGAAATAAGAGGTTAGTCATCCTTTTGAGATTATTATTGTTTCCGCTTTGTTTGATTTTGTTGTAATTGATACATTATTTGAGTCTGCTTCTGTTTAGTGTCTGCATCTATTTCTTTTTCATTTTCTAAGAACAACTAATGTTTCTTGTTGTATAAAAATGTAGATCTTCTTGGAAATTCTCATTTTCTCCCTTGAATTTTATAGATCCATTTCCACAGTAGCTAATTTCTTTAAATCTTGTTGAATCTGACCAGCAGGTCCCTGTTTCTAGCGCCAAAATGTAGTTACAGGAAAACCCACAACACACCCCCTATGATATTATGATAACAATTTCTATATCTCAACATAAAAATGATGATAAGAGTGTTAAAATTGTAAGATGGACACAAGGATTTTTTACATGGTTCGATCATTATGATCTACATCCATGCTTCTTCACTATGATTGTTGGAATTACATGAGTACTACATTTAGAATCTCCATTAATGGATAGAGTTCTATATCTAGTTTTTGGGAAAGAATATGATAAAGAAAATAAAATCTCTCTATACAAATATGTCTCTCTCTCTTACAAAATTGTGTATCCCCCCTTTCGATCTCCTGCATTTCTCTTTATATAGGTGTTTACACAGTGGATGCCAGCTCACATATAGTGGAGTACAACTCATATTCTCGCGCCCATGCTACGTTCTCTCAGGATCTCACTACAATTTCGCAGGCTCTGCTACATTCTCGCAAGCTCTGTTGTTGTGCGATATTTGGATCCTACAGTTATGATGTCCAGAAACTATCTGAGTAGAGCTCTGACACTTATATATGAATTTTAATATGCTTGAGTGAAAACTCGTGTACAATAATTGGAATTTTGCATCAAGATACTTCCTCCTGTAGTCAATGAGAGTATGCCAACCAAGGAGATTCTTTAGTGCCTTTCAAGGTTCCGCGTAGATAGCTAGGGTCTGGAGTATAAAGGTTTTGTGGGTACACCTCTGGTAAACCCTCCCGATACTATAACTTGGTCACTAGGGCCACCTAGTGAGTTAGGATTTTATTTTCTAGATTAGTTTTGCTCGAGGACTAGCAAATAATAAGTTTGGGGGTATTTGATAGACACAATTTTGTGTCTGAATTGTCCTCAATGTTTGTATTGTTAATGCTCGATTTGTACTTATTACAGTGTGTTTTTTTGTATGTGTAGGTGTTCTTGGAGAAATAAACTCTTACGGAAAAGGTTGCTTGAAAAGCGTTTTTGGACCCCCAAAGAAAATTACTAAAGTCACACATCATTGGGATAAGGGCACCTCGATGGATAAGGGGTACCCCAGGGAACCCTACTTGCTATTCGCACCCCACCAATGGTTAGGGGCACACCATCTTCTTCTTTTTCAAAGGGGGAATTTTTGCGGGAACTTTGGTTCGCAGCTGTGCAGTTACTGGATTCTATTTGGCCGAGTATTTAAGGGATATTTTCACTAGATTCGACTGGGATTTACTCATGGAGATAAAACAGGGCTGGTGAGATAAAAAAGGGGGAGAGATCTGTGGTTAGCAAGAAAACAGAGATCGAGTATTCTTTGGATAACTTCTGCTTACTTTTGGATATTTTCAAGGGTCATTATGTTGAGATATTATCTCTAACTAATTAGAAGAGAAGATGACGTGATCTGGTGCATTAAAAAAAGTTGAAGGAGGAAGATTTCCTACAAACACGATAAAACATAGTGGATAGTTATTTCGGGTATTATTATCTTTATTCGGGAGGTTTTCATGCGGCCTGGCACCTCTAAAACATGAAATCAATATGAAATACTTCCTGATCTTCAAATAATCACGTGAGTTTCCAGCCAACACATTTAGAGAAATAAAAAAGGGAAATATTTCACGTACAAGGCAGGGGAGTAAAGGAAGATTAGTCTTGAGTTAATGGCGAGATTCTATGGGTATTTTGACTATAAAATGGAAGTTGTGGTAGCAGAGACAGGGTATGGAGAGTTAGGGAGTAAAAACGAAGCATAAAATCAAGTTATTGTGAATGTTCATCATCAGCAGAGTGAAGAAGTAGAAGAAGAACATACTACACATATAGTCTGTCGTTTTTAGTGTCACATATTCTCTTCTTCACGACTATCATCTGTGACAGTTTAAGACTATATATAGTTTTCTGTAACAGTCACCAATTTGTAACAACAAATTTTGTAATAGTCTAAAGTGTTGCAAATCTCAGTTTTATTATATTTCTCCAATAAAAACACCTTTTGAGCAATGAATTATACGATTGAGCGTTTTTCCATCAAGATGAGCTAAACCCAATCTCTGGGGCTATGGAGGAATAAGTTGTTTCGGTAAAAGTGATACATTTCTATTTTTAATTAATTATAACAACTCTATTATGATTTTTGCATTGAACTAAAAAATTGATTATATGATTTTGATTAGTTAGGTGTATTTTCTCTTGATAGAATATGCTTGCTTTAGGGTTTTGATATTCTATGCTTGGATTAACATCTATTCTTTTGAAAATCTACATGTCTAGGCAATACTATTAGAATTAATTTGAATGTTGATTTACATAATTATTGTTTTATTAAATCACTAATATCGACCAAAGGTGGAATCCTAGCCCCATCATCTCCATATTTTTTACAAAACTTTATTTTGAGTTTGTTATATTTTTGCTTTAAAAATTAAGTCTAAAAATATGCTTTCATAAGTCTCAACGAACCTTTTACTACAACATCATTGAAAATAACCATCAGAATTAGTCACACTAGCTTTCCAAAATTCGATTGACTAGGTAATAGGATCGGTTCCCACATATATATGGTATCTAACTTGTATTTGTTGCACATGTCCATAAAATCGGTTCCCAATGTATAAAAATATGTTGCACATGTTCATAGGATCGGTTCCCAATATCTAGAAACTTGCTGCAACTCATACAATGTTCGATTCCCCTCTTGTGATCGGTTAGACCTCTTACTAGGATCTATTCCCCTTTTCCTAGAGTTGGTCATACCAATAACACTAAATTAATCATACCATATCAAGTGATTACTTAAGATAGGTTTCACTATTAAAAGTCATACCAGTACAAAAGTCAGGCCTTGTGAATAGTTTTACCAAGAACATAAACAAGTCATGAGCGGTTATACTAATCACACATATTGGTAGTTCAAAATATATGCAATGAATAATAATACCAATAAGCCTAGCGATTTCCATTTCGATTCAAAAAACAAGTTCATGAATTTACTTATTTTAAACGAATGTAAAACATTGTTTCCTAGGATGAAATCATCACCTCATACCCATACATAATCACAATAGCATTCAAACGATTATGTCGATGTCTTATATGTGAAGTTCAAAAGATAGGCGTTATACTTCGTATCTTATTCCTTAATAAGACGTCTAACTACAATATAGTCATTCATAGCTTCGCAGTTATGTTTTCAATATGCACGACTTGAAACATACGTTAAGGAATGAAACAGTTCAAGTCAAATATTACTAACCTCAAGTAGAAGGATGATGTTGTCGTTGTAGGTCCGTACTTTTTCTCATTCTTCAAGTCTTCACGTAATACTTGTAATGTCTCATATCCTAATACTTTCAAGCTAACTTATACGAAGTCGACTCTAGCAAATAATCAAGCGACTCTTTAAATGAGTTTTGATTCACTAAAATATGACAACCAAACTTGACATACCAATTCTTGGTGGGTTCAACCGAGCTATGCTCTAACATCAAGTAAAACCCTGATTGCTACAATCAGATTATACATATGCCAACTTCAATCATTTGTTGAAGTCCTCTGTTAATTTTGGAACATCAACCCATAATCGGTTTATAAGTGCATTAACGTAAACCAATTTTGGGTTCTGTTTACGAAAACAAATATCAAAAAATTTAAGTTGTTTGATGTTTGGATAACTCTTTAACATTAGTTGATGTCACATATAAAACATAAATAACACCTAATACGATTAATTCGTGATAATTAAATAGGGGTAAATTAGGTACTTAAGTAATTGTTGGATAATGAGTGGTGTGAAAGTTATTTCTAATGACCTTTTTTGTCATCTAGTGGTAGGGCCAAATTAAGTGTAGTAGGCCCCAATTTAGCAAGTCAAATTAACCACTCAAAAATTTCAAAAAAAAAACTAAAAAAGTCAATATTAAAAATTAATTAATTAATCAAGGGCATTTAAGTAACTTAACCACTCATAAGACACCCCTTATCACCCCACACTAGTTAGGGTCATCCATATGTATGCCCCAAATAATGGTTCTTTCTGAGATAACAAAAGAACAGTTTTTTGGGGACCAGCCTTTTTTTTTGGGGGGGGGGGGGGGGCATTGTTTTATTTTGGGTAAGACATTAGAAGTAAATCGAGGTCACCTCTTATCTAGATATTTATATTAATACCTAAATTACCCTCCTGATTAATTTTGGGTGATGATTAGTTAGTGTTAATAATAGTTAGTGTAATGATTAAGTTAGAGATAATTAGTTAGATAAAAAAAATCAGATGGGTTTTTTTAAAAAGAAGTAGAATTATTGAGAGAGTAAAGTTAGAGAAGATGAAGAACAAAAACATGGATTTTTTTTTTTTGAGTTGAATAAGCTTGAGTATTCAAGTGATTAAGTCATCCCCGTACATAATCACAATAGCATTCAAACGATTATTTCGATGTCTTATATGCAAAGTTCAAAAGATAAGCGTTATACTTCGTATTGTATTCCTTGATACTACGTCTAGCTAGAGTATAATCATTCATAGCTTCGCAGTTATGTTTTCAATATGCATGACTTGAAAGATACGTTAAGGAATGAAACAGTTCAAGTTAAATATTACTAACCTCAAGTGGAAGGATGATGTTGTCGTTGTAGCTCCGTACTTCTTCTCATTCTTCAAGTCTTCACGTAATACGTGTAATGTCTCATATCCTAATACTTTCAAGCTAACATATACAAATTTAACTCTAGTAAATAATCAAGCGACTCTTTAAATGAGTTTTGATTCACCAAAATATGACAACCAAACTTGACATACCAATTCTTGGTGGGTCAACCGAGCTATGCTCTAACATCAAGTAAAACCCCGTTTGTTACAATCGATTATAGATATGCCAACTTCAACCGATTGTTGAAGTCCTCTGTTAATTTTGGATCATCAACCCAGAATCGGTTTATAAATGCATTAATGCAAATTGATTCTGGGTATTGTTTACGAAAAAAATAAATCAAAAAAATCAAGTTGTTTGATGTTTGGAGAACTCTTTAACATTAGCTGATCTCACATCTAAAACATAATTAACACCTAATACAATTAATTCGTGCTAATTAAACATGGGTAAATTAGGTACTTAAGTAATTGTTGGATAAGGGGTGGTGTGAAAGTTATTTATAATGACCTTTTTTGTCATCTAACAAACTGAAAAAAGTTAATATTAAAAATTAATTAATTAATCAAGGGTATTTAAGTAACTTAACCACTCATTAGACACCCCTTATCACCCCACACTAGTTAGGGTCATCCATATGTATGCCCCAAATAATGGTTCTTTCTGAAATAACTAAAAAACCGTTTTTTTGGGGACCAACCTTTTTATGGAGGGACTATTATTTTATTTTGGGTAAGACATTAGAAGTAAATATAGGTCACCCCTTATCTAGATATTTATATTAATATTCTAAATTACCCTCTTGATTAATTTTGGGTGATGATTAGTTAGTGTAATGATTAGTAAAATGATTAAGTTATAGATAATTAGTTAGATTAAAAAAATTAGATAGTTTTTTTTTAAAGAAGTAGAATTATTGAGAGAGTAAACTTAGAGAAGATGAAGAACAAAAACATGGAAAAAAATTTGAGTTCAATAACCTTGAGTATTCAAGTGATTAAGTCACAATTGCATTCAAACGATTATGTCGATGTCTTATATGTGAAGTTCAAAAGATAAGCGTTATACTTCGTATTGTATTCCTTAATACTCTAGTTATAATCATTCATATATTCACAGTTATATTTTCAATATGCAGGACTTAAAAGATACATTAAGGAATGAAACAGTTCAAGTCAAATATTACTAACCTCAAGTGGAAGGATGATGTTGTCGTTGTAGCTCCGTACTTCTTCTCATTCTTCAAGTATTCACATAATACTTGTAATGTCTCATATCCTAATACTTTCAAGCTAACCTATACGAAGTTGACTCTAGTAAATAATCAAGCGACTCTTTAAATGAGTTTTGATCCACTAAAATATGACAACCAAACTTGACATACCAACGCTTGGTGGGTTCAACCGAGCTATGCTCTAACATCAAGTAAAACCCCGTTTGCTACAATCGGATTATACATATGCCAACTTCAACCAATTGTTGAAGTCCTCCAATAATTTTGGAGCATCAACCCATAATCTGTTTATAAATGCATTAACGTAAATCGATTCTGGGTACTGTTTACGAAAAAAAAAATCAAAATTTTTAAGTTGTTTGATGTTTGGAAAACTCTTTAACATTAGTTGATCTCACATATAAAACATAATTAACACCTAATACAATTAATTCGTGCTAATTAAATAGGGATAAATTAGGTACTTAAGTAATTGTTGGATAAGGGATGGTGTGAAATTTATTTATAATGACCTTTTTTGTCATCTAGTGGTAGGGACAAATTAAGTGTACTAGGCCCCAATTTAGCAAGTCAAATTAACCACTCAAAAATTTCATAAAAGAAAAAATCCAAAAAAACAACTAAAAAAGTTAATATTAAAAATTAATTAATTAATCAAGGGTAGTTAAGTAACTTAACCACTCATTAGACACCCCTTATCACCCCATACTAGTTAGGGTCATCCATATGTATGCCCCAAATAATGGTTCTTTCTGAGATAACAAAAGAACCGTTTTTTGGGGAATAACCTTTTTTGGGGGGACCATTGTTTTATTTTGGGTAAGACATTAGAAGTAAGTCTAGGTCACCCCTTATCTAGATATTTATATTAATACCTAAACTACCCTCTTGATTAATTTTGGGTGATGATTAGTTAGTGTTAACAATAGTTAGTGTAATGATTAGTGAAATGATTAAGTTAGAGATAATTAATTAGTTAGATTAAAAAATCAGATGGGTTTTTTAAAAAGAAGTAGAATTATTGAGAGGGCAAAGTTAGAGAAGATGAAGAACAAAAACATGGAAAAAATTGAGTTCAATAAGCTTGAGTATTCAAGTGATTAAGTCACAATTGCATTCAAACGATTATGTCGATGTCTTATATGCGAAGTTCAAAAGATAAGCGTTATACTTCGTATTGTATTCCTTAATAATCTAGTTATAATCATTCATAGCTTCGCAGTTATGTTTTCAAGGTGCACGACTTGAAAGATACGTTAAGGAATAAAACAGTTCAAGTCAAATATTACTAACCTCAAGTGGAAGGATGATGTTGTCGTTGTAGCTCAGTACTTCTTCTCATTCTTCAAGTCTTCACGTAATACTTGTAATGTCTCATATCCTAATACTTTCAAGCTAACCTATACGAAGTTGACTCAAGTAAATAATCAACTGACTCTTTAAATGAGTTTTTATTCACTAAAATATGACAACCAAACTTGACATACTAACTCTTGGTGGGTTCAACCGAGCTATGTTCTAACAATCTCCCCCTTTTCCGATTTTAGTGACCAAACTCTTACATCATATAGATAAACCAATTACAAGAATTCATTACACATATGCTTGATTCCCAAAATTCAACAGCACAATAACCTGTGTACATTCAATCCATTAATTCCGTTGTTGACATTATAATAACAAAGCTAATACTCTCGCTAAAGGTAAGATAGGTATATTTTTCAATCTACACGTCTTTGTTATTTGTTAGGGAATTTCTCGGTCGAACTAGCAGGCATTGCTATATCAAGCTTGTTTCTTAAATTTAGTTGTAAAGACTATATTTCTTGATTTCTAGTCTACTTATAGCTAAGTATCAGACTAGGATAGTTAAGTGTAGTTGAGTTCTAAACTCCACGGAGATCATCTTACGAAGATGAATAACAACTCAAGGAACCAGTGTTACTTCATCTGACTAAAAGGTATGTGGAGACTTAAACTTATCTATCACTCGAAATTCTATCGACTCTATCTCCTACTCTTGAGACAAAAGTCGTATACGTATGATAATTTTCATATATATACATTTGCTATTTCGAGCCGAGTTTACTCACCCATCTTTTTCTCAAAATATGTGTTGGTAAGCTTTCGCTTTAACTATTTTTCAACTTTACCCGCGACGAAAGTCATGATGAAGTCTCAATCTTGAAAATGGCTTTGATGACGATAGTTATGAATAACGACTGTTATAACATTTTAGAAGAATGTTTTAATGATTGAAATGTAGAGTTGAGATTACCACCTATGGATATAAGCATATATAGTGTGTTCGCACATAAGTGTATAAATCCATGTACCGGAAACCAAGTGTGTGCATATAGTATTGGTGAATGAGACAGGTTTGGTATGCGTACCCATATGCGTACTGGCAGAACTTTTCCTCCCGGAAAATTCTGCTGAGTATGGAGTTTACGAACTCATAAACCAGTCACCTTAGGTATGTGTACCCGTACGCGTACTGGAAGAACTTTTCTATCCGAAACATTCTGCTGAGTTTGGAAACCAAAACCAACTTAAAATCCGGAAGCTAAGGTACGCATACCCGTATGCGTATGCAAGCTGGTTATTTCTCAAATCGGGAGTTCATGAACTTAAAATAATAAATTATAAGGAATGCAATCTTTGTAAACCGTGGCTATATTGTTCATGAATTGATTCAAATGAATCAAACTGATTTTTTTTTATTATGTCTATGCATAAAGACCTAAGCAATTGAACAACTCTTCAACTAGTTCTTTTGAGTCATTTGAAATAATTATGAGAAAGATGAATATGGTTAATATGAAAATGCTCATCTGGATAACCATTGGTTAACTATTTGTGCATCAACCAAGTGTACACGTTGAGGTATGGCTACTAAAACCTAAATGAAATACATTTCATTTGTGTGTCACAAGATAAGTTTCTATCTAACGGTTGAAAGATATTAGCTTGGTTAAATCAGGTTTTTCATCTAATAGTTTGTTACTAAGCTAACATAGATTGCAAACCTTGATTTGAAAACTATATAAAGGAGAACTCTTGTGTGATACTAGTTGGTTTTTTCTAGAGTCAATTCTCCTTTAACCTTAGATTTCTTCTCGAGACCCTGTAGGTTAACGACTTAAAGACGTCATTGGGATTGTGAAGCCAGACGAAAACTACTTCTCTTGTAATTTAGCGATCTAATCTTTCCATTTTCTATTGTACGAGTTCAATTGAATAATTGACTTGAGATTATATCTCCAATAGGGCAAGATAAAAAGAAATCACAAACATCTTCGTCTCGTCGTTTGTGATTCTGCAATATCTTGTTACGCTACCATACGATTAAGATTATTATGAGGTGATTGATAATTCTAGGATGTTCTTCGGGAATATAAGTCCAGGTTATCGATTGGTTCCTGTTCACCTTGATTTTATAAAAAAAAAAAAGAACAAAACTCTTAGGTTTATCTGTGGGAGACATATTTATCTATTATCGTAGACTTTTCTGTGATACAGATTCGTTTATTAAAGTCTTCGACTTTGGGTCATAGAAACTCTTAGTTGTGGGTGAGATCATCTAAGGGAATCAAGTGCGTAGTATCCTGATGGGATCATAGATGTAAGGAGCGCAACTATACCATGAATCGGTGTGGGATTGATTAGGGTTCAACTATAGTCCAGACCGAAGTTAGTTTGTAGTAGGCTAGTATTTGTAGCAGCTTAATATAGTGTGGTGTTCAATCTGGACTAGGTCCCGAGGTTTTTCTACATTTGCGGTTTTCTCGTTAACAAAACTTTTGGTGTTTGTGTTATTTCTATTCCTAATAATATTTTGTTATATAATTGAAATATCACAGGTTATACATTGTATCGATCAATTGTGAAATCCAACCTTTGGTTATTGATTGGAAATTGATTGATCCTTGGATATTTGTCTTTGGTACCATCCAAGTTTATATCTCTTGTATTTGATAAAGATTCACAAATTTTTATTTGTTTGAGTATACATCAAATCAAGAGATAGAGATATTAACTCATTGACATACTTTTTATTAAGATTGAGTCTGACTGTCTAGTTAATTCTTTTAAAAGTATATTAGAGTTAGTCCATATAGATTTCTAATCGAAATATTTGGTGAGCTTGTTGGACCCCCGTATTTTCAATTGGTATCAGATCAGGCAAACACTTTCAAGACCTCAAAAGTCTGTATTTGTAACGACCTGACTCTATGGACAGAGGTGATATCTCTATTAACGTATCACCAGTCTTCGATGGCTCAAACTACTTATGGTAGAAAATTCTTATGCGAGCTTTTCTTCAATAGCGTGATTTTCAATCATTGGTATATGTTGTTAATGGATATGATGCTCCCGTTGTAGCAATAGGTAATGCTACTGTTTCAAAGAATATTGGCGAATATGATGTTGCTGAGATACTTGTTGTAAACCAAAACTCCGACGGTTTGAATGCCATCATACATTCCATTACCGAAAATCTTTGGCACCATGTGTCAAATTGCATTAGGTATAAAGATGCGTGGGATATCTTAGAAATGGTATTCGATGGAAATACTAGTGAAAATGAAGCCAGGCTTCAAAACCTAAATTCCGATTGGGAAAACCTTCGTATGGAAGATGAAGATTCATTTGATGAGTTTAATCACAAAGGTCTGAAATTGTTAATGCATCTTTTGCATTGGGTAAGACTATTTCTGAGAAGGACATTGTGATGAAAATTCTCAGATCGCTACCATCTAGATACGATTCTAAGAAGCATGCCTTCATTGAGGAAAATAACCTTGATAATATCTCCAGGAATACATTGGTTGGGAAGGTTAAGGTCTTTGATTACGAACATTCATCCAAGTCTAAGGATGTTGCGTTCAAAGAACTGAAAGACACAAAATTACTTGATAGAAGAAAAAAATGTGTACATCTCTGAAGAGGATCACTATGAGTCATCAGATGCAGATCTTGAAAAATTGGTCTCAATGATCACAAGATAGTTTAGGGACCTTATGTTGAAGAGAAGTAAATTGTTCTTCAGAGATAAGCTAAAAGCATCAGTCAAACCTCATAATCGTATTCCTCCTAAAAATAGGGACAAATATGAAACTAATGGCGAGCATATGCCTCATTGCTTTAAGTGTAAAGGTTTTGGTCATTTGCAAACGAGTTCCCAAATCTTAGAAAATACAATGGGGCCAAAGGTCTTATTGCGACACTTGATGAAATGTCTGACAATTATGATTCTGATGAAGACAAAAAATCAAGTGTTTCTCTTCTATGTGAAAATATTGATTATGATAAGTGTAGCAATACATATGTTTGTACCCCTATTATTCTACACAAGAAAATGGGCTAACCTAGCACAACAAAACTCCTCTTGCTAACTAAGAAGGGTTCACTGGGCCTTAAGTGTTTCCCATGGATAGCCATGAAGGCCTTCCAAAGGCTACATGTGCAACAAACCAAGATAGGCCTCACTAGAAAACACTCAACTCACATGCCCATGGGCAAAAACTCCAAATTGAGCTAACAAGTCCCACATAAGCGTGCCATGTCGCCAACCCAAACCAACCCGCAACTGACACATCAGCACCAAGGCCACATCAACATTGCCACGTCATCACAGTACCTCGTCGGCACTTCCACGTCAGCTATCAGGGGTGCCACGTCAGTCATCTTGCCACGTCAGTAATGACACGTCAGCCAAACATAGCCACGTCAGCAATTTCCGCCACGGCAGATGACACGTCAGCAATTCCGCCACGACAGATGATACGTCAGCAATTTCTCCACGTCAGTAAGGTTCACCACGTCAGCCTTAACTACCACGTCAGCGGCAACCGTTAATGATGGCGTCAGCATATACCTGGAATATTCCGTTACCTATGAACGGTGTCAGCATCTTCGGTTAACATTAACGGCGTTGGGATAAATAGGAATATTCTGTAACGGTGACGGACGTACAACATCAGATTTCTTCCGGCGGACAAGGCCGACGGCAGGACCCGGCGGCCAAGGCTGGCAGCTTGCACGAGCGGTAATCGCCCCGATTACTCGGCTAGTAATCGGCGGGTGTTCGAGTGAGGGAGATTAATCTGCGATTAATCGTGGACTTACCTGATTCGGCGTATTTCGGGACAACTTAATTCCGTGGCCCCCGTATATTCGCGCCCCAATTCAGTTACCCTTGGGATAGTTGCGCCCAGACTGCTTACACCCATTCCTCTTACACCTTCGGTTATCCACACCCAATGTGATTCCTTTACCATAATGATGGAAGTTTCTAGAATTGATTTCTACATGGACTGTTATTGCAAGGAGGCATGCAGGCGCTGTTATTGCAGGGAGGCATGCAAGGGGTTGTTATGGCAATTGATATCTGCCATAAAATCAAAGAAATAAAACTGAAATTCGCCACATATAAATGGACAGTTTTATAGCCAAAAGGGTAAGTAATCTTCATACCAAAAATACATGTTAGAAAAATCTTATTCTGACTTTAGCATCGGAGGGTTTTTTGCAGGTACCCCGTCTTCTCCTTTCTCCAGAAATTACTCGAAGATTGAAGCAGCGATCGATTCCCAATAAAAGCATCACAAAAAATCTGTGTTTGGGGTAGAAGTAATTTTACCTTACAAACAGTGGCGCCGACTAACGGTTTCGAGAAAATAATATAGTGTTTTACTAAGATCGAGTTATGGCAATAATCAGACAGACTGCACGAAGGTCTGATTCTTCTAGCAATTCCCAGCCGCGCAGGAGACGCGAAATTGAAAGGAACGAAATTGAGGTTCAATATGCACCTGATATACCAACGAGAAACAGGCATGGTCATGATCATACTCATAACAGATCGCTGGATCGTGGACGAGATCGACATCATTTTCGTGAAAGTGCTCTAGATTTGAATCGTAGAAAGGAAAAATAACTTCCGATCGATAAAGAAGTTATTGACGTTGATGGGGAAAACCCAGATGTTTGTGGAAACAGAGGGCATGCGTTTGGCAGCCCATCTAGGAGGAATCACAATCGACATGATATGCGTGATGGTCGCACCGCGACTCCGAGTGCAGAGGAGGAACAACTACTGAATCGGCTAGACGAGCTAGAGAAGGAGAATGCTATCTTGAGATTAGAGCATGAAAACCAACCTCGACCTAGGTCTGGTGTTTTGAATAATTATAGGGTCCGTTCTGTATGGCAACGCCTTGGAGGTCGAATTGGACCGCAAGTCGAAGATCCTAATAGATAAGTGATCGATAATGACCGCAGAGACATGAATCTATTGGTCACAGGAGATTTGCCGAAACGACCCAGGCGAGCAGGGGATAGGACAGATGCAACTCAGCAGAGCGCGGCCAGAACTCCATCTCATTCAAAATGTAATAGAAATGATGAGGAAGAGGTTTGAGATTGGAACGATGATAAAGATTTTTCGCATGATTACAATGCTCATTCGGAACAAGGTAGAGCTGGAAAAGAACCGACTGAACCACAAAAAAAAAAGGATATCGGGTAATCATATTCCAGTGGACCGGGATGAGCAGGAAGGCAGTTCCGCGGATGGCGACCTAAACGCAATAACAGAAGCTCGTCTTACCAAGATGATCGAGCGAGTGATGATGAAAAAACAGTCCCGAGAAGAAAAGATGGAAATGCTACATCGAGCAGCAGGAGCTCCTTTCAAGCAGAATATAAGAAAATTTAGGCCACCAATAAAAATTTTAGTTCCAAAATTACCGGAATTCGATGAGAAAACTGATGATCCATATCAACACGTTTTACATTATGAGACAGCCATGTCACTGTGGAAATACAGCGATGAGTTAATGTGTAAAATGCTTCCGCAATCCCTGACGGGAGGAGCTATAACGTGGTTCAATCAACTTCCAGCACAGTCGATCGGAACTTACCATAAGCTGATCGATTATTTTTGTTCTAACTATAAGTACAACAAACGTGATCGGAAAGGATGCCATTCACTATTCCTTCTAGGAATCCGGAAGGAGGAAAGCATCAGATAATTCACTAGGAGTTTCAAGTAAGAGTTAGCGGACGTGGATGGAGCCAACGACCAAGTTGTCATTGAGGCATACAAACAGGCTTACCAGCATGATCAAAGAGGTGTCTACGGTTCTTTGGTCAAGAGACCACCAAAAAATTTGGAGGAACTATATGATCGAGTTGAAGAGTACGCACGAGTGGAGGACGATTCTAAAGCCCGAGAAAAAGTTAACAGATCATCCAATCATCCAAATGATGGGAAGAAGGAAAAATCCAAGAACCGTTCAAACGGACAGCATAATGACCGTGGTGATGCTCGAGAGAAAAATCAAGGTGAACGCATCGAAACTGGGTACCGGAAATTTCACGATATGAAGCTGACCCCGCTAAACGTAAGTCTTACAGAGCTGTACGAAAAAATACAAAAGGATTTGAGCCCCCCACGTCCTTTGGCAGCAGAAACACGAGATAAACGTGATAGGAGCAAATACTGCAAGTTCCATAAAGACCATGGTCACAAAACTGAGAACTGCCGCTCTTTACAGATCGAGATTCAGCGAATGATCGACGCTGGAAAGCTGCAATAATACGTGAAAAGGGACTTTGGTAAAGGTCCTGGTCAATTTGGTACTGCACATGTGATTAATGCTCGTGTGATTAATGTCAGTCACGTCAGGATCAATTCAATCACCAGGCGGGCATCAGAAGACGAGACAAGGAGAAAGCTCAGACAGTTGAAAGAATGGTACTTGATAAATCACATTAATTTTGTCAGCAGTAGTGGAGCAAAAACTAAGGAGCTTGGGTGCAAAAAGATCAAGTTCTCTGATGCAGACATGATAGGTGTATATGCTCCACACAACGATGCCGTCGTTATAACTTCTTGGATTGGCATGTTTCGTGTGCACCGGATTTTAGTGAATACTGGAAGCTCGGTGAGTGTGCTATTTTCAGGAGCTTACACCTCTATGAATCTCCCACACGACGTGATCGAGGAGGATGAAAACCAAATTATCGGTTTCAGCGGCGAAGTTACAAAGGCGATTGGAAAAGTGAAAACACCGATAACAGTGGCTGACAAGTCTGTCTTGGGCACTTTCTTGTTGCTGGATTACAGAGCACCCTACAATGCGATCATAGGACGACATTGGATACATGAGATCGGTGCAGTCACATCATCTAATCATCATTTCCTGAAATTTATTACCCCAGAAGGAGTAGTGAAAGTTAGATGTGACCAGATGGCCGCCCATAAGTGTCATGAGAATGCAATGGACGAATACAAGAAGTCACAAGTCAGTGGAAACCAGATCATGCGAGTCGAGCAGAAATAACAATTATAGAACCCTCTCCCTCCAGAATCATATAGGGGAGAGGACGCAGCTGAACCCCCGACGGTCGATAAACTGATTGAGGTCCAGATTGGAGATGAGGAGCACAAGATAATGTTTGTAGAGGCAGATCTGCATGCACATGAACATGATGGTTTAATTACATTGCTAAGGGCAAACGCCGACATTTTTGCATGGAGTTTTGCTGAGATGCCAGTGATAGATCCGAATGTAGCCTTCCACAGGTTAAATATCGATAAGAATTTCCGTCATGTTCGACAGAAAATCAGGAATATGGCACAAAGCAAAAAAGATGGAGTCACTGAAGAGGTCAAAAAACTGTTGGAAGTAGGATTCATTCGACCGGTGCAATATCCTCGCTGGCTCTCAAGTGTGGTAGCCGTTCCAAAGAAGAATGGTAAAATTTGCGTCTGTATCGATTTTACCGACTTGAATAAAGCATGTCTGAGTGATCCGTACCCGCTGCTAATGATAAGAGATTTGGTGGATAAAACCGCATGGTTCGATAGACTGTCATTCATGGACGGTTTTTCTGGGTATAACCAAATACCTTTGTTCGAGGATGATCAAGAGCATACTGCGTTCGTGACTGACAGAGGAGTTTACTGCTATACTGTAATGCCGTTCGGGCTTAAGAACTCAGGGGCAACCTACCAGCACTTGGTAGACTATATGTTCAAAGATCTGATTGGGAAGTCGATGGAAGTGTACATCGATGATATGGTAGTGAAATCTCAGCAAAAGGAATCACATCTTCTTGACCTGCAAAAGACGTTCGATATCTTAAGGCAATATCGTATGATGCTCAATCCAGTTAAATGTTCATTCGGGCTGTCATCAGGAAAATTCCTTGGTTACTTGATGACACACAGAGAAATCGAGGCAAATTCGGATCAAATCAGATCCATCAGAGAAATTCCATCCCCAAGAACGAAAAAGGAAGTACAGAAGCTAGCAGGACGATTGGCAGCCTTAAACCGTTTCATTTCACGCTCGTCAGATCGATTCAAGCCATTCTTTGATGTTTTGAAGAAAGCAGTAAATTTTGGTTGGACAGCTGAGTGTGAAAGGGATTTTGACGAGATAAAGTAGTATTTGTCAACCCCACCAGTTTTGGTGAGTCCAAAAGCTGGAAAACCTATTGGAGTTTATCTGGCTGCAACGGAGAATGATGTGAGTGCAGTGTTGTTTGTTAGGGATCTATATGAGAATCCCGTTTACTTTTTCAGTAAATCCTTGATGGGGGAGAAAACAAGGTACAAGAAAATTGAGAAGATAGCACTTGCACTGTTCCATGCATCTCGTCGCCTAAAGCCTTATTTCCAAGGAAGGCAGATCGTATTATACTCGGAATACCCGCTGAAGCGAATTCTGGAACGTGTTGATGATTCCAATCGACTAGCCATATGGTTAAATTTTTTGGGTGCGTATGAGATCAAGTACGAAACTAGAACTGCAGAAAAAGGACACGCACTGGCTGCACTGCTAGCAGATTTTCCGGTGGACGATATAAAAACAGTTGCTGGAGAAGAAGAGGAGTTGTTCAAACACACTGAGCCAGTCACTGATCAAACTGGGGGCAAGTATGTAATGGAGATCGATACACCAGAACTGTTATGGACCGTATTTACTGATGGGTCTTCAAACGTTAGTGGTGTTGGAGTTGGATGCGTAATCCTTACTCCCCGAAGGTTCGGGGATCGAGAAAGCAACCAGTCTGGGTTTCCAAGCATCAAACAATGAAGCTGAATATGAAGCTGCGATTTTCGGTTTAAAATCTGTCAAGCAGTTAGATGCGAAGAACATGAAGCTGGTGACTGATTCCATGCTAGTAATTAACCAATTCCTGGGGACCTACAGAGGAAAGTAGGAGAGAATGGAATTGTATTTGGAACATATGAAAAAGCTGGCAAGTAAGTTCGACCGATTCTCTATTGGGCAGCGACCACGATTGGAGAACAGGCACGCATATGCTTTAGCATATCTGTCTTCCGCAGTGCCAACAAATACCGCCAGATTCGTTGTAGCAGATTTCCAAGAGTTACCTAGCATCCCCGAAAGCCATTTTGTTGTGTCTTTCGAACACGCTAGTGGGGGCGAGAAGGCAGCTACATCAGCACAGGGAGAAAAAGAGAACATCGACAGCAATATGGATATTGACAGTCCAGTAACAGATAATTCAGGAGATCATGTTGAAAATATTGTAGACTGGCGTCAACCTTACATCCAATACCTGAAAACTGGCGAACTCCCCGAAGATGAGAAACTTGCTGCAAAGGTGAAAAAGAATTCATGGAGATACTCAATGATCGAAGGGATATTATACCGCAAACCTGTAGCTTTGGAGCCATTTTTGCGATGCGTATCAGCCGAGGAAGGACAACTGATACTGGCTGAGGCTCACGAAGGAATATGTGGCAGCCATTCTGGAGAGCGCAGCCTCACACACAGAGTTCTAACCCAGGGATATTTCTGGCCATATATGCAGAAATGTGTGCCATGCCAGGAATACGCTCCAATTCCGAAAATACCAGCCAACGAGTTGCATCTAGTTTTCAGTCCCTGGCCATTCTCTATGTGGGGATTAGACATAGTCGGACCGCTTCCCAAAGCTCCTAGGGGAGTTAGGTTCGTATTAGCTTCCACTGACTATTTCACAAAATGGTTCGAAGCAGTGGCACTGGTACACGTTACCAGATATGATGTGAGAAGATTCATATGGGAGAATATTGTCTGCAGATTTGGAATCCCAGACGCGATAATATCAGACAATGGGAAGCAGTTTGATTTAGGGGTAATCAAAGACTTCTGCAAGGGCCTGAATATTCGCCACAATTTCCCATCTCCTTACTATGCTCAGAGCAATGGGAAGGCAGAAGCGACCAACCGCATTATTATGAACAATCTCAAGAAATGACTGGAGAAGGCGAAGGGAAAATGGACCGAAGAGTTTCCTGGAGTCTTATGGTCCTATAGAACAACCCCGAAAAGGTCCACTGGATTTTCACCGTTTACATTGGCATATGGGATGGAGATAGTTATACCCACCGAGGTGCAGCTGAAGACTACCAAAACTTGTGCTGTCAAATCTGGGAAAAACGACAGCATACTGGCTCTAGATAAGGAGTTACTGGAAGAGCAGAGAGAAACATCCTTGCAGAATATAGTTCGATACTAGCAGGAAATCAAGCTGGGATATGATCGCAAGGTCAGAGAACGGTCGTTCAAGACAGGGGAATATGTCTTGAAGAAAACCCGAGCAGCCACGATGGAGCCAAACTGTGGGAAGCTCGGAACAAACTGGGAAGGTCCATACATAGTAGATAGGCCAGCATCTCTGGGATCCTACTACTTGAGAAACCTCGATGGAAAGGAGGATTCAAATCCATGGAAGCCATGGAATTCGTTCCACTTGAAGAAGTTTTATCAGTAGGAGTAGATTCAAAATCCTGCTGCGCTGCACTCTTTTTCCTTTTTGATGGTTTTATCACACTGAGTTTTCCACTCAAAGGTTTTAATGAGGCAGCTGTTGTCGGAGCAGTACCTATTTATCTTGTTATTTCAATTCAGAAATCCAATTCAGTATTATTTCGGTATTCCATACTTTATTGTTCGAATTAATTATAAGCTGCTGCGGATAATCGAATCCACAGTCAACCCTAAATAACAAAACAATACAGTTCGAGTCTGCTGTCAGCAATGTCTCTGACACCTTGTGGATACGGTGAGTGCATAGTTCGAGCACTTTTACCTTATCTCAATTTTATCCCCATCATGCGGGACAAAAACAAATGTGGTGAACGTCTTCATATGTCTAGGCACATGAGGATGTACGCGTCTCAAACTCTGCGTGCATCTTGAATAGCAGGATTGGCCACCTGTGCAAATTCAAGATAGCAGAAAAACTCAACTTTTCACTCCATGCGCAAGAAAAATGCGGCATGGAGGTGCACCCCTGCGCTGGCATTGAGCAGCATGACACAAAACACACTGGGAGTGAGTCGTATGTCACCCCGACCCATTGGGAGCAAGATATATGACACCCAGTCACCACGTCTCTGGGGGCGAGTTGCACAACACTCCAACCGACGCGTTTGGGGGCGAGTTGTGCAACACTCCGGAAAAGTATAAATTCGTAGGGAAACCCGAACTTCTTAACCCATAACAAGTTATGGATTAAGAGGGGGCGATGTTTGTACCCCTAATATTCTACACAAGAAAATGGGCTAACCTAGCCCAACAAAACTCCTCTTACTAACTAAGAAGGGTTCACTGGGCCTTAAGTGTTTCCCATAGATAGCCATGAAGGCTTTGCAAAGGCTCCATGTGCAACAAACCAAGCTAGGCCTCACTAGCAAACAATCAACTCACAAGCCCATGGGCAAAAACTCCAAATTGAGCTAACAAGTCCCACATAAGCATGCCACATCGCCAACCCGCAGCTGACACATCAGCATTGCCACGTCATCACATTACCTCGTCGGCACTGCCATGTCAGCCGTCTTTCCATGTCAGCAATGACAATTAGCCAAACATAGCCACGTCAGATGACACGTCATCAATTTCCTCCACGACAGATGACACATCAGCAATTTCGCCACGTCAGTTGACACGTCAGCAAGTTTCACCACGTCAGCCTTAACTTCCACGTCAGCGGCAACCGTTAAGAACTAACTCCGTTAATGATGATGTCAGCATATACCTAGAATATTCTGTTACCTATGAACGGTGTCAGCATCTTCGGTTAACATTAACGCCGTTACTAACGGCGTTGGGATAAATAGGAATATTCCGTAACGGTGAAGGACGTACAGCAGGAGATTTCTTCCGGCGGCCAAGGTCAGCGGCCAGACCCGGCGGCCAAGGCCGGCGGCTTGCACGAGCGGTAATCGCCCCGATTACTCGGCTAGTAATCGGCGGGTGTTCGAGTGAGGGAGATTAATCTGTGATTAATCGTGAACTTACCTGATTCGGCGTATTTCGGGATAACTTAATTCCGTGGCCCCCGTATATTCGCGCCCCAATTCAGTTACCCTTGGTATAGTTGCGCCACGATTCCTTACACCCATTCCTCTTACACCTTCGGTTATCCACACCCAATGTGATTCCTTTACCATAATGATGAAATTTCTAGAATTGATTTTTGCATGGACTGTTATTGCAGGGAGGCATGCAGGGGCTGTTATTGTAGGGAGGCATGCAAGGGGCTGTTATGGCAATTGATATCTGCCATAAAATCAAAGAAATAAAACTGAAATTCGCCACATATAAATGGACAATTTTATAGCCAAAAGGGTAAGCAATCTTCATGCCAAAAATACCTGTTAGAAAAATCCTATTCTGACTTTAGCATCGGAGGGTTTTTTGCAGGTACCCCCCCTTCTCCTTTCTTCGGAAATTACTCGAATATTGAAGCAGCTATCGATTCCCAATAAAAGCATCACAAAAAATCTGTGTTTGGGGTAGAAGTAATTTTACCTTACAAACAACATACATCAATCTTGATAATCTTTTAGAAGAGAACCCAATAAAGATGGAAGAATCAATTGACTTTTCTTTTGGAAACTCTATGTTTAATGCTTCATGATCCATTTTGTGTCTAGCATCTTGTGTTTCATAGGAACCTAAACCATCTTATGTGTTAACATGTTCGTATTGTTATCTTAAGGGTCATGAACTTTCAAAGTGTTTCAAGTATAAACATAAGATGATATATGTCAACAAGCTTCAACGAAGAGCGTATCGCCTAGATACCAAGCTTAAACTCGCGTAGAAAACGACTGAAGTATGTAATATCTTATCTTCCTAGAAGAAATTAGTTTCCAAAGACAAATTTAGACCACTAGAAAAGAACACATGGTCTAAACATACGGGAAGACAGAGTTCCATGAATTCCATCCAACAGGGTCATAGTGGATAGATTGTTGTTCACCACAACATAACTTGATTGTGTTGTCTTGTGCATCTTGTCTCATGTTCCTATCAAAAGAGACAAGATCTTTCACACCCCATGTTTTTTTTTTTTTTTTTTAGCTTTGTGATTTGGTTTTTGGAATTCTTCCATATCACTATTGTTATTGGAAAGGACCTATTTGCCAAAAACAAGATGGTTATTATCGACAATTCCACTCCTTATAGGGTTGTGAGCTGTGCGTACACAAAACTTTTATAGGTTTAGAAAACCCTACATTCCTTTTTCCTTCTCTTATACTCTTTATATCTTAAGACTGCTTGTTTATTATTGATTGTGAATTCCTCTCATAAAACCGTGCTTATATATGGAAACTCCAAGCATCATGTCTTCTGATGGAAAAGATGTCAATATGATTGTTAAGCCATCAATCACTATGGGAAAAGAGAAATATCTTTTGTCTCCAACTTTGAAAAAAAAAATGTGAGGAAGCCAAGAGTTGTTCCTTCCAACTCTCGGAAGTTTTCTGATGATCTTGAAGAGTTGAAGCAGGCAAGAAAAGAGATTCAAAAAATAGAGTCTTATATGTTTTAAGATCATTGGAAATTCAGAAGTCCCTGGTTCTACATATTCAGCCAAAAAGGTTTATTTGTATTGACTCATTTCTCCATGAACCATATGTTCCAATGGTTGTTGACGACAAGGAGTTCGGGAACGACAAGGAATTTTTCAAAGATCTTAATGTCTAGGAAACTTCTTAAGAGAATTTTTTGTTTAAGAAGGATAACTAGGGTTTGGAATAGCCATTATTGTGATTACACATAGCTATGTCCAATGTTTTCATCTTGCAATATTTTTATATTTATTTATTTAAATTCTAAAGTTGATTTGGAAGTTGATTTTTGTATTATTAATCTTTATGGTTTTATATATTGCAATATGTTATGGGATATGTGCGTTTGCGTCCGTGAACTATTATTGTCCTATACAATGTCAAAAGTTATCTTTTTCATATGTCGATATGCATGTATTGAAACAAGTTTGATGAATTTTTGACAAACAAAAGTTAAGCCTATTATATCATTTATTTATGGAAGATAGGTTAAAATCTTTTGTTTACAAAGATTATGTCTATTGTATGTCATTATGCAAATAGTAATGAAAATAGAATGAATCTTTGTGTATTCCGCAGTATTGATCTTCCCTGATCCATATTTTATGTATATATTGTGCAGCTCCGTAAGTATTCTTATGTGAGCATTTCCAAGTTTCCAACTAGGCTAATCATAGATTCGTTTGTGGTTATTTTGGTTGTGTATTCTAATTAATTTAATCATGGGTTCTCTTTTGATTAACTTAATTGAGAATTTTGGATACAAAATCATTTTTTTGGCTTTTGGTGTCCAAAGAAATCCTTTTTTTCTTGTAAAAGTAAGGTCGCTCTTGTTGTTCTTTCGGGAATGACATCAAATGGGGGAGAGTTCTTTTGAAATTGCGCTTAATTTCTATATATTTGTCAGGAGTGCGGCTGTGGAACATTTGAGGAGTTATCTTGTATCTTTATAAACTCCTTGATAAATGCATTTAACTTCGGCTTTATGATTGCATCTAAACAAAGTTGATATGTGCTTTTCTTTGGTCTTGAAGCGTCTCCGTGAAAATTTCATTAGGATCCCGTTTTCGTACCTTTGCCAATTTTATTGACAAAAAGGGGGAGAAGTAATATATAGTTCACACTACAAATACATATGATTTTCGGATCATTATGTAAGGGGGAGTGGTTTTAATATTGATATGAAAGTATTGACTAAGGGGGGGTGATACATATCACCATAGTATTGTTGTCAAAGTTGTGATACAATTGAACTTTGATACTGTGGAATAATACTATGACACTATATAACAATGATCGAGAGCTTTTGTTTTCTCATTGTTATGCCTACGGAACTTCTATAACTATGATGTTGAACAGAACATCTATGGAATCATGGGAGTACTTGGAAAAGATGAAGTTTTTGAGTAATGTTGAAGAACCAAGGAGATCAAGCATATGGACGAGAAGCTACAAATTTTTTTCTATTTTGTAATTCATATGTATTAATAGTTTTGTTACTAAAATTGACAAAGAGGGAGATTGTTAGAGCATTGATCGGTCGAACTCGCAAGTGTTTTTATCTTAAGATTTTTTGTCAAATTTAGTTGTCAAACGTATATGTCTTGATTTCTTGTCTACTTATAGATAAGTCTCGGACTAGGACAGTTAAGTGTAGTTGAGCTCTAAATTCCAAGGCGATCATCTTACGAAGACGAAGAACTACTCAAGGAACCAGTGGAACTTCATCCGACTAAAATGTATGTGGAGAATTGAACTTAATCACTCAAAATTCTCTCTACTCTTGAGACAAAAGTCGTATAAGTATGATAGTTTTCATAATACAAATTTGATATTTCGAGCCGAGTTTACTAGCCTATGTTTTTCTCGAAATATGTGTAGGTAAGCTTTCGCTTTAACCATTTTTCATCTTTACCCATGATGAAAGTCATGATGACGTTTCAATATTGAAAATGTCTTTGATGACGATAGTTGTGAATAACGACTGTTATAACATTATAGAAGAATGTTTCAATGATTGAAATGTATAGTTGAGATTACCACCTATGGATATAATCATATATAGTGTGTTCGCACATTAGTGTATAAACCCATGTACCGGAAACCAAGTGTGTGCATATGTGTGCATACGGTATTGGTGAAGGAGACAGGTTGGGTACGCCTACTGGCAGAACTTTTCCTCCTGGAAAATTCTGCTGAGTTTGGAGTTTACAAACTCATAAACCAGTCACCTTAGGTACGTGTACCCGTATGCGTACTGGCGGAACTTTTCTACCCGAAAAATTCTTCTGAGTTTGGAAACCAAAACCAACTCAAAATCCGGTAGCAAAGGTACGCATACCCATATGCGTACCCAAGATGGTTATTTCACAAATAGGTAGTTCATGAACATAAAACAATAAATTATAAGGAATGCAATCTTTGCAAACCGTAGCTATATTGTTCATGAATTGATTCAAATGAATCAAACCTATTTTTTTTCAATTGTGTTTATGCATAAAGACCTAAGCAATTGAACAACTCTTCAACTAGTTCTTTTGAGTCATTTGAACTAGTTATGAGAAAGATGAATACGGTAAATAAGAAAGTGCTCATATGGATAACCATTGGTTAACTATTTGTGAATGAACCAAGTGTACACATTTAGGTACGGTTACTCAAACCTAAATTAAATACATTTCATTTGTGTATGTAGTTGCGGGAATTCCCACAACACATCCTTCACAAGAATTCATGATAATCAACACATCTTTAAGATAACGACGCTTTATTAATTGATTTATAAAGTTTTACAAGAAATGAAATCAAGAATACAACCACTATTCTAAACTTTCTCTCTCCTCAAAACTTTCTCACTACTCTAAAAATATCTCTCCCTTCCTTAAGCCTGTTCGGCTCTTTATATAGGATATTACATAATGGAGGACAGCTAAGCTGTCTGTTATTTTAGGATCTATCTTGCGATATTCTCGCAAGTATACAAATGTTATATTCACAACATCCCTAAATATCGCAAGGTTCTCACATCTTTCTCGTGTTTATGCTGACGTCGTTTGTCACGTTACTTCTGTAACCAATCTGCGATATGCACAAGGATATTGTTGTTCATGATTTTGCAAGGGTAATAATGTTGCGATATTATGATCCTACATCTGGCCTCCTCTCATGTCTTCTTTGCGAAGGAGAGGATGATATGAGAAATTGTATTTCAAAATGCCGCAACTGCTCATCTTTCCGTATTCTTCTTTACTGACACGATTTTGTATTATACGCATAATTCATTACACCTATCTCTTCCTCCATCTGTTTCTTGACACATCGTTCTCAACCGCTCACGTCTACTCTTCTCATTAAATGTGTTTATCTTCTCAAGAATTCTTCTCTCTATATATATTCTTCTCATTCTTCTCTTCCATTCCTTTTTACTTTTCTTCTTATCTTTTCTGCAACTTTTCTTTATCGTTTCTCCGTAAATTCCGCTCCTGCTGCTGTAAACTTTCTCTTTTCTACTTGTTTCAATCTTTAATTTTTTCTTCATTCCCATACTCACAATGCCTCCAGTTGGTCGTAAATATGAAACTTCTTTCGTAGAAATTCAGAAAGATCTCGAAAAGAAGGGTTTTACATTAGCCATCATTCCCAATCAAGGAGATAAATCCGTTCTTTCTGCTAAATTGTTCTCTGATCATCATTGTGATGATAAAGAAATCATAGTTTCACTTGGTCAAATTATCGCTGGCCTTCCCTTTCCTCTCTATGATCCCAATCTTCCTTTGTTTTACGAAATTCTTGCTCATGCGAACTTCTCGTGAGCCATATACCAATTGAGTGGGGACTGCATTCTTTTAGTTATTGAATTCTCTAACCGTGGTGCTGGTAAAGGGTCTCTTTATCAAAAAATAAGCTAGGGATACAGAATTTAAGGAGTTGGAAATACTCGCCGAAAAATATATAGTAGAGAGATTCTTTGAGAATTATGAATTAATACCCATGAAGAAAGATAGTACTCGCTGGGGTGTCCGCTTGAAGAGAAGAGGTAATATTGATGACGATAAAATGCTTATGCATGATATCGATCGGCATTCTGGTAAGAATAACATTCCTCTCCAATCTAAAGATGACAAATGGTGTGTTTTCCACTGGTTCTGAAGGGGCCTTATATTTTTGGCTCAAATGTACTTCCTGCGAATCTCGCTGCTTATCAACCTTGGGTATTTAATTGGCCCGAGAAAGAGAAAGTGGTATGTCTTCAAGTCTTGCTCACTTCATAATCTTTCATTTACTGTTACTTTCTTGTTTTCTAACTCTTGCGAAAATATTAGATTGAAAAGATGAGAGCAAGCTACAACAGGACTAATAAGGAAGGCACCCTGGTGGCACTTCATTCAATCATGGATTAAGTAAGAAACACTTTCTTTTATTATTTTTAACAATATTTTTGCCTTTATTTCTTACCTTCATTCGTATGCGAAGATTGGTATTGTAGTTTTTGAAGAAGAAGGATCTAAGATTGCGAAGACCAAAGGCAAAGGTAAAGGTGTTCTCCGCAAATAGAAATCAGCTGCCTCATCTTCAAAGAAAAGAAAAGTTCGTTCTCCCTCTCCTTCGAATTCTCAATCTGGCAAAACTTCTGACGACGATGATAATGATGGTATTGATACTTCTTTCGCAAGGGAAGATTTTACACCTGAATCTTCTATGGCACAATTGTTCAGTATTTTCTCTGACTCCTTGAAAGGTATTATAGATGTCTCTCTTACCAACACATGCAAGGCTCTTCCGAATATCTGCGATACTCCTTTATTGGAGGGTGATGCTTCTCTTCGCAGAGTCTCCAGATCAGTGACCCCTAGCTTTCTGAATTCGCTTGGTATTTTGGTATGCCTTCATTTATGTATTTCTTCATAATTACGATTCACAATTATATTTTATCTTGACAATTTTTCATCCTCTTTCGCAGACTCGAAAGGTTTCTTTCGTTGTTGACTCGGATTTGGAAAGAAGACGTGTGGTTATTGAAAAAAAGAACCTTCAACTTATCAAGAGAAATGAAGAACTGGAGGCTGAAGCTATTTATCTTCGTGAAAAGAATAAACAATTAGAAATTGATTCTTCTGATCAAAAGAATCAAATATCCAGTCTCCAAGCTGCCAATCAGCAACTCTATGGTATGAGGATTTTCCTGTTTTCCTTTATTTTGTTTTCTCATTATCCTCCCTTATCTTAATTTATCATTTTCGCAGACGTTTATGGTCTTTCTGATGAAGCCACTCTTCTTCATTCATTACCCAATTCTATGGATAATAATACCCTTCTTGAACACCTTAATAGTTCTTTAAATAGTTTTTTCAAATGACAACATTAAATCTCTTTCCATAAATGAACTTTAGATCCAAACTTCGCCTCTTAGAAATTGACCATAGATCCAGTTTGAGATTAGCCAATAAATTTAAGCGTTTCTATCTTAACTTTAAAGAGGAAATTAATATTTTAAGAACCAAGAATAGTAGCCTTATAGATGATAAAGACCGCTCAAACTTTGGCGAAATTTAAGCGTTGCTAGTCAAGGTGCTCAAACTTTGGCGAAATTTCATGAAACTTTTCTTGAGGTTCAAATTGAACGAGATGAAGCCAACCTCAAAAGTGATGTTCTTAGCGAAAGAGAGAGTCAAATTCGCTCCCGTCTTCTCATAAATAGTGATGATGAATTCGCTTGGGCTGCAAAAGTTTTAGATGATGCCAAAAATAATCTAGGTGTAAATGTTAGCCTTCAAACTGAGCACACGGCCTTGGTTAGGGATATGATTTTTGACAGAGAAGGTTGTTAACTGTACTTCCTTATTAATCATTTGTGTTTTATAAATTTTCACCAAGTTAATGATTCATTGTTACGTGTTTGCAGGAGCTGAGGAGAGATTTTGCAGAAGAATCGAAGAACTTGAGGCTGAAAATGAGCAGCTCACAAAAGATCTTTCTTCTCGCAATGATAAATGTTCTAGACTGAAGAATCAATTAAAGATCACTGTTCCGAACTTTAAAAATGATGTTATTCTTTTTTGAAACCAGACTATTAAGAAGGTATGTGATTACAATAACATTCTTCATTCTACATATCCTTGCCTCTTAGAAGAAATTCCAAAGAATGTACCTCCTCTGGACATCTCTGACAGTGATGCTAGCGAAAAAGATGAAGAAGAAAGAGAATATGATGAAGATGAAGAAGAATCAAGCAAAAAATAATTCTGCTTCATTCTTTAACTTTTTGTAATATCTGTACATTTGCTCTTTAATCTTATGTTCTTGTAATCTTTTGCTGTGAACTTCTTCGAATTCTAATACAAATTCCATGTCTTTTATTTCTTCCTGTATTTGTTAGAAAAGCAACTCTTTTTTGCAATATAGTTAATCAATATAAAATTATTAATCTTTTCATTTTATGCATAAATCTATCATATGGAGGAAAATAACATGTTCTCATTCTATTCATTCCCATACTTGCCTCTGTTATTTGTGTCCAAATGAAAGATTAAGCAAGTCATTTCTAACAGTAAGATTATGCAAAATATTCATGTTCTCAATTTCGCATCTGTTTCTACATAATCTCGCAATCACATATTTTGGGAGATAATCCTTGATATTTTTCTGGATTTTATTCATTCTTTTTCTCTGATGTGGTCTTATTTTGCCTTTCTAAGTAAAGGTCTTATTATGCCAGCTCTTGTCATTGCGACAAAATCGCAGGACGTCTTTGCATTTTTGCGATAATATGACATGCCTAAATATTCTTGCAAAAATAAAGACCCATGACATTTCCGTCGTGCGACGAAATCGCAGGACGTCCTTACACTTTCATGTAGTGACCCATTGATCTCATCTTATCTTTCTCTTTTGTAGTATTGCCTCTTCAGAATTGTCGCACAAATATGACAAACATTGATACTCCCGTAAGTAAAAAGCCTCATGACATTTGTGTCTTAAGACACTTATCAGCTCCCTAATGGAGGGTGCTACCCTTATCTTCCCCCTGGTTTCCTCTTCAAAGATACGTACCTCTACCATACAAGGTTGGATCCTCCCATCCGGTCTTAACAACAACCAATTATTTTTGGAGCCTCTTATCCCTTTTGCCTATATGGCTTATGGTTACGAGACTGCACCCTAAGTAGGGTTTTCTTCGGGCCGAGTGCATTATAAGCCAAGACTTTCCAAGAATGGCCAGGTACGTTCCAGACGCCCTAGGCACTCTTGGCTCAACCGTGTACCTCGGAGCCTTGATCAGATTTTGTACTCCTTAGGAGAGACCTTCTCACCTTAGTCACCCAACCTAAGTCATATGCTTAAGTTGAGAATCTAAGGCGCCTCTCCTGGATGGGCTTTATTGACCCCAAATCTCTATGACTCAGGTTTCAGGGGCGATGTAACCTTTTCGCTGAGTCATGCAACAAGTACCCCCTTCTATGACGCACTTTAGGTCTTACATTTTCCTCTTGCGAAATTTTGAATTCTTGAACTAGGGTGTCCGTCATAGTAGGTTCGCCCCTTTCTGATTTTTCTATTTTTTCTTTTGCATTTCAGCTCTGTTATAATTTCTCAATCTCATATTTGTCATTCAATAAAATATATTTTTTGAAATTTTTGCAACAAATCAGTCATACATCATTCTTTCTATTCTCAATTTTACTTTCATTTTACATTTTAAGTTTCTTACCTTTGCTGCTTTATGCCTCTGCGATTTTGATATTTTCTGCTACTTTTGTATATTTTGCGAAATGTTTGCCACCTCTTATTTTCAGCGAGCATTGGCTTCACAGGGTTCCTTCTTCTCTCTGCTCTATTGCATCTACCATCAATCTCTCACTTATTTGTTTCTCTCTGATGCTATGCTTCCAATTCTCCTTCTTCGCAGCTCGTTCTTTATTTAATTTTACATCGATTTCATAACCCTTTTTTTCCCTTTAACCCAATCTTCTTTTATGATGCCAACTCCACTGGGATGAGGGAACTTGATGCACTGATGAAATGTCGATGATTCGCCTAGAATCCCATGCAAGCAAGGTCATCCAATTAAAGCATTATATGGTGACTCCACGTCGACAACACATAACAGAATTTCAGAAGATAGTCCTTTCAATGGAATTCGCATAGTGACCTCCATTTTAGGCTTATTGGCAGTACCATTAAAACAATAGATTTTGTAGGTTAAAGGTATTAAATCCTCATATTTCCTTCCCATAGTTTTATAAGAATGATAGAACAGGACATCCACGGATCTTCCAGTATCAATTAAAACTCGGTTGATTTCCCGTGAGTGCTTAGATTCATCATCTTCATCATCACTAGGTTTTGGGTTAATCTTTAATCTTACCACTAATGAATTATTTTGCATTTCTCCACCCTCAGGTACTTCTTTTGCAGTGAAAGAAATAATTTGTTTTTGCCAATATTTTAGCGGTGAAATCTTCGCAATGTTCATTATTTCTCTTCCATCATCATCTCTTGCGAAGACTCTGCTCAGAATGTTACGTGAAAGACTTCAATCATTTTGTATGAATGTACAATAGAGTGACAGAACAAATTTTTTTCCTTCGCCACTACTTCTGTAGTTGCAGGATTTCCTACAACACACCCCTTGTAATATCTTGATAATAATCTCTTAATCTAAATTAATTTGATATTTAAAATTCTAAAAATTGTAAATAGACACACGGATTTTACATGGTTTGATCAATTTGATCTACATCCATGATTCTCCACTATGGTTGTTAAAGTTTACATTTGATTTTACATTTGATAATCTCCATTAATGGAGTTCTCAATCTAGTTTTGGGGAAGAAGATGATAAAGAAAAATACATTTTCTCTCTCTAAAAATCTCTCTGAAAAATATCTCTCTCTCCTAAAAATTTCTCTTTCCTCAAGACTCTCTCAGTTCTCAAAATACCTCATCCCCTTCTCAATCTATTAGATCTCTATTTATAGGAAATTACATAATGGGTGACAACTAAGTTATCCTCTAATTTCGGATCTATCTTGCGAACCTCTCGCGAACTTTGTAACCATCGTGAAACACACACGTTCTTCTCATGTTTCTTCAGTCGTCAACTTCGTCATTCTTTGAATTATTTTGTGACGCTCGTGAAATGTTGTTGAAGAGTTTTCAGTGACGCTCGCAGAAGTTTCATTAATCTCTCGTGAACATAATTTTGGCGATATTCTGGTCCTACATCTTGCCTCTTTTTTCTTGAATATTGCTTGAAAAGTAATCTTTAAGAAAAAATCTGTTGTTGTAGTAGTCTTTGATTTTTGTTGATGAAGGAATGAGCGAAAGAATACTGGATTTGAAAAGTATATACTTGCCTCTATTCTTTTGCGAAGTTCCATATCTTTGTTAAGTAAATAAGAAGTATTAACTCTTGAAGTGCTCGTGAATTATGAAGTATCCCTGAATAAATATAAGAAGTATCCGTCCTTTAATGAAAATCATAAGTATTGCCTCCGTTCTCGTGAAATTATTACTTCATTTTTGGTGAAAATCCTAGTCCATTTTGGAAATGATTCTTGCGAGAAGATAAAGAACATAAAATGTTTTCTTGGTAATCCATAGTTGCCTCTGTTCTTTATCTATGAAGGAAGAATCCCTGAAAAAATGTTAAATGAACGAATTGCCTCTGCCTCATTTGATAAAATGGTCATATTCTGCGAAATAATCATTTCTCCTGCGAAATTCTGGAATAGTCTGCAATATGTTGAATTAGTCTGAAAATTTATGAATATTTCTGCGAATTTCTGAACATTTCTGCGAGTTGTTGATTTTTTCTGCGAGATTCTGAAATAATGCTGTGAATAGTGGCAAAATTGTGAATAGTGACGAAATTGTGAATAGTGACGAGATTGTAGACATTCCTCTTGATAGACTCTGAATAATACTTCTGAGAAACTCTAGATAGTATTTCTGAGAGATTCTAAATAGTATTTGCTTTCTTTCTTGCGATGAGCAAATCTTTCCTGCATTCTTACAAGAAAATAATTAATGTTTGAGATTATTCTATTGGTCTTATTTTGCCTTCCTAGTTAAAGGTCTTATCTCGCCAATTTTTCTTTCTGCGAAAAAATCGCAGGACGTTTTTACATTTGCATGTATTGACTCATTGATCTTGCCTCTTCTCATGTCTTTTCTACGAAGAAGAAACGATCACGAGAACCTTTAATTTTACTTAACTATCGCAAGAATATCTGAACTTTCTTCTCCGACAATATTCCGCTAATTCAGCTTTCCTTGTTAACACGTGTTGCAAATATCCCCTTTCGTATTGACACGTCTCACATAATTTACCCTCTTCTTTACCTATAAAAGGAAGAGTCAAATTTCAGTTCTAGTTTTCTTCTCTTAACTCTCTTTCTTCTTCACTTAGTCTCTTTGCCTTTTTGTCTGCAACTTCTTCTCCTTCAGAAAATGAATATTATTAAATGTTCATCTACATCTCAATATGAGAATACGTACTGGTTCTCTTTACATTTTTCAATATGCTGCGAAAGAGAACTCCTGCGAGGGGGATACTTAATTCCCTTTCGAAGAGTTCCAAGTAAATAGATCCGGTTATTGAGTATTTGCACATCACAATCCCAGAACACGCGGGTCTTGTATTACTCACAGACATCAACACAACAAGTTAGTTATAGACTTACAAGTCTTTTGTTCGATCCCCCCCTTAATCAGGTGATGCCTCGAAAAGGGTGGCTCTGGGCCTGCTCGTATTCATCATCAGCAACAATTGCATCAGCCTGTACTCCAATAATCTATGACGAAAATGGATTTCTTTGGCAAATCAACAGATGAAGAAAATGTTTAAGTACATCTAATGACGAAAATGATGAAAATGATTAAATCTTCATTTCGTTTACATCTCAAACCAACAGATGAACAAAATGACGAAAATGGCTTTCTTTGGCAAATAAATGTCAAAATGAGTTGGTATGGACATTAAAATATATATGAGGTCGTGGGTTCAAGTTGCGTCACTCACTCGTTACAAATTCTCGTGAAAGTGATCTCTTCTCGCAGAAATTAAAGATAATTACAGATGAAAAGAAAAAGCTACGAGCAGAGTGAAAATTTGAAGGAAAGTAGGGGACCATCTTGACAAGATATAAAGCAACTTTGTCAGCAGACCAAACAATAATACACAGAAAACAAGAAAAGAAGAAAAGTAGAACCAAATTGATGAGAGCATCGTGAATATTTAGGATGAATTTCTTTTCTTTTTATCTTATAAAGTTGGAAATGTAGTCTTGCAAAGATGCGTCCCTTCTAAACTACATTTTCACGAGAAGGTTGAATATTCACACTATAAGAATAACATCTTTCACGAGATGTAGGACCCTCACTTAGTTGGAGACTTTGACGAGATGTAAAGAGAACCACGAGTAGTATTAACTATCCCTTAATACTCGTCATTGGATGTAGTATTAACCATCGTGAGTGGAAGATGTAGCTGACCCTTAATCATTTTGCCTAAATGTTTTTTGACCATTTTTATATTTAATCAACAGTATGTATTCTTATCAATTATGCTGTCAACATCATTCTGCGAGCACCATGTAGTGGGCTTCTTATGAGTTCTTTACTTCCTTGCTTTGCTGATCTGCTCGCCATGGTTTGTAAAAGAGAATAAATCTTGTCCTATAAAATTATTTGTTGGTGCAACTTCATTTGATTTCATCGTGATTGTTGACACTGTACTGTCCTTATCCTTTCTCTTCTGTTGGATTTTCTTGTTAAAATGTTGGTGTTGGCGAATGCATCTTATCGCAAAAGAGAAATTTCGTTGGAGCTTTTGATTCCTTCATTTTTAACTTCAATCACAAAAATCATGTTCGCATTAATTGTCAAAATTATGATTAAATTCAAGGTTTACGGACGTAAATTTATGATTAAAACTCCTTTGAATTTAAAATATCAACTAAACAGCAATTTTCGTGAAAATCAAAGACTAATAATCTAAAATTCAAAATCTTCCAGGTCTATATTATGAAATTTAATAAGATAAGAGAGAATTTGTCCTGTTTAAAAAATTAACTGATCCAAATTCATTGGATTTCCCTGCGAAGAACAGAAAATCTCAGAATTTGACATTTTTAGAAATTCATTAAACAAATTTGTAAAACAAAGTTTGGTTTCTACAAATTCGTAGCAAAGATATTTTTAGATTCAAGACTTCCTCAATAAATCAAATTTCTACCAAAAGCAAATTTTTAATTTGACAAAAAGTATATTTTCAATTTATGCTTTGGAATTCCCAGATATGAAAAATGAAACGAAGGATAAGGAAAGTGAGAAGAAATTTGTCCTTTTTGATGATTTGTTGACGCAATTTTGCAGATATTTTCTTCATCCGCCACTTAACATATCTCCTTCTCTCTATTTGTTGTATAATCATGATCTTTCATTGTAGCTTTACATATTTGGTCTTCAAACTTTTAGATCCAGTGAAATCTAATTCTAATGATCTTAATCTAAACGCGCAATCTATTTTCCATCTCCCTGTTTCTAGCGCCAAAATGTAGTTGCAGGATTTCCTACAACACACCCCTTGTAATATCTTGATAATAATCTCTTAATCTAAATTAATTTGATATTTAAAATTCTAAAAATTGTAAATAGACACACGGATTTTACATGGTTCGATCAATTTGATCTACATCCATGATTCTCCACTATGGTTGTTAAAGTTTACATTTGATTTTACATTTGATAATCTCCATTAATGGAGTTCTCAATCTAGTTTTTGGGAAGAAGATGATAAAGAAAAATACATTTTCTCTCTCTAAAAATCTCTCTGAAAAATATCTCTCTCTCCTAAAAATTTCTCTCTCCTCAAGACTCTCTCAGTTCTCAAAATACCTCATCCCCTTCTCAATCTATTAGATCTCTATTTATAGGAAATTACGTAATGGGTGACAACTAAGTTATCCTCTAATTTCTGATCTATCTTGCGAACCTCTCGCGAACTTTGTAACCATCGTGAAACACACACGTTCTTCTCATGTTTCTTCAGTCGTCAACTTCGTCATTCTTTGAATTATTTTGTAACGCTCGTGAAATGTTGTTGAAGAGTTTTCAGTGACGCTCGCAGAAGTGTCATTAATCTCTCGTGAACATAATTGTGGCGATATTCTGGTCCTACAACTTCTATTACAAATGTTTTTCTTTCTTTTGTTGTGTTTGTTCTGCGAGTTTCTAGTGGAGGTGGTAATAGTTGAATTTGAGGTTGGCCTACTAGAAAATGATTTAATTTTCCTTGATCTATCATTCTACGAATGATTCTCTTTATATTTCTGCAGTCATTTGTTGAATGTCTATGAAAATGGTAATAAGAACAAAATTCATTACTCATGTGGCTTGGAGGTGGTTCATTCCCCATAATCCTGGGTGTTGGTATGTTTTCCGTCAGGATTATAGCTTCCCATATTTTGTCCACACTAGCATTCAGAGGTGGAATTTTGATTTCTTCCCATATTATCTTATGATTTCCCTGTCCTCTATGATATTCTTGCTTTTGACCCCCATAAGTTTCTTGTTGTTGGTCGAGTCTTTGAATCTTGTAATTTCACCACGATTATAGAAATTTCTTTCTCTTTCTAATTTGTCTTGATCGCGACTTCCCATAGATACCAACTTCTATTGATTATCACCCTTCATCTTTTCTTGTTGTACTTGCGAAGTGCTCGCCACTGTGTTTATCAATTTAGGCAATAAACTTGCATTCGCTACATTTGAACTTGTGTTCACAATTGGGTATGATTCCATCTCATTTTGTTTTTCCTCCAGAGCAATATATTTTTCTTGAAGCTCTCGCAACTCAGTCATTGTGATTGTATTCTTGATTCTGAAAATTTAAATGTACAGTAGATTGGTTGTGAACATCGTGTTAGTGAATGACAAGATGAGATATCTCTCATCCACAAGGCCAGCCATTTCGCTACACATTGTCTTCCACCTTAAGGTTAGATGCTTCAAACTTTCGCCAATTCTTTATTTCAAACCAAATACATCTTCAATGCCAGGTCACGAGGAATTGTTACTTATATATGCCCCTAAGAACGTAGTCTGCAAATGGTTGAAATATGTTATAGTATTCCTTAGTAAACCTTCGAACCACTTTAATTCCTCTCCCGTTATACTTAATGCGAAATACTTGCACAACACAGCATCATGGTTTTCCCATTCTAGCATACATCTCACATAATCTTTGATGTGTTGAATTGCACAAGTTGTTCCATAAAAGATGCTAGTTAACGCGGGCAGATTGCACTTTGGGGGTATTCCTCCTAATTGTACTTCTTGTGTGAATGGAGTTTTCGCAGCTTCTTCTATGGCTTTGTCCAACTGTCTCCTGACTCCTTCTCTTCTGTTATTTAGCATTCCTCTCATTTCCGCCAATTCTCTTAAGATTTGTTCATTTACACCAGGAGCTAATTCTATTGGTCTTTTTAATTCTGCTTCTCTTCTCCTGCGTTCATGCCTGTTTTTATTTCTTCTTCATCATTTTCTCACTGTCTTTCCCTGCGATCTCCTCTTTCATCTCTCTCATGAATTCGCACATGATTATACCTCTCATTTTTTTCTCTGCGATTTTGTTCATTCCTCCTCAATTCTCTTGTTCTCCTTTCAGCTCTTGTTTGTACCCTATCATATTCTTCATTGATATTACCATTATTGCGGTTTTGTTCACGCCTTCTTTCTTGATTGTCATGATTAGTCTAGAAAATTGCCTCTTGGAGCTCTTTTTCTTCCACTTCTGCTCTCAGTATTTCCCTTTCGCAAGATAGACGTGCTTGTTCAGCATAATGTCTCTCGATTTTATCTTTAACTACTTGTTAATTTCCTTGAATTTCTCTCCCATGTAATATCTTCATTCCTTCTTCCTGATTTTCTTCGCCATCTTGATTATTTCATTCTTGACGTTTCCTATTTCCATGATCTCTGTTGTTTTGTCCATTTTGGAGAATTTCGCCATGTGGAATGTAACAATCTTCAGTTATTTCTCTTCTTTCACGATGGTCTTCGTTTGGATTTTGTACTTCCTCTCGAGTATCTTCACTAGCATTTTTTACAGGAGAATTTCGTCTTATTTCTCCTCTAATTGATCTTTAATTTGATCTTGTAGTGCTTTTTGACCTTCTATTCTGTAATCTCATGTTTTCCATCCTCAACTCAAGATTTTGCCTTGTCATCAGATTCACACGTTCTTCTGCTTCTAGTCTCCTTTCTTCGTGTATTCTTTGCCTCAACGCCTCTAATGCTTTAACCTCTTTAATTCCATGAATTATTCCTCCAACTGCATCTCGGTCTCTCTGTTCTCGTCTATTGTTTCTTAATTGATGCTCTTCTTCCACTTCATCTGTTGAATATGATTGCCAAGTGTGTACATATATTCTGTCATAATCCATAGTTCTATTTTGTATTGGCGTATGTTGAATTGGTAGTTGAATTTGACTTTGTCCATTGTTTCTTGCGTTCAATCTTGAAGATTCCTTAATTTCATTTATCCCTCCACTAGCAAGCCTCTTACTCCTTCTAACTGTTGTTGGTTGTTTCGAAGAAATCCTTCTTCTGGCCATTTTTTTTCAATCTTAATGAGTAGTTGAATTTATATAAAATTCTTTACCAATTACTTCAAATTCTCTCAAATCATAATATCAATCTTTGCTCTAAAATAATCCTCCAGTCCTTGTTTCTAGCGCCATTATGTAGTTGCAGGAATTCCCACAACACATCCCTCAGAAGAATTCATGATAATCAACACATCTTTAAGATCAACAACGAAACTTTATTAATTGATTTATGAAATTTTACAAGAAATGAAATCAAGAATACAACCACTGTTCTAAACGTTCTCTCTCCTCAAAACTTTCTCACTACTCTAAAAAGATCTCTCCATTCCTTAAGCCTGTTCGGCTCTTTATATAGGATATTACATAGTGGAGGACAACTAAGCTGTCCATTATTTTAGGATATGGCTTGCAATATTCTCGCAAGTATACCAATGTTATATTCGCAACATCCCTAAATATCGCAAGGTTCTCACATCTTTCTCGTGTTTATGCTGACGTCGTTTGTCACGTCACTTCTGTAACCAATCTGCGATATTCGGAAGGATATTGTTGTTGACAATTTTGCAAGGGTAATAATGTTGCGATATTCTGATTGTACAGTATGTGACAAGCTAAATTTCGATCTAATGGTTGAAATATATTAGCTTGGTTAAATCAGGTTTTTTCATCTAACAGTGAAAATTGAATGCTTTGTTACTAAGCGAACATAGATTGCAAACCCTGATGTGAAAACTATATAAAGGAGAACTATATCAACTGGAAAAACTGATCCCCACACCTCATGTGTGATACTAGTTGGTTCTGCTAGAGTCGATTCTCCTTTAACCTTAGGTTTATTTTCGAGACCCTGTAGGTTAACGAATTAAAGACTTAATTGGGGCTGTGAAACCATACGAAACTACTTCTCTTGTAGTTGAGTTATCTGATCTTTCCATTTTCTATCGTACAAGTTCAATTGAATAATTGACTTGAGATTATATCTCTGATAGGGCAAGATAAAATGAAATCACAAACATCTTCATTTCATCGTTTGTGATTCTGCAATATCTTGTTTCGCTACCATACGGTTAAGATTATTATGAGGTGATTGATAATTCTAGGATATTCTTCGGGAATATAAGTCCAGGTTATCGATTAGTTCCTTTTTACCTTGATTTTATCAAAAGACGGAACAAAACTATTAGGTTTATCTGTGGGATAAAAATTTATCTATTATCGTATACATTTATATGTGATACAAATTTGTTTATTAAAGTCTTCGACTTTGGGTCATAGCAACTCTTAGTTGTGGGTGAGATCAGCTATAGGAATCAAGTGCGTAGTATCCTACTGGGATCTTAGATGTAAGGAGCGAAATTGTACCTTAAATCATTGTAAGATTGATTCGGGTTCAACTACAGTCCAGACTGAAGTTAGTTTGTAGTAGGCTAGTGTCTGTAGCGGCTTAATACAATGTGGTATTCAATCTGGACTAGGTCCCGGGGTTTATCTGTATTTGTGGTTTCCTCGTTAACAAAATTCTGGTGTCTTTGTTATTTCTATTCCGTATTATATTTTGTTATATAATTGAAATATCACAAGTTGTGCGTTGTATGGATCAATTGTAAAATCCAACCTTTGGTTGTTGATTGGAAATTGATTGATCATTGGATATTGGTCTTTGGTACCATACAAGTTTATATCTCTTGTATTTGATAAAGACTCACAGATTTTTATTTGTTTGAGAATAGATCAAATCGAGAGATAGAGATATTAACTCATTGATATACTTTTTAATAAGATTGAGTCTGACTGTCTAGTTGATTCTCTTAAAATTATATTAGATTTAGTCCATACAGATTTCTAATCAAAATATTGGGTGAGGTTTTTAGACCCCCGCATTTTCAGCTATTCCCATTTTCATATGATATGCTACCCCCCATAGTCTGTGTTTTACTCTTTTGTCAGATAAAACGTTTAAGCACCATTGTCCTTTCCCTTAGTGATACCAATCAATATCAGTATCACTTGTTTACTCCATATATTTCTCCACATTTTTGTCACAAAATAAAAAAGAATGTGAGCAAATAAAGGACAAAGCTAAAGGATCTTACAAATCTCACAAGACTTGCAACCCTATAAGAGTTAAGCACGAGGGTTCCACACACCATTTTTGATAACCAATATCAAAACCGAAACTACAAAGTAATTTTGTTTTGATATGTTACCAAGGAAACAATTGCCTGAAGAAATTTTCCCTAATAGTTTAGCAAACCAAAAATCGACTAAGCACCTTAGTTCCTTTGCTAAACCGATTGTACAAATACAATCGCTTGTTCGATAAGACCAAAATAAAGATAACTCTATTTTTATCATCACACTCTAATTATCTATATACCTTAGACCTTTGACTTTTAAACAAGATAAGTACTAGGTTAGTTAACTAGCATTTCTTGTTAAGGAATTCGATTAGACTTGAATAACTGAAACCTCAACTTTGATAAGTCTAACTAAGATCGGAATTAACTTAGTTTCTCTTATCCAGAATCGAATTGGATTAAACAATTCATCCCAAAACCTTTTATTTTGTTAAGCCATAAAAAATTCATACAAACCAAATAAATCAACTTGTATAATTATTTACCTCAACCAGAAGCAATTGAAACAACATAGACATTAAAGCATCGCAATTGCACCGAAATTTTGTAAGCCTAAACGATTGTTACCAAACAATAAATCAAGATAACAATAGTTTTTCTTAACCGGACACAATTGAATCACACACACATCCATACCCAAACAATGGAATAAAACATCAATTGTACCGAAATTTTGTTAAGCAAAAGCAATAAATATATGCAATAAAATCAGGCTTTTCTTAAATAGGAAAACGATTAACTAACAAACTCGTTACCTCAAATTTTGCATCCACTTCTCCAATAATGTTTCCATCTTCTTTCTAGGGAGAATTGATACCGAAATATCATTATGTTGTCATCCTTATACAAGATAAAAGCATAACAACAACCAACCTTTACCATAGAAATGTTGAAAATCGGTTTTAACTATTGCAAGAAAATTTTGAAAACCCCGAAACACATATTCTTTTATGCTAAACCAAACGATTCAACATATTGTGACTTTTTCTCATATTATTTTAATCAGAAGCCCTCATGATACTTTGATAAAGCCTAACAACATGGGCTAGAACTTAATCCTGCTAAACCAAAAAGTCACCCAAACAATAAGGGTTTACAACATATGAGATCGAATATCAAGGTCATGAAAACCGAAATCAAACATCCCATAATCATACATATCAATAATATAAAGCATTCAAGCACATGATATGTAAATGAAAACTATAACAAGAAAAATTATAAACCAATAATTTTATTCATAATAAGATAGTTTTATTCATAATAGACTAAATACAATTATAGAAAGAAATCAAAAACTGATGTTTATTTTCTTTGCAACTTAGTCCTTCATATCATTGCTAAATGAAGGCCTATTATTACTATCAGTCTTCAACTTGTGAATTTTTTCAAGTAGAAAACCTTGTTGCTTAACCATAATTTCTTGCAGGTGAGAAATTTTCGTGAAGGATTCTGCAAGGGCATGTAATTCTATCTTTGATTGAACACAGAAGTGTGTAAATGCTTCAATACACTGATCTTTCTTCAACATATTCTCTCTTTCCTTCTTTCTAATCCAATCTATCTTTTTGATTTTACTATTAATATCAAGAAAAGATGCAGACTTATTCTTAAGTTGATCTTTCTGATCTAGCAGCATCTTACCAAGAGAAGATGTTAGATCCAGACTCATGGTTCAGATAAGGAATGACCAAAGAAGGATACTAATCTTTTTATATTTTTCATACTTATGGAAATATAATATTCTTATAAATATGAATATCTTAAATATTTTTAAATACTAGATTTTATTTCAATAATATGCACATAAATGTCTTGATTTTTCTTCTTCCTCACACAAAATTTGGCATACATGGTGAGGAAAGAATTCTAATACCGATCAGGTGGTATTAGTATGAGATTTTCTCTCATTATGGAATTTTGAACAATCAGAGTGTTCTTGATCTAGTATCTTATGAGAAATTCTCCACACATTACCTCGAACTAACGAAGTATCTTGAGCTTGACTTGAGTTGCCTATGCAACTTTTATCTATTATATTTTTGAGGTAGTTTTTGTATCTTGTCTTGTTTTTTCCCTTACCATTAGATGATTTAATAACATCGGAAGACATGTCCATTTTTAAAATGGGTAAATCACTAATGGATGAGGAAGGAATAAGACTGATAACTAATACAATATTAGTTATTTCCTCTTCTTCAGAATCATATGAATCAGAGATCTCATCTAGAGTTACAGCCAGAGCCTTTCTTCCAGTGTATTTCTTAAGATTGGGATAGTATTTAGCAATATGACCAAACCATTTACACTTAAAGCACTTCGACTGATATTCATCATCTTCTTCATGATCCTTTTTAGCAGGAACTCGATCATGTGGACGAGAAGATCGATGAGTATCCTTTATGAATCTCTTATTTAGTTTATTTAAGAGATCTCGAAACTGTCTAGTAATCATTGATAATGATTGTTCAATTTTATCTGAATTTTATGCAATCTGTTCATCTGAATCATCCATCTATCTATTCCTTTGGAGCTTTCAGAACTTTTGCATCTTTAAAAGCGATTCATTTTGTTTTAATCGGTTGTGATTCATGATCAAAGATATTTAACTTTCCAACAAGTATGCTTCATGATAGAGTTGAAAGATCATTTACTTCAATGATTGCATGCTTTTTAGAATCGTATCTAGGTGGCAACGATTTGAGAATTTTGCATACTATATCTTTTTCAAAAATAGTCTTTCCAAGGTAGAAAGAAGCATTAATTATCTCAGAGAGTTTAAGATGAAACTCTTCAAAAGTGTCATTGTTATCCATTCGAAGGTTTTCCCAATCGGACGTACGAGTTTGAAGTCTAGCTTATTTCTCTGAAGGATTTCCTTCAAATACGATCAGAAGATTATCCCAAGCTTCTTTCGAAGTTTGACATGTTGATACATGATGTTCTAGATCACGACTTATAGCATATATTATAGGATTGAAACCATATGAATTTTGCTTTGCAAGAGCCTTTTCTTCGTTTGAAAATTCTACTAAGCGTTTAAACTCAGTTTTGGAATTTTCTATCTTTGGACGAATATAACCATCGACGACTAATATCCATGTATTAAAGTCTCATGATTGAAGAAAATATCTCATAGAAGATTTCCACCATAGATAGTTTGTTTCGTCAAATCTTGGCGGTACGTTAATTGAAGTCGATTCATGAGAACTCGAGTTTATTCTTATAGGTTGGATCGCACCAAACACAGATTGTTAGATCTTTTCGTGTTTGCCTTCTCTGATACCAATTGAAAAAATGAGGGTACCCAAATATACCTTAATCTAAAACTTTTCCACCTATAAGTCCTTTCTACGAAAGTGATTTTCTATAGACCGAGTCGAGACAATACAACTAATCGGTTCACACTTCGTGTTATCTTCTATGGATATGAGATCGAACAATACGATAACAAGATAACTTGTATGATTGACTATGGATACAAGATCAAGACAATAAATTAAACAACGAAGTATGTTTACTTGATAAATAGTTCGGACTTAACCAAACACAATAGTATTACTATTAAGTAAATATGAATTACCGTTTGTTTATTTTACTTCTAATTATAATAAAAACAATTATAATTATGGAAATAGAAAAGTAAAAGACACGTCAAGATTTTGTTAATGAGGAAACCAAAAATGCATAAAAACCTCAGGACCTTGTATAGAATTGTATACTCTCAGGATTAAGCCGCTATACAAAATAAAACCAACTTCGTATAGTTGAGACCAAACAACTAAACCTATAGTTTCATCTGTATCCATGCGCCTCCAACTTGAAAATAAGTCACGCACTTGGAACATTTCCTTCGGTTCGTATTCCAAACAATAAAGGAACAACAAATATGTTCGGTAATAACTCTTTTCAACCAAGTGATATGAATTCGACAAAAGGCTCTTTCGTTTATCCCAATAAACTTGTTTTTCATGTCCTTAGATCTATCCAATAACAACTACCAAAGTAATTGTCAAGATTTTGCAATCAATACTTTGAACCACAAAGAATTGTATTGATGCCAATCTACTCAACTAATCAATCCAATCTATCACAAGGATAAACCGATTATAATTGGATCCTCTTTACCCGAAACAAGTATTGTGCACACCAAATATTATGAACCCAAATCATAAATCTTCAAAGTCTTCTTTGTCTTCAAATGTTCTTAGATCTTCAATATACACCGGCACACAATCAACTTGAATCTCTTGTGATCAATCACATACATATCGGAGTCTGTTAATAGTGGATTATCACAAGACGTCTTTAGATCTACAAATAGTCTAAAGATCCCCGTCGAAACTTTGATCTAGTTTGAGTGAATCTTATATCAGAAGAGAAGATTCTCAAGCATAAACAAACTAGGTGCAATCAAAGTTCAACAACCATTAGTCAATCAAATCAATCGAAAACTAATAATAAACAACAATTATATAGTTTCCCACCAACGGTACTAATAGAGATTCTCAATCCCAAAGAAGTCTTTAAACTTCTCCTAATTAGGTTACTTTCCTCTCTGAATAGGCGGCTCCACTATGTAGTTTTGATATCTCTGGGGATTAGTTTGCTGGAAATGCAAACTTTGATATTTATAGACCAAAGAAGTTTGTACACAAAGGAATTTTCAAAACCGAAATTATTCTCAAGATATGCAATATATTACAAATTCGGTTTCCATAATTCCTGGAAATGCTTTGTCCAAATAATGACCGAAAATCTATTAGAAAATCTCCAACTAGTAAATGCACATTACTAATTTTTATTTTCTAAAGATATGCAAAATTAACAACCTTAATTAAAAGATTCTTAATTTATTTTCGATCCGGGATTCTCCTTTAGATATTAAGGAATATATTTGAACAATAAAAGATAAGCGTTACTGCACATGTTCAATGTATGTCGACATATTTACTTTGTAAGTCCTCTTTCATACTTACACTACTCTTGGAATAGATTCGCCACACTTCCAAACAAGTTTAGAATTGGTTCTTCTGTCTTCCAAGAACTATGTGATTGATTATCCTATCAAATCACCAATCATGGGTTTCACGGTTCTACCAAAACAAGTTTCGGTTTTACCTCCATGTGGGTACTGGAATTCGTCACATTAGCTTTCCAAAATTCGGTTGACTAGGTACTAGGATCGATTCCCACATATATATAGTATCTAACTTGTATTTGTTTCACATGTACATATGATCAGTTCCCTATGTCTAAAAATGTGTTGCACATGTTCACAGGATCGGTTCCCAATATCTAGAAACTTGATGCATATCATAAAAGGATTGATTCCCCTCTTATGATCGTTTGCACCTCTTACTAGGACCGGTTCCCCTTTGCTTAGAGTTGGTAATACCAATAACACTAAATCGATCATACCATCTAAGGTGATTACTTAAGATCGGTTTCAAGAATAAAAGTCATACCAATACAAAAGTCAGGCCTTGTGGATAAATTTAGTAAGAACATAAACAAGTCATGAGGGGTTATACTAATCACCCATATTGGTAGTTCAAAAGATATGCAATGAATAATAATACCAATAAGCCTAGTGATTTCCCTTTCGATTCACAAAACAAGTTCATGAATTTACTTTTTATAAGACCAGAATATCACCATGATATTATTTTTGCGAGATTTACAACACTTCTGCGAATTTTCCTGCGAGTTCTTCAACAACATACTGCGAGTGTCGCAGAATGACCCAAAAAATGATGCAGCAAATGACGATAGCTGAAACATGATAAGAGTATGAAAATTCTGCGAGAGTTACATCATCTGCGAAAATTGTCATTATCAATGTTGCGAGAATACCGCGAGTCAGATCCAAATATTAGAGGACAACTTAGATTCCATCCATTATGTAACTACCCTATATAAATAAACCCAGTAGATCCAGAGAGCGGGAATGATTTTTAGAGTGTTGATAAAGTCTTGAGGAGAGAGAAAGTTCTTGTGAGCGGTTGTATTCTTGATTCTTTCCATTTCTTGTAACATTTCTGAGAATTAATCAATAAAAATGTTGTCCTTAATCTTCAAATACGTGTTTATAATGGTTATGGGGTGTAGTGTAGGAATTCCTGCAACTACATTTTGGCGCTAGAAACAAGGATTGAATTAACAAAAATCATAGAAAAAGCGAGGTTGAAGATGAGAATTATTTAAGATTAAGAAGATGATTGAACAAATCGGTGAAATATTTGAAGGAAAAATGATTAGAGGCAAAGAGAATTGTAAGAAATTGGAGTGTGGTGTGATAACAAGAAAAATGGTCGACAAATTCCATGAAAACATTAAAGGGAGGATACATAAACGAGATTTTGAAGGAAAGAAAATTATGACAGTGGAGAAAATATCACCGCTGAAGGATTGGGAAAAGCATAAAATCACATTTACAGCAGTAGAAATTCCAACATAAAATTTGAATCATCTCCTTTGGTAATTACGGTATCCGTTATACAAATAAAAAAGGGTAAATCAACAAAATCTGCGGAAGAGTGGGATATAAATAGAACTTTGGTGGATACATGAAGCTCAATAGATATAATATTTTATCATGCATTTAAGAAAATGGGATACAAGGATGAAGAGATGTCTTGTTCAACATATCATATTCATGGCTTTGGAAAATCTTTAACAAAACCCAAAGGCGAAATGGTGGTACGAATTCCGTTAGGAAAGATTGAAACACAAGTAACATTATGTGTGGTAGACGTGGAATCGCCGTATAACATGATATTGGGAAGACCATGGATACACGCAATCAAGGTTGTAACATCAACATTGCATCAATGCATCAAATTTCCTATGACCAGTGGAATTGGAGAAATTAGAGGAGATATTGATCTTGCGAAGCTGTGTTATCAAATTGAAGTGAGAAATTATGAAGAGCGTCCAAAGCTGCGAAAAGCTCGTAGAAAGATGGCGAAAGAGACAAAGAAAAAAGAAGAATTTAAAGTTTATATGATAAGAGCAAAAGAAGGAAAAAGAATAGCCAGTGAAATCTCGCAAGAAGGATAAAAACCTGCGAGAATTTTGAAAACACCAACACCAATGGGAGAACCTGAGGCCAGCTACACTGCAGTAGAACCAACAAAGGAAATAAATATTTGGAGTGAAGAAGAACCTAAGATGCTAAAAATTGGAACTAAAATGGAGGCAGATGAAGAAGAGCGAACCGTAAATCTCCTACGAGAATATAAGGACATCTTCGCGTGGAGCATGAATGAGATGCCATGGATAGATTCATCAGTATCATGTCATAAATTAGAAATCAACAAAGATGTAAGACCATTTAAGCAAAGGATAAGAAAAATCACAACAACATACCATGCCCAAATAAAGGAAGAATTACAGAAAATGCTTGACGCAAGAATTATAAGGCAAGCCAAATATCCAGAGTGGATTGCAAATATGGTGGTGGTTCCAAAGAAAAACAAGAGGATAAGAATTTGCATAGACTTTACTGATTTAAATAAAGCTTGTCCTAAAGATAGTTTTCCATTACCAGATATTCCACAAATGGTTGAATCAGCAGTGGGAAATGCTAGGATATGTTCATTAGATGGGTATAAAGGATATAATAAGATTCCTCTCGCTGAAGAAGATCAAGAACACACCACATTCTTTGCTCCAAGAGGGTTATATTGCTATACAAAGATGCCCTTTGGCTTGCGAAATGCTGGTGCAACATATCAAAGAATGGTGGAGAAAGTGTTTACGAGGTGGATCCACAAAACATTAGAGGTGTATGTAGATGATATGTTAATCAAAAGTAAAGAATCTAAAAACTACGTACATGACTTGAAGGATATTTTAGATCAAATGTGACAATTTAACATCAAGGTGAATCCCGAAAAATGCATTTTTGGAGTGACTTCAGGAATTTTTTTAGGATATATTGTATCAAAAGAAGGAATACAAGTTGATCCAGAAAAGGTACAAGAAATTCGTGACATGCCAACACCCGCAACAGAAAAATATGTGCAAAAGTTGAATGGGCTCTTGGCTTCGCTAGGAAGATTCATTTCACGATCATCGGAAAAATGCAAGCATTTCTTCGATATACTTAAGAAGGGAACAATTTCAAGTGGACGGATGAATGTGAAAAGGCCTTTCAAGGAATTAAAGAACACTTAATGAACATATCTATCTTACAGAAAGCGGAACCAGGAGAAGAATTATTGATTTACCTTACGACAACCTCGCATGCATTAAGTGCAGTGTTGCTGCGAGTGGATGAAGGGGTAGAGAATCCAATCTATTACATCAGCAAAATATTAAATTCTGCAGAGAAAAATTATTCAAAGATTGAGAAGTTAATTCTGGCATTGGTTCATGCAACTTTTAAACTTCGCATCTATTTTCAAGCACATAAAGTAAAAGTATTAACTAAGGTGCCAATTAAGTCAGTAATGAAGAATTCGAAAAGATCAAGCAGAGTTGAGATACGGAATGCACAAGTAGGACACTTTGATATCAAATACGACATTCTATATTCGCCAAAATCACAAGTTATATCAGATTTCTTAGCTGACTTTCCTCTAGAAGATGACGAAGCTGTGGAAGAGATGATGGATATAGAAGAAGAACATGCAGACCCAAGAGATATGTTAACAGAACCCAACAGATGGAAAATATTAGTGGATAGATCATCAAACGGAGAAGGTAATGGAGTTAGAGTTGTCTTTATCTCTCCAGAAGGAGAAAAAATAACTTTTTAATTTAGATTGGAGTTCGCATCCACTAATAATAAGACGGAATATGAAGCTGTGATTCATGCTCTAAAATTCGCAATAGAAATGAAATTGGAGAATGCTAGAATTACAAGTGACTCACAATTGGTTATTCGCCAGATAAAAGGAGAATATACAACAAATGAACCTTCTTTGAGGAAATACAAAAAACTTGTTGAAGAATTGTCTGCGAGAATTTCAAAAATAAGATGGAGACATATATCGAGAAAATATAACAGGCTCGCAGATGCTTTTGCTTTCATATCCAGCATGATGACAAATCCAGCTACGAGATGCATAAAAATCTAGATACTTATATCACCTTCAATCAATAAGGAAGAAGAAGAAGAGGCAGATGTGATGGTGATAGAAGGTGGCGAAGAAGAACCGAGAGGAAATATTGCAGATTGGCGAGCAGAACTTCATGCATATTTGGCAAGAGGAGAAACACCAAGAAATATATTAGAAGCACATAAATTAAAAATCCGAGCAACAAATTATGAATTAAGAGATGGAGTATTATATCACAAATATTTTAATGGACCATCACTAAGATGTTTGATGCGGGAAGAAGGAGAAAAAGTGTTAAAGAACAAAAATGCAAGGTTATTACTGGCCATATATGCATGAAGATGCGAAACAACTATCAAGGCGTTGCGAAGATTTCCAGCGACATGAAAAAAGGATATATGCACTAGGGGCACCATTATCGTCTTCAAAAAGTGTATGGCCTTTTAGGAAATGGGGGTTGGATATTGTGGGACCATTTGTACTGGGTTCTGGACAAAGAAGATATTGAATTGTCGCTACAGATTATTTCACAAAATGGGGAGAAGTAAAGGCAGTACAACATATTCGCGACAAAGACATTTTTACATTCATATTTGAAAATATAATTTGCAGATTTCGGATTCCTGCACAATTGGTATCTGATAATGGAAAACAGTTTGAAGGACAGAATATAGAATTGTTACTTAATGTATTTAAGATTAAATGTGGAAAGTCAACACCACTATATCCACAGGCCAACGGACAGGCAGAGGCAACAAATAAGACAGTTGCAGATATATCGAAGAAGAAGTTAGAAGGATACCACAGGGCATGGTGCGAGCAAGTACATAATGCAATATGGGCTTACAATACAACTAGATGGTAAGCTACTGGAATGTCACCTTTTTGTTTGACATATGGGGTTGAAGCTATGTTACCAACATAGTTGTTATTCCTACAACAAAAAGAGAGGCTTGGGAGAAAAATCTTAGTGATGGCATGATTCTAAATAAACTAAATGAATTAGAATAGAATAGAGAAAAAGCTTTACAACATATGGAAAATTATCAGCGGATATTAGCTCGCGAGTATAAAAAACGTGTCAAGATACGTGAATTCCAACCTGGTGATTTAGTGTTGCGAGAAACACCAGGTTATTAGCGAGAAGCCGGTGGAAAACTGGAGAGAAAATGGGATAGATAGTACATCATTAAAGAGATAGTTGGGACAGGGGCATATAAGTTAATGGATTCAAAAGGTAGAGATGTTGGCCAAAGCCTTGGTAGACCATGGAATAGATTATATCTGAAAAGATATTATCAATGACAAATTCTGCGAGATTTGAAATACTGGTATATTATATGATGGAATGGATAATAATTTATTTATTTTTTATCACAGTTGCGAGATTTTTAAAATGACAGAAAAAATAAGAAACGCCAATAAAATTTCGCAGAGATTAATAGAATGGGACAAACCTTTATGGCGTACAACCTAGTTCGCGAATAAAATTTCTTAAGAGGAAAATGTAAGACCTAAAGTACGTCATATAAGGGGGCATCTGTTTGCATGGCTCAGGGATAAGGTTATACCACTGCTGGAACCTGAGTCATGGAGAGTTGGGTTCCATATCCATGAGAGATACTTATCCAGGAGAGGTACCTTGGATTTCCAACTATATATATAAGGTTATACCCTGGTTGGACGATCGAGGATCTCTCCTAAGGGGTGCAGAGTATGACCAAGGTGCTGAGGTACACAGTTGAGCTAAGGATGCCCGGGGAGTATGAAACTACCCTGGCCATTTTTAGCAAGTCTTGGCTATGATGCACTCGGCCCGAAGAAAATCCTACTTAGGGTGAAGTCTCATAACTATAAGCCATATAGGCAAAAAGGATAAGAGACTGCGAAAACAACTGGTTTTTGTTAAGACCAGATGGTAGGAGCTAGTCTTGTATGGCCGATGTTCCCTCCTTGGAGGGGAAATCAGGGAGAATATAGGGGCGGCACCCTCCATTAGGGAGATGATAAGTATCTAAAGACGGAAATGTCATGGGGTTTCATGTTCGCAAGAAAATCTAGGCATATCATATTGTCGCGTGACAAGTATTATACAGAGGCAACAAGTCATGAGAAAAATTTAAGATAAGATCAATGGGTTTCTACATGAAAATGTAAAGACGTCCTGCGATTTCATCGCAAGACGACAATGTCATGAGACTTTGTTCTCGTAAGATAACTTAGGCTTATCATATTGTCGAAATATATTGAAAGAATAGAGATAAGGCAAGATCAATGGGTCAATACATGCAAGTGTAAAGATGTCCTGCGATTTTTTCGCAGAAACAAAAGATTGGAAAAATAAGACCTTTAACTAGGAAGGCAAAATAAGACCAACAAAATGATCCCAAACATTAACTATTTTCTATTAAGAATGCATGAAAAATCTGTTCATCGTAGGAGAAATAGTGAGAAACAAGTACTATTCATAATTTCTCAGAAGTATTATTCAAATTCTCTCAGAAGGATTATAATTTTGCAGCACTATCCATACTTTCGCAGTCTTATTCACAACATTGTTCGCGGAAATATACTAAAATGAAGGAAACACTTATCCATTACAAGAAAGATAATGAGGGGAAAGTATAGGAATTGATAAATAAAATATCATTATCTTTCTTGAAAATATTCAAAATAACAGAATTTTAATTGAATTCTAAAGTTGCATGAAAGTACATTACTCGCAATAAAGAAGAAGTAAAGGAAAAAAAAAAAACTCAAGCTTCAATATTGGTCTCGCCAGATTCATTATATTTGCAAGTGTTATCAACTTCACCAGTATTCTTCTTATTACGATTGATCCGAGATTCTTCTTCTTCTAACTCTTCACCGAAAATTGCTTCACCACCAGTAGCTACTTCTCTAGGAGGGATTTTATTCTTCTGTTGGGTCTTCTTGCGAAATATCTTCTTCACCGCTTGCATAATCTAGATCATTATCCATAGGAAGAGGAACTTCATCATCATATACTTATATAGGCTCGACGGATACATGGGGAAGAGACTTGGATATCCTAATGACATTCACAAGAACTTCAGCGCTAAGATGAACTTTGCGAAGGAAACCTCTATCGCGATTTCTAATCTCCATATTCTTGAAGTATTCAAGATAGTCATATCTTCTCTCTGCTTGGTCACGAGATCGAACAAGACGAGAAGTGATAACTTCATTTTATTTGCGAGATTTAGCCAATTTGTCAGTCAGATCAGAAATGGTAGAATGAAGGTTTTTTTCGGATTATGCGAGGAAAACAAATTAAACATAAGAGATATTCAGGTAAAGATCTCGCAAGAAGTATAACATAGAAATTTAACAGAGATATTAAAAATTGAGGCAGTAAAAATGACTCCTTACTTTTGCGAAGTTAAGTTTTGGATTAGTGTTAAGCAATAATTCTCCCATTGGTTCATGGCATCATCAAATTTATCCCCAACTATACCCTTCAGGCGAGATTTTATATTTTCTTCTGTAGAACCAGAATATCGTCACAACGATATTCTCGTGATAAGAACGACACTTCCACGAGAAGGCTGAATATTCCCACTACATAATAACATCATTCACGAGAGTGTCGTGAAAACTCTCCAACAATATTTAGCGAATAGAAAGCATTATTATGGCTGACGATTGAAGAGACATGATAAAGAAGTGTCATTCCACGAGGGCTATAAAAGTTGGCGAGAAAGACCATTATAATTACCACGATAAGATCGCGGAATAGGTCCGAAAGAAGGGGAAAACTTAGATGTCTTCCATTATGTAATTTCCTATATAAGGAGATTAAGTAAGTCCAGAAGGGAGGGATGTATTTTTGAGAGTTAAGAGAGTCTTGAAGAGAGAGAAACTCCAGAAAGAAAGTTGTAATTCTGGGTTTGAATATTTCTGTAAATACTCTTGTGATCTAAATGATAAAGTATTATTAATTCTTCAAATCTCCATTGAACTTCTCATAAATTTCCATAGAATCTTAATAGGGGTGTAGTGTGGGAAATCCTGCTACTACATTTTGGCGCCCGAAACAGGGAGAATCAAGACTCAAAATCTCTAATTACAACTTGAAGATTGGAAGGAATTGAAGAAATGGCTAGAAGAAGAAGAAATACATCAGAACCACCAACAACTGTGAGAAGGAGTAAAAGACTTGCAGGTGGAGAAATAAGTGAATTAGGAGAATCTTCAAGGGTGAGAACTAGAAGAAACAGAACAAGGAATGAAAGGGAAAATCCAATTCAACAGCCAAATCAACCAACATCAATACAAAATGGAAGAGTGGATTATGATAGGGTGAGCGTACATACATGGAGATCTGATTCAAAGGAAGGAGAATAAAATCGACAGTTAAGAGATGAGGGGAGAGAAGGAAGAAATCAAGAGGTAGAGGAAGGATTGATTCATCTTGGTGAAGGTGAAACAACAGAAGAATTGAGACAAAAAATACAGGAGGAAGGAATATTGGAGGCGGAAGAACGCGCAAATTTAACAAAACAAAATCATGAATTGAGAATGGAAAATTTGAGGTTACAAAGTAGAAGGTCGAGGAGTACTACTAGATCAAGTTCAAGATCATTTAGAGAAGTACCCAGGAGAAATTTCCTTATAAGAGATGATGGAGAAAATGTACAAGAAGAAACGCAAAATCCAGACAGAGAGCAACATCAAGGAGAAGAAATAATAGTTACTGATCGTTATGATCCTCGTGAAGAAACTGTAAATAAAAGGCGAAATGATGGAAATCAAAGAAATAGAGATAATCAAGATGGTGAAGAAAATCACGAAGAAGGAAGAATAATATTACAGGGAAGAGAGAATGCCAGAAACCAGAGAGTTATGGAGAACGAAATTGAGAGACATTATGTTGAACAAGCACGCTTAGCTTGTGAGAGAGAAAGGTTGAGGGAAGAAATGGAAGAACAAGAATTTCAAGAGGCAATAAGACAAAATAATCACGATAATCGAGAAAGAAGGCGTACACAGAATCGTGAAATGGCAATGTTCAAGAAGAGTATGACAGAATACATAGAAGGATAGAAAGACAGCGAAGAGAAGTGACGAGAAATGAAGAAGTGGGTGGAGAAGAAATTAGGAGACAAAATCAGCTGCGAATTTTAGAAGGAAATGAAGAGGAAAATCGCAGAAGAAGGAGAAATGACGAGGAGGTTGAATATTTGCAAGCTCTCGCAAGACAAGAAAGACAAGAACGTAGGAGAAGAGAAAATACGCTAAAAAGGCCAATAGAGCAAAGCCCAGCTGTAAATGAGAAAATTTTGAGAGAATTAGCAGAAATGAGGGGAATGATAAGCAATAGAAGAGAAGGAGGAAGAAGACAACTTGATGAAGCTATTGAAGAAGCAGCTAGAACTCCCTTCACCCAAGAAGTACAACTAAGAGGAATTCCTCCAAAATGCAACTTTCCAGCACTAAACAATATTTTCGATGGAACTACTTGCTCTATACACCATGTTAAAGCTTATGTTAGGTGTATGCTACAGTGGGAGAATCACGATGTTGTTTTATGCAAATACTTTGCATCTAGCTTAACTGGAGAGGCGCTAAAATGGTTCGAGGGGTTGCCGAAAAATACTATTACTTCTTTTGATCACCTATAAGCTACATTCTTAGGGGCATACATAAGAAACAATTCTTCACGACCAGGTATCGAAGATGTGTTTGGATTAAAACAGAGAATTGGATAGAGTCTGAAACATCTTACCATAAGATGGAAAACAATGTGCAGTGAAATGGCAGGAAGGGTATATGAAAGATATCTTATTTTATCCTTCATAAATGCAATGTTTGCGACTAATTTGCTCTATATACAGATTTTCAGGATCAAAAACACCATCATGATGACTGAACTAAGAGAATTACAGGAAGAATATATTGCTTTGGAAGAAAAACAAAACGAAATGGAATCATACCCAATCGCAAACACCAGCTCAGTAATGGCAAACAGAAGTTTACTACCCAAATTGATTAACAATGTGGCAAGCACCTCGCAAGTTCCACAAGAGAAAGTGGCAATTAATGACAAACCCAAGTTAGTAGCTATGGGAAGTCGCGACCAAGAAGAGTTTGAAAGAGAAAGAAATTATTACAATCGTGGAGGAAATAATAAAATCCAAAGGCTTGATCAACCCCAGGAAACTTATGGCGGACAAAGGCAAAATAATTTCATAAATCAGGGGAATATGAGAACAATATGGGAGGAGATTAAGATGCCACCCTTGAATGCTAGTGTAGAGAAAATCTGGGAAGCTATCATCTTGATGGAAGACATACCCTCACCATGGAACATGGGGAAGGAACCACATCCTAACTCTCGCAATCAAGAGTTTTGTCCTTATCATCATTTCCATGGATATTCAATAAATGACTGCAGAAATGTAAAAAGAATAATCCTAAGAATGATTGATCAAGGGAAGCTAAATCATTTTCTAAGAGGGCAGCAACAATCTCAACAATTACCACCACCACCAGAAAATCGCCGAGTGAATAATGTAAAGGGGGCAGAAACTTTCGTCATAGAAGTGGGAGCCCAAGCAAAGAATTTGTTCTGCAATTCTATTGTACATTCCTTCAAGACCATCGCAGATTTCCACGATAATGTCTTAAGCAGGGTTTTTTCCAGAGACATGGATGGAAAAGAAATAATGAATATAGCGAGAGTCTCGCCATTAGAAGAGTGGAAGAAACAAGTTCTCTCTTTTACTGCACAAGAGGTACCAGAGCCTGGCGAGTTGCATGATAACCCATTGGTAGTAAGGTTGGAGATAAAACCAAAACAAACAGAAGAAGAAGAAGAAGATAAAGAAAACAGTAATGAGGTAGAAGAATCTTGGGCCATTGACAGAATTCTAATTGACACTGGCAGTTCTGTAGATATCTTATTTTACCATACTCATAGAACTATGGGTGGGAAGGATGAAGATTTGGTACCATCAACATACAAAATTTATGGTTTTAATGGAACTGCCAATAAACCTAAAGGGGAGATCATCATGAGAATTCCACTAAAAGGGATGTCTTCCAAACTCTTATTTTGTGTAGTTGATATTGAGTCACCCTACACTGCCTTGATTGGACGACCTTGGTTGCATGGGATATTAGGTGTGGCATCTACTTTCCATCAATGCATTAAATTCCCTCATCCAAAGGGTGTTGGAGTAATTAAAGGAGATTGGGGAGAAAGTAAGAAATGTTATGAGATAGATATCAAATCTTGTGAGGAAAGGGCAGGGAAAAAGTATAGAGGAAAGCAGCAACAGAGAAGAGAAAAATTGATGGTAGACTCAATAGAAAAGCGTTAAGAAGAAGGTAGCGAGACTCTCGTGAATATTAAGCGAACAATAAAGCACAACAAAAACACCGATGCAAAGAACACAAAAGGATGAAATGGCGAGTAACTCGCGGAAAAATGACAATTAGAGAGACAGATGATAAGAAGGAGAAGAAAGATGAAATAATGACGAGAGAAAGTATATGACGAGCAACTCGAAACAAAACCTGAAAGAAAGAAAGAATCAAATAATAGTAAGTAGAAAGGTAAGATTGTTTTCAAAAAATATTTTGTTTGAATGGAGAAGATGAAGTTGAAAAGTTGTAAAAAAGAAGATCAAATCGAAAAGAATTCTAAACAAAGATTGGAAGTTCGCAAGAAATTTTAAGAAACGCGAATAAAATTTCGCAGAGATTTAGAGAACGGGACAAACCTTTATGGCGTGCACCCTAGTTGATAGGTGTAGAAAACACCTAATTTTATATTTAGTATTTATGCTTTCTTTGCTATTTTTCGTGTGAATTATGTATCTTATGTTTATTTTTGAGTTATTAGGTACTCTGAAGAGCATTTGGAGCAAAAAGGGCAGAAAAGTCATTTCACAAGAAATTCACATTCTATTTGGAGCACATCCAAGGCTAAGAATCTGGGGCGATTTTTGATTTTGTGAGTTACTAGTGGAGTACTAAAGGACAATGAATTCATTTCTAACCCTAAATCCATTGAGATAAGCTAAGTGATGGGTTTTGCTAAAATTGATGCTCTGCCAAGAAGTTCATGGAGCTTGTGGTAGCTAAGTTCATTGGAATTTCAGGTGTAGATGAATGTTAGGTTAGTACTGTTAAGTACTGGTGGATTTTACGAGTTAATGGTCTCACAAGGCGGGTAAAATCGATCTGAGGCTATGTGCAAGAAGTTGCGAGAGGGGATGGTTTTGAAGGCAAGGTTGGCTGCTAGTTGACGGAGGAATTCAAAATACGAATTGTTTGGCTGTACTTAGCTACATGGCATACATTGGTGGAGTTACAGGGTTCTTGTGACTGAATGGAGCCATGGCCTGTAATTATCTCAGGGTTAGATGATGATTGCTTCAGATGGAATTGGTTAGGAAGATGTCAGTGGAGATTAATGGAAGAATAAGGAAAAGGAAAGGGTTCTAGTAGGTGAAGCTGTTCAATGGGAAGTTGGATGCCAGTGGAGATTGAGGATTTTACAGTGGTCAAGTTAAGACACTGAAATGGTTAGCTGCGATATGGTGGTCTGGAAGGAATGGCTAGGAGTGCTGTGAAGATTACTAGAATTCAAGACTGCAGCAAATGGAGTTGGAATGTGGCTAGATGAGAATACAAGATAGGTGGAGCTGTAATTCAGTGTATCTTATGTTTATTTTTGAGTTATTAGGTCAGCCAAGACGGTACTTCCAAAGAGCATTTGGAGCAAAAAGGGGAGGAGATGATGAAATCGTTTATACAAGAGACCAAGAGTTCGATGAAAAGTCATTTCACAAGAAAACACTATTTGGAGCACATCCAAGGCTAAGGGGCGATTTTATTTGGAGGAGTACTAAAGGACAATTTGATGCTATAAAGCAAGTTCCAAAGTTATGGTGTGGACTCCTGTTATAGGGTAATGAAGTGCTTATTGGGGAGAATGTCCCTTAGCTTATGTATTGGAGTGTTAATAACCACTCAATCATTTCTAACCCTAAATCCAAGATAGCCTCTCATTCACTACAAGGATGCCCGGAAACTCATAATATCTCTTTTATTTCTTTACCATGCCATTATTGATGTGGATAAGGGAACGAACTATGAGTTTGAAAAACTTTTACCTTCAATTGTTAAATCTCCAAAGTTAGAATTGAAACCTCTTCCTAGTCACTTAAAGTACTTGTACTTGGGTGACAATGAAGAGTTACTTTACCATGTGATTGTTTCTAACTAGCTTAGTGAATTACAGGAGCAAAAACTTCTAAGGGTGCTAAGGAAGCACAAGACGGCCATAGGATGGACAATTGCCGATATCAAGGGTATAAGCCCTGCCGTTTGCATGCATAAGATTCGTTTGGAGGACGATGCAAAGCCCACAAGGGAATCGAAACGTCGTTTGAACCCCCCTATGATGGAAGTTGTAAAAAAGGAGATACTCAAGCTTTTGGAAGTGGGTGTTATCTACCCCATATCCGATAGCAAGTGGGTGAGCCCGGTACAAGTTGTACCAAAGAAATCAGGGGTGACCTTGGTGGAGAATGATGAGAATGAACTTGTCCCAACTCGTGTGCAAACCGGTTGGAGGGTTTGTATTGATTATAGGAAATTGAATGCCACTACTAGAAAAGATCACTTTCCATTACCTTTTATTGATCAAATGCTTGAACGTTTAGCTGGAAACTCTTATTATTGCTTTCTTGATGGCTATTCAGGTTATAATCAGATTGTGATAGCGCCGGAGGATCAAGAGAAAACCACTTTCACTTGTCCTTTTGGTACTTTTGCTTATCGAAGGATTCCTTTTGGCTTGTGCAATGCTCCAGCTACTTTTCAAAGGTGTATGGTAAGTATATTTTCGGAATATGATGAAAACATAATCGAAGTGTTCATGGACGACTTTAGTGTCTTTGGTGATTCATTTGACCTTTGTTTGAACAATTTGTCACTAATCCTTGAACGATGTGTTGAAACAAATCTTGTGCTTAATTGGGAGAAGTGCTATTTTATGGTAACTCATGGTATAGTTTTAGGCCATATAGTATCTTTTAAAGGCTTGGAAGCTGATAAATCTAAGATAGACCTTATTCGTACTCTAACCCCTCCCACTACGGTGAGGGAGATACGCTCTTTTCTCGGTCATGCAGGTTTTTATCGTAGATTCATCAAGGATTTTTCCAAGATAGCATCACCACTTTGTACCTTATTGCAAAAAGATGTGGTTTTTACCTTTGACGAGAAGTGTGTGGCGGCATTCAATCGTTTGAAAGAACTTTTGATTTCAGCCCCTATCATTAAACCACCGGATTGGAGCAAGCCTTTTGAGCTCATATGTGATGCAAGTGATTATGCGGTTGGTGCGGTGCTTAGGCAGCGTGTGGGGAAGATACCTCATGCTATTTATTATGCTTCGAGAACGTTAAATGAGGCCCAACAAAACTACACTACCACTGAAAAAGAGTTATTAGATATTGTTTTTGCTTTGGAAAAGTTTCGCTCTTATCTAATTGGTACAAAAGTTGTTGTCTTTTCAGATCATGCAGCACTTAGGTACTTGCTTACAAAGAAAGAGGCGAAACCGAGGCTCATACGATGGATTTTACTCTTGCAAGAGTTTGATATAGAAATCAAGGACAAGAAAGGAATTGAGAACACCGTTGCAGATCATTTGAGCCGTCTTGATGTGGACAAGGAATCTATCCCGTTGCGTGAAAGTTTCCCGGATGAGCAACTATTCTCAATTGCATTTGCGGAACCATGGTATGCGGATATTGTGAACTATTTGGTGTCTAAACAAATCCCAAAGAACTTGTCTCGTGCTGAGAGGGACAAACTTAAGAGGTTAGGAAACCAATATATATGGGATGATCCATACCTATGGAAACATGGCAGCGACCAAGTCATACGAAGGTGCGTTCCCGAATCTCAATTTAACTCTATCTTGTCTTTTTGTCACTCCTATGCTTGCGGAGGACATTTTGGGAGTAAAAGAACAGCTCACAAGGTACTTGAAAGCGGTTTTTATTGGCCAACTCTATTTAAGGATGCACATATATTTTGCACAACTTGTGATAGGTGCCAAAGGACAGGTAATCTAGGTGCCCGAAATCAAATGCCACAAACTTTTATTCAATTTATTGAAGTTTTTGATGTATGGGGTATAGATTTTATGGGTCCTTTTGTCAACTCTCATGGGAATTTTTATATCTTACTTGCTGTTGATTATGTCTCGAAATGGGTGGAAGCTAAAGCCACCCCAACTAATGATTCTAAAGTGGTTTCAGATTTTGTGCAAGCTAATATTTTTGCAAGGTTTGGAATTCCAAGAGCCATAATTAGCGATGGGGGTTCTCACTTCAAAAACAAGTTCTTACAAGGATTGTTGAAGAAGTACAATGTGTCGCACAAGATTGCAACACCTTATCATCCCCAAACCAATGGACAAGCCGAGGTGTCGAACCGAGAGGTGAAATCCATACTAGAGAAGACGGTGAATCCAACAAGGAAAGATTGGAGCATGCGACTTAATGATGTGTTGTGGGATTATAGAACCGCATACAAAACACCTATTAAGATGTCTCCCTTTAGGCTTGTGTATGGTAAGCCTTGTCACTTACCCGTTGAGATTGAACATAAAGCGTTTTGGGCTATTAAGCAATGCAATATGGAGCTAGATGGGTCTGGAAAGCAAAGGAAGGTACAACTCCAAGAGCTAGAAGAGTTACGCAATGATGCATTTGAAATCTCTCGCATTTACAAGGAGAAAACTAAGGCATTTCATGATTCTATGATTTCTAGAAAACAATTTTGTGTTGGGCAGAAAGTGCTTTTGTTTAATTCTCGCTTGCAATTATTTCCGAGTAAATTGAGGTCACGTTGGATCGGACCTTTTATTGTTACTAATGTGTTTTCTCATGGTGCAGTAGAAATTCGTAGCATAGCTACATGAAAGGAGTTTAAAGTGAATGGACACCGGTTGAAACCATATTATGAGAACTTTACTTCCGAAGTTGTGGAAGGTGTGAACTTTGTGGAGGCATTCTCGCTGGAGGAGTCTTAACAAACAAGGAGTATGTCGGGCTGACGACTTTAAACCAAGCGCTAAGTGGGAGGCAACCCACCGGTTTTGTATCTTTATCCTTTATCTTTTTATTTTATGCATTTGCTTTTATTTTTATTTTCTTTGTTTTTGCATATCATTTGCGGAATTTCCCACCTTGAACTCTCTTTGGATGATTCAATTTTACATTGAGGACAATGTAAAGTTTAAGTGTGGGGGAGCATTTATATGTTTGTATAGTTTGTTTTAGTGTGTTTTATGCATAAAATCAAAAAAATCATAAAAATAGAAAACCAAGAAAAAATTTGTGCTTTTTGAACTCCGAAATCTAGAAACTTGTGCCTTTAGGATGACACCATTAGTGGATGGAATCATTTTGAATGCAGGAGTTGAGGAACCAATTGACTAAACGGGACGAACATAGCTCATAATCATAGATACCATGATAGTTGTTACCATATCTCGGAATATCACCATATCGCATTCTATTTTTATTTTTCCATATTTATCTATTGTTCTCTAAGTGCTTTGGTGGGTCACTAAACATCGACGTGTTATTACTGCTAGGATGAAATAGAGTGATTGAGTTACTAGAAAAAGAAAAAAGAAATATATGAAAAAAAAATGAAAAGAAAAAAAAAGAGACCGACCAATTAGACCAAAACGGAATAAAAAGACACTTGGGAATAGCAGTATGTGTGAAACGTAGTCCATGTCTCCGTCGCCTAAACAAGCGTGGAATGCAGGATCCAAGGAAACTATCATGTACTTGCTGACAAGAATCATGCGCTTGGATCCAGTTTGATCCAATCATGTTGTCTAAAAAAAAGAGAAGTGAAAAAAAAAAAATATAATAAGAAAAAAAAAATTTGAAAAAGAAAAAGAAAAGAAGAAAAAAATATTATTTTGGTTGAATAAAGTCACTCCTGGTTCCCTTGTATATGCTAGTGAGTTGATGTAGCATTCAAACCAAGTAGCTCAATCCAATAGGAATAGGTTCATCTTGGCAGTGACCTTCAGACAGATATGGGAAACATCGAACACTTGTGAATATTCGCCAACATCTACATCTATATCCATCTTCTTAATCTTTTCATTGTGATTGTGGTTGTTAGTTTCCGAGTATTGTGGCTTGTTCGACTATCTAATTAAAGCTTTACTAATATATGAATTGAATTTGCAAGGTACCTCCTCCTGTAGTCATTTTGGATTCGTTCATTGATTTGTCACAAATAGACGGAGTTGGAAATATAGGTTTTGTAGGCAGACCTCTTGTAAACCTTCACGAGACTATAACTCGTCCACTAGGGACACCTAGGAGTTTAAAGGCTTGTTATTTATGCTAAAATTAACCGTTTTCTCGACGACATGGAGTTGTTGTATTTTAGTTTTGTTTGATTTGCTCGAGGACTAGCAAAGTCTAAGTATGGGGGAATTTGATAGGTGTAGAAAACACCTAATTTTATATTTAGTATTTATGCTTTCTTTGCTATTTTTCGTGTGAATTATGTATCTTATGTTTATTTTTGAGTTATTAGGTACTCTGAAGAGCATTTGGAGCAAAAAGGGCAGAAAAGTCATTTCACAAGAAAACACTATTTGGAGCACATCCAAGGCTAAGGGGCGATTTTATTTGGAGGAGTACTAAAGGACAATTTGCTGGTGTTAAGGGGTGGCCGCCTGTTATAGGGTACCCATTGGGGTGTCCCTTAGCTTATGTATTGGAGTGTTAATAACCACTCAATCATTTCTAACCCTAAATCCAAGAAAGCCTCTCATTCACTCATTCAATCATTTGTTACTAAAATTTTGAAAGGGATGTTGTGTTAAACAACACCGAGAGGGTGAAATCAGGGTTGAAGAGAAAAGGTGATGCTGGTAATAGAGGTTGCCTGAAATTGTTGTTATTGATGCCAGAGAAGTTTTGAATCTGAGCTGTGGTGAGAAGAGTTAGAGACTCTGAATTGATTTGATTTTGTGTGAGCTACTGGTGGAGCTACTGGATAAAATGGTGCAACTAATGATGTTGATGCAGCTACAGATGCAATGGGTGGTGACATTGGAGCATTACAGGGTTTTGCAAGCCATTGAATCTGAAGCTACAACTGTAGGAGATGTATGTGTAGGTATGAATGGTGGTTGGTGAAAATGAGGGTGTATGAGTGCTGATTGGTGAATGTTGGAGGATTTCTGAAAGTGGGTTTTGTATAAAATTCGCAGGGAAGGAGCTGTGCAACTTCTACTTTACAGCTGATACTAACCATGGCCAGTTTACAATAGGCACACAAGGTGCTTGTAGAAAAGATTGAATGAGATGTATGGGATGAGAAATTGCATTTGTGCAATGAGCTACAATTAATGGTGTGATGTGAGGTTGCTGTTATCAATGAAGGGAGTAGAAGAAGTTGGCTATGGTAGATGTTGCAGGAGGGAAAGTGCTGCAATTGTAGCAAATATGGGTTTGCACTGGATTTGAAGTTGTTGTAGGAATTGGAGAGCCACAGTAAGTGACTTCTAGGCACACAAGGAGTTGGTGGAGCTGTGCCATTGGTTGTAGTGCATAGTATTGGACTGAGAAGTTGCAAGGGGGTTGAGCTGTTGCTACCTGGAGAGAAACAGATGATGCTGTCTTGTGGATTGAAGAGGAAATTGAAGCTAAGTGATGGGTTTTGCTAAAATTGATGCTACAACAAGAAGTTACAGGGATGGAGCTTGTGGTAGCTAAGTTCATTGGAATTTCAGGTGTAGATGAATGTTAGGTTAGTACTGTTAAGTACTGGTGGATTTTACAGGTTAATGGCTGCTGCTGTGACACAAGAGGCAGGTGAAACTGGATCTGAGGCTATGTGCAAGAAGTTGCAGAGAGGGGCTGGTTTTGAAGGCAAGGTTGGCTGCTAGTTGACGGAGGAATTGAAAATACAGAATTGTTTGGCTGTACTTACAGGGCTAGAGTGTTGGTTTGATGGGGTGTTTGAGCTAAGCTACATGGCATACATTGAGCTGGTGGAGTTACAGGGTTCTTGTGACTGAATGAAGCCATGGCCTGTAATTATCTCAGGGTTAGATGATGATTGCTTCAGATGGAATTGGTTAGGAAGATGTCAGTGGAGATTAATGGAAGAATAAGGAAAAGGAAAGGGTTCTAGTAGGTGAAGCTGTTCAATGGGAAGTTGGATGCCAGTGGAGATTGAGGATTTTACAGTGGTCAAGTTAAGACACTGAAATGGTTAGCTGCGATATGGTGGTCTGGAAGGAATGGCTAGGAGTGCTGTGAAGATTACTAGAATTCAAGACTGCAGCAAATGGAGTTGGAATGTGGCTAGATGAGAATACAAGATAGGTGGAGATGCAATTCAGTGGTGGTATTCTTGAATTGGACCTACTGGGATTATGCGCCACGAATGGGGATTGAGAAGAAAGTAGCTGGTGCTGTTATAAACAGTGCGAAAACGGAGTAAAAATGGCGCGCCGGTGAGCATAGTTCCGGTAGACGGATTTCGGAAGTTAAAGTATGAATCGCAATATTTCATTGAATCGCGAGGGGGGTATGAGTCGGATGCAAAAGTCGACGGCCGGATATATGAGCTACGAGTCGCACTTTTGGGTACGTTTTCGCAAGAATAAAAATTGGATTTAGATGGGTTTTGCAAATGTTTGAAATACAGGAAAGCAAAGTTGAGGTATTGGAAGTGCAGAATTACTTGGTGATAGTTTCAGATGGCAAAAGCGAGCGGAGAAAGTTTTCCGGTGACCGGATTCCGGTGATGATGTCAGCATTCCGGCGACCAGTTTCGGACCCAAAATTTCCAGAGACATATTTCTCACACCTGGGCTTGGTGGACATGTAGATGGACGTGGATATGAAGATTTTAAAGATTTTGACCTATTTTTGGAAAGCAAAGGGCTATAAAAAGGAAGTTTTCTACACAATTTGAGATATAACGGTTTTATTCTATTCTTGGAGCTTTTTGCAGAGAACTACTTCTAGGGTTTGCTTTCTTTTATGTTTCATAGTCTTCCCTTGAATATTATGATGATGAACTCCATGAATATGAGTAGCTAAACACTATAATTGGTTATGGGATAAAAAGTTGATTTCTTCAAGCATGATTATTTGATTCTATGAATTAGTTTTGTCTCAATTTTATCGTTTATGATTCATCGTTTTATTATCATATGATTTGAATGCTAGTTTGGTTGAGTCCGGAATCAATTGGATTTGTTTTCATCTCTATAGCTATATTAGGGTTTTCAATACGTAAAAGTTGTTATCTCTGATTTTTAGTAGCAACTTGTGGTTAATACTTGTAGTGATACATCTTTTTAATCGCATATGAATCATAACCTTTGTTAAAACGAATTAGTGCTTTTACACGTTTGTTTGCATCGATTAGTCTTATTTCATAGAACTTATTGCTCTTAGGGAGTTAAATCTAATTGTGCTTTTACACTTTAGGTTGCTTTTTAAGAAGATTTCACAATAGCATCTTTTAATGTTGTTTGTGATAAAATCAAGAAATAAACGAGATACTCTTCCGATCAAGATATCTTAGGACTTTTGATAATTGAGAGATTAAATACCAATTCTAATCGTAGATGAAAAATACATGTTTGTGAATGATACTATCCCTTAACCAATATCTTCTCCTTATTGATTATTCCAACTATTTACTTTGCTTTATTTAGTATTATTACTTTGATAAAAACAAAAACACAACTTGGGTTATTTGGTTACATAAGAATCTGAAAATTGCATAACAACAATCGCCTCTCTGTGGATACGAACTCTTTCTTATCGAATACTATATTCATATTAGTTAAGTGAGGAAGTGAAATTATTTTTGACGCATACGACACGCATCACTAGTTCGCGAATACAATTTCGTAAGAGGAAAATGTAAGACCTACAAGCACGTCATAAAGGGGGTATCTCTTTATATGATTCATGGATAAGGTTATACCGCTACTGGAACCTGAATCATACAGATGTTGGGGTTAGAGAAAACCTATCCGGGAGATAGATATTGGATTTCCAACTTTATAAGGTTATACCCTAGTTGGACGACTCAGAATCTCTTCCAAGAAGTGTAGAGTATGACCAAGGCGCCGAGGTACATGGTTTATCCAAGAGTGCCCGGGACGGACGAACCTACCATGGCCATCTTTGGTAAGTCTTGGCTACAATACATTTGGCCTGAAGAAAACCCCACTTAGGGTGCAGTCTTGTAACTATAAGACATATAGGCATAAAGGACAAGAGGCTGCGAAAACAACTGGTTGTTGGTAAATCTGGATGGGAGGAGCTAGTCTTGTATGGCCGATGTGCCCTCCTTGAAGGGGAAACCAGGGGGAAGATAAGGGCGGCACCCTCCATTAGGGAGCTGATAAGTGTCTTAAGACGGCAATGTCATGGGGCTCTAAGATCGCAAGGTCATTTAGGCCTGTCATATTGTCGCGTAAATTATACCAAGGCAAAAAGCCAAAAGAGAAAAAGTTAAGATGAGATCAATGGGTTTTTACATAAAAGTGTAAAGACGTCCTGCGATTTCATCGCAAGACGGCAATGTCACGAGGCTTTGATCCCATGAGAGATCTTAGGCTTGTCATATTATTGCATGACAAATATCCTGTAGAGGCTATAATACTATGATAAGACAAGATCAATGGGTCAATACATGAAAGTGTAAAGACGTCCTGCGATTTTGTCGCAGAAAGAAAAATATGGCGAAATAAGACCTTTAAGTAGGAAGGCGAAATAAGACCATAAGATCGTAAGATTTTAATGTTCACGATAATTATCGCAATTCTCATGAGAATCAGAAAATTCAAGATCTGGGACCTCAGGTGGTATTGCTGTTGTTAGATCAGGATACAAAGAATGGGAGATTCCATGATTGTCACAAACTTGCTTAGTGGTATTATTACGAGTGATGAGGAGAGTTCTATTGAAGTTTGCAGAAGTGATCCCAAACTGAGCTTTCAATCGTGAATATTTGTCATTGCGAGCAGCAAGATTTTCAGCGGGCTGATGGTTTTTATCTTCTAATTCTTTTATCTTTTCATGAGATCTTTCTTCAGATCCTACGAGAGAAAAGAACAATCAGATTAGAAATTCAGTAAAGATGAATAATAAAAGCAAGAAATCAACAGAGTAGAGTGATTAACAACCTTCTTTCTCAGAAATCAAGTCCCTAATTAAGGCTGATTGATCAGCATGAAGACTAACATTTACGCCTAAATCATTCCTAGCATTATCAAGAACTCTCGCAGCCCAATAAAATTCGTCATCGCTAGTAATAAGTAGGCGAGAGCGAATTTGAGTTTCTCTTGAAAGAAGGTCTTTATTCTCACAGATAAGCTTGTCTCTTTCCATTTGAATTTCGAAAAGAATTTTGTGGAAATTTTCTAGAGCATCGCTACCCCTTCTAATAGCTTGATTTTTTCGTCAATAAGAGTACTATTTTTACTTCTTAGCTCATCGATTACTTCTTTGGATTCAAGGTAAAGACGTTTATATTTATTAGATAATCCTAAATTATGTCTATGCTCAATGGTTAAGAGATTAAACTTGGATCTAAGTTCATCTACAGAAAGAGATTTGATTTGCTTATCGGCGAAATTACTTAAAGAGTCATTAAGACGAGCAAGAAGAGTATTATCATCTACAGGTTCAGGGAAAGTTTGAAGGAGTATAGCCTCGTCAGTTAGGCCATAAACATCTGCAAAAATGATTGCTTAAATAAGCTATGATAGGGAAAAAAGGGGAGTTAAAGGAAAGGAAAAATAGATCATACCATAAAGTTTTTTGTTGGCATTATTAAGATCAGAAATCTTCTGCTTGCCAGCTGAAACTTTAGCTTCCAGCTGCTGGTTCTTCTCACGAAGCTTAGCCATTTCAACTTCAAGTTTTTCCTTATCTTGACGAAGATTGGAAGCTTTCTTCTTGTATAAAGCTCGTATGTTATCCAAATCAGAAGCGGAAGCAAAAGAAGCTCTACCAACCTGTGAGAGAACTTTGTAAGTACAAAAAGTTTCACGAAGAGTAAGAATGACAGTAAAACAATTAAGAGAAAACATACCAAGATACCAAGTGCATTTAAGAAGCCGGGAGTTAGCGATCCAAAAACTCCACGAAGAGAGTTATTATCAGTTAAAACTGGAGCATCACAGACTTTGACGAGCATCTGAGCTATTTTGTCAAGAGTCTCATCTCCATAATTATTCGAAATTCCACGAGAGGAATCGCCAAAAATCATAGACAGCTGGGCCATGGAAGAATCAGAGGAAGAATAATGCTTCATAGAAGGAGTTTCGTCAACATTGTCAAATTCACCACCAAATTCATCGTCAGACTTATTTCCAACATTCAAATCCTCGTGAATAGGCTGAGAAGAAGAGTGCTGAGTTTTCTTCCTTTTCAAAGGAGGCTCGTGGGATTCTTTATCACGAGAGGCAGAGGATTTTCCTTTACTTGGAACAGTGGATTTCCCTTTGTGATTAGCTGAAGATTTATCCTTGGGTTTTGGTTCTAAAGGCGGTAAATCTACAATCATCTACAAGCATAGATAAACATAAGAAATAGGGGCAACAATATATTGTTAAATTAATAAATGAATATTTCTTACTTCATCTGTGAAGGATCGGATAGCTAAAAGAGTGCTGGGTTTCCTGAAGTTGAAATAATGAGTTTTCATCTTATCAATCTGCGAGATAAGGAAAAAAATAGCGAGAATGAAAAAGTATGAAAAAGACAGTAAATAATAATAAAATAAAAAGACAAGAGAATATACATCAATAGATTTGTCAGGCCAGTTGAAGACCCATGGTTCATACTACGAGAGATTCGCAGGAAGAGGGAGAGAACCTGATACATAAGGACCTTTCAGACACAGGGGAAAGATAAACCATTTATCATCATTAGAATGGCGAGGGCCATGATTATTGTTTGAGCTAAAGTCAATATCTAGCATAAGAGCATCTTCAATAGCGAGCTTCTTCTTTTTCAAGCGAATTCCCCAACAGGTGCTATCTCTTACCATGGGGAGTAGTTGGTAATTCCGAAAGAAGTTATCTACAGTATAATTTTCTGCGATAATTGGAATATGCTTATACTTGGGAGTTTGGTATTCTTCAAGATATTGTGATCCTTTGCCGGCACCACGATAGGCATATTCAAGTATTAATCTAATACAATCCCCGCCAAGTTGATATACCGCTCGTGAGAATCTCTCGTCAGAAATAATTTGGTAAAACAATGGAAGCTCAGGATCGTAAAGAGGAAGTGGAAGACCATCTTCGAGTTGGCCTAACGAAACTATGATTTTTTCACGAGAACATTGAAAATTAGAAAATAATTCAAAAGAAAGATCTGATTTAGGACCCTGATCTGGAATTAAAGATAACTTAAATCCTTTGCTCTTAAGTTCTTCTTGCTTCTTCTCAAAAGCAGTCAGATTTTTAGTGCCAACAACAACCATTTTTACAGTATGGGAATGAAGGAAAATTGAGAAAGAAAGAAAATAGCGAAAACAACAGATGCGCAATTTACGGAAGAACAGTAAAATTGCAGAGAAGAAAGAAGAAAGAGAACGTAAAAAAGAAAAAAGAGGAAAGTGAAGGAGGTATTTATAGGAGAGGAAGTTTGTCGAGAAAGTAAATGTAATTAATACAGTGAAAGGACGTGAATGGTCAGATTATGGCGGTTTAAATTGACGTGTCGAAAATATATATGGATAACAAAATTACGTGGAAACAGCTAGTGAAAAGTTTAGAGACGTGTCAGAATGAAATGGAAGTAAAAACATGGGTAATTGCGGCAATTTATTCTCACGATCTTCTCTTCTTCGCAGAAAAGACATGAGAAGAGGCAAGATGTAGTACCAGAATATCGTCACAACGATATTCTCGTGATAAGAACGACACTTCCACGAGAAGGCTGAATATTCCCACTACAGAATAACATCATTCACGAGAGTGTCGTGAAAACTCTCCAACAATATTTAGCGAATAGAAAGCATCATTATGGCTGACGATTGAAGAGACATGATAAAGAAGTGTCATTCCACGAGGGCTATAAAAGTTGGCGAGAAATACCATTATAATTACCACGATAAGATCGCGGAATAGGTCCGAAAGAAGGGGAAAACTTAGTTGTCTTCCATTATGTAATTTCCTATATAAGGAGATTAAGTAAGTCTAGAAGGGAGGGATGTATTTTTGAGAGTTAAGAGAGTCTTGAAGAGAGAGAAACTCTAGAAAGAAAGTTGTAATTCTGGATTTGAATATTTCTGTAAATACTCCTGTGATCTAAATGATAAAGTATTGTTAATTCTTCAAATCTCCATTGAACTTCTCATAAATTTCCATAGAATCTTAATAGGGGTGTAGTGTGGGAAATCCTGCTACTACATCTTCTTTGGAGAGGAGATACAAATTTTTTTTTGATAATAAAGAATAAGATTCTTCTAATTGGGAATATTGATCTTGGAGTTTACTGGCCTTTAAGATTATAGTTATCCTACCCTTGATAAGTTTATCTTTCTCAGCGGCAGATGATTCAGTTACTTCCTTGAGTTCATTTTTTAGTGAACGAAGAGATTGCTCTTGATTATCACATACTCCTTGAAGAATACTCAATTGTTGCGAGGAAATCGCCATCATGTTCGAAAAACTACGTTTCTCCTGAGACAAAGTTCTATTTTCATCTGATAAATATTCCATCACCAAGTTAGCCTGGGTTAACAAATATGAGAGGCGAGTAACTTCGCTACTTAATAAATTTTGTCTTTGCAATAATTGGCTGTTCTCATTAGTAAGATTATATATTTGATCAATCGAGTATGTGTGAAGATTGTCTAGTCTATTATATTGGTCCATCCAAGAATCTTTCTCAGCGCGAGCTTCTTCAGCAATAGACTCAAATTGATATATCTCCATGATTCGTTTCTGATTTAAAACTAAATATGCGAACTAAGGATTTAAAAAGGGAAACTGAGTACAAAAAAGATGAAAATGTACTAGAACAGAAAGACAAGAGACATAGGCAGGGGAATTATACCTTTCAGTTTATTGTTTTTACCTCGAAGATTTTCGCAATCAAGTGAAGAATTGCGAAGATTTTGGCAAAGAGTGTCACATTCTGAAGTCTTGGCTTGGAGACTTCTTTTTAAAGCTTCAACTTCATTCTCTAAAGATGCATGAGAAGCAATTTGGTTAGAACCAAAATACTTACCTAAAATATCGCAGACACCCTGCTTGATAGGATCAGTAGAAGACTTCCTAGTGTCATCTAAAATACCAGACAAGATTTTAAAAGCAACATCTACTCCTACTAAAGCTTCCTTAGAAGAAGGGAGAGATGCAGATGGTGAAGTAGTGATAATTGTAGTTGCAGAATAACCTACAACTACACCCTCAATAGAATTAGTAAAAACTCAAGAAGTTCTTGATGATGAATAACAATTTTCTTATTAATGTTCTCAATTGATCACAAAGAAGTATCTAAATGGAATTAGAATAGTTACAACTTTCTCTATTCTCTTTCCTAAAATATTTTATAACACTCACTAAAAGAACCTCTCGAATTTTACATTTGAACTCCTATTTATAGTAAAACTTTATACAGCTGTACATGAGTTACGAAGTATCGCAACTCATATTCGCAAAATTACTCCATCCTCGCAAAACTTCATATTTCTCTGCGCTTCTTCTATCATCATAACATTTTATAACTCTTTTCTCCCGATACTCGTGAACTATTATCTTGCGATATTCAGTACCTACATCTTGCCTCTTCTCATGTCAATTCTACGAAGAAGAAATGATCGTGAGAACATAACCGTTACTTAGTGTTTTGAAATTTTGACACGTCTTTTGTAACCGTTCTTTTTTAGTTATTCCCTTATATAACTCCTTTATATTCTCTTCCTTTTCTTTTTCTTATTTCCGCAATTCTATCTTCTACTCATACTCTCTATCACTATTTTCTCTGCAATTTTTTCTTCTACTGTATCTTCATGAGTTCTCCAAGGTAATTTCCCTCTATCTCTGCGTATTTCATTTGTTCTCCTCTTTAATTTCTGTATAATTTGTTATCTGATTTTGGTTTATTTCAGCAAAATAACTTCTCAGATGAAATCTCAACTAAAGAATCCAAGCCTTAATCCACGAAGAAGAAAATCTGAGAATCAAAAGGTAGTTAAAATACTCTACCTTCTTTCCTGAACAATATATTGTTGCCTCAGTTTTTAATCTACATTTTGATTCGCAGGTTCACGAAAAACCAAATCCAAGCAAGAGATCTCGAATAACTAAACCCACACCATTAATTCCGATTGATGACTTCCTTCCTGAAGTTGATAAGGAATTTTCCTCTCCTCCTCGTGAAAATGCTTCTTCACATACTCCTACCTCTACTCCATTACCTGCTTTTCAATCTCCTATCAATGTCAATTTATCAACACTTCTTCAAGACCAAACCTCTCAAAATATTTCTTCAACTTCTTCTTTTGAAAAACAACCCTCGCAAAATATTTCTTCAACTTCTTCTTTAGAAAAACTTGTCTTGTCCTCAAATCCTTTAAGTGCTATTTCTCCAGACAATTTGCAGCTTGCTCTTATTCCTTCAAATTCTTCTCCTCTTCCTCAAGAAATTCGAGATGGAATTTATTCAACTTTCCGAATGTTATCTGAGGTTTTGACCAATACTGCGAAATCTACTAATGTTCGTTCGCAATATGAATTTTGCGAAGTTCTGAATAATTTCGTCAATCTAGACATTTCTTCTTCACGTCAATCCTTGGAAAAAGAAATTGAATTGCTTCGCCAATCTTTGAAAGCTTCTCAAGCAGAATGCGAGGATCTTCGTAAAGAAAATCATCATCTTCAGAATAATTCTCTGGACTGTGCGATTCTTCGCAAAAGAAATGATGAACTGAAAGGTATGATTACTATCTTCATATTTTCTCTTTTATTTATTTATATTCTTCATATGCTTGAAACATCCATTAAAACCCATTCCCATTTATAGAATCCATCCAGAAATGTAGAAGATTGGTACTTCACCATGAATCAGATGCAACAGAATATCGAACCAAGCATGAAAGCCTCTCAAACCAATTCTCCCATTTATCTAATCTTTACTCGTGTGCTCTTGACAACTCTGATGCTCTTTTTCAAGAGAATACTCAATTAATATATGATCGAAATTTTTTGAATGATGACATATCTCAACTTTTTTCTTCCTTAACCAAAGCTAATTTGAGAATATAAACCTTATTAGAAGAGAACAAAACCTTATCAGAAGAGAAATGTTCGTTTTTGAATACAATGATTGTTTCTTCGCAAGAATTAAAGACTCTTCAGAATAAATGTTGCGATCAAGAAAATCTTCTTTCTTTGTTGAAAGGTGAACTTGAGGAATTAAAGAAGTCTTCAGATGCTAAAAGAAATTCTTTTGTTGTTGAGAAGAATTCCCTTATTAATAAGAATATAGTCTTGTGTGCTAAGAAGAATCAACTTGAAGAAGATTACTCGTCATTAAAAAGTCTTAATGCCAAACTTGCGAAGGATAAAATTTTCTCCTTTCTAAAGATCAAAAGCTTCAATCTCGACTTAAAGGATTAGTTGGTGATGGTTTTGATAATGCGATGAATCAGATGAAGAACTTTTGTCTATCTTTAACTCAATCTCTTACTTCGCAAAGAGAAGGTAGTCATTAAAATTTGACTGCCTCTGGTACATCTTTAAATTTTGTTATACTCGCAAATTTTATTCTTTGAACTTTGTTTTATTTGAAGAATCTGAGAACCACCTTCGTAATGAAAAAGCTGGATTAGAAGCCTCCTGTTCTGAGCTTCGTAAGAAGAATGCTTTGCTTTCTACTCGCTTAATCAACTCTCGTGACCGTGCTACTCGGAGATTCAATTATCTTGCTTATTTCAAGGATATCGAAGATACCAATCATTAAAAGGCTATACTTCGTGAAATTCATCTGAAAGATCAAGTCTTTGCGAATAACATTCTCTTATCAAGAGGCTTGCCTCCTGTAAAGATTACTCCTCTGAAGATATCTGATAATGAAGTTGCTCGTGAGCCTGATAGTGATTTCGATTATGAGAGTGATGATGAAGATCTTGATGATGAGAAGGAATCTATTCCTCAAGGAGATGTCCCTGCTGCATATTCTTCCAAGGATGATATCTCGCAAAAGTCGAAGGCTGCTAATGACCCCTCTGATCTTAAATATCCAGCACAGAGTGTTGATGAAGCATGATAATATTCCTTGTTCAATTTATCATTGGCTCTCCTTTCTTTCTTTCTTCTGAATTCCTTCCCTTAGTTACCGTTGGTTTCCTTTTTGCGAACAATTCTATTTTTTGAGAAGTACATTTGATATTTTACAAAGATGATCTATCCTTTCTTTTTGATATTTTGCGAAGATAATTTAACCTTTCTTTGACTAAATTTGCCCCATTTGATCATGTGAAGAGAAATAATATATAACTCACAGATAAAGCTTAGTATATCCTTTTCCCCCTATTATTTCTCTTTAAATGATTAAACATTGTTTGAAGTATTAAAATATCTGCCTCAGTTTATCTTACGAAGTTTCAACCTTTGTAGAAGTATTAGAAGTAACAAATCCATCAAATGAAGAGATATAAGAAGTATTAGAAGTATTCAATCTACCAAATGAATTATTAGAAATACACAATTCCATTTTTCGTATTAGAAGTACTCGATCCACCAAATGAAGAGATATAAAAAGTATTAGAAGTATTCAATTCATCAAATGAAGAAATATAAGAAGTATTCGATCTTTGAATAATTATGTAACATATGACGAAGTATAATGATTATTTAACTTTCACCAAATGAAATATCCATTAAAGAAGTATAATAAATATGAGATATTCTTGAAGAATTATAAGAAGTATTCAATCTTTTTGTGAAATATTCAATATATGGAGAAGTATAAGAAGTATGTAATTCTCGTAAACTTTTACGAATATGAACTTATCTGTATTTGATTGTTATCAAAATCGCATCTTTTGTTAAGTCTTCATTAAAATTCTTCAATGATGTTGTCTTTTTTGATAGGACTTCTCATAAAATTCTTCAATGATATTGCCAGAGTTGTCTTCTCTTCAAAATATCTTGATGTATATTCTTGTAAAATTTCTTCAATGATATTGACAAAATTGTCTTCTTTTCAGATCTTCATAATGTATATTCTTGTATAATTTCTTCATTGCAATAAATTTCATTAATTTATGTGGTCTTATCATGCCTTCCTAAGTAAAGGTCTTATTTTGCCACCTCTTTTGTATTAATTATTTGCGATAATATGACAAGTCTGAACATTCTTGCGAACATACAACCTCGTGACATTATCGTCTTGCGATGAAATCGCAGGATGTTCTTACACTTTCATGCAAAAACCCATTGATCTCATCTTAACTTCTTTGTATAGTATTTTAGCCTCTTCAGGAATTGTTGCGACAATATGACAGACCTAAATATTCTTGCGAACATAAAGCCCCATGACATTGCCGTCTTGCGATGAAATCGCAGGACGTCTCTACACTTTCATGTAATGACCCATTGATCTCATCTTAACTTTATTATATTCTGCGAGTTCTTTATTCTTTTCTTTCTTTCTTTCTCCCCTCTTTTTTTTTTTTTTAGAAGGCTCGCAGAACTTCATTTGTTGCACAAATATGACAAGCCTTTATGTTTTCGCAAACAAGAAGCCTCGTGACATTTGCGTCTTATAGCACTTATCAACTCCCTAATGGAGGGTGCTGCCCTTTATCTTCCCACTGATTGCCCCTTCAAGGAAGCGTACATCGACCATACAAGGTTAGCTCTTCCCATCCGGTTCTGCCAATAACCAGCTTTTGATCGCAACCTCTTATCCTTTTTGCCTATAGGGCTTATAGTTACGAGGTTGCACCCTATGGGGTATCTTTGGGCCAAGTGCATCATTTGCCAAGACTTGTCAAAAATGGCAGATGTGGTTCAACCTCACCCGGCACTCTTGACTCAACCGTGTACCTCGGCGCCTTGATCGTTTTATGCACTTCTTGGGAAAGACAGTATGCCTTAGTCGCCCAGCCTACATCTTCTTACACCGCATTTTATATTGCGTAATGTCGTTAGATTAGGTGAGAATCCAAGGTGTCTAACCCGGATAGGTACCCCATTATTGGGGTGTACCCCAAATTTTTTACCATGTACTAAGGGCCCTTGGTGGTGTTCCGGTTACCCTTAGCCACGTTATAGGTACCCCCTTAAATGACGTACTTTAGGACTTTTCCTCTTAAGAATTATAGCTTCGCGAACTAGGGTGTACGCCACAAAGGTTTGCCTATATAAAATTTTCTGCGGCTCTCTTTCTTTTTTGGAGGCTGATCACAGATTGCGGTCTTTTATTCGCAAATTAATGAAATTTTAATCGGAATATAAATTTTGAAAATTCGTAACTTTTTCCAATTTCCTGCGAGCAAACAATATTCGTAAAAATTTTCATGAGTTTTATGGATAATACCTTTTCAAATATAGTCTGTTCCAAGGTCTACCAAGCCTCAAACCCATGTCTCTCCCTTCTGGATCCATCAGCCGATAAGCTCCGCTTCCTACAACTTATTTAATAACAAATGGTCCATCCCATTTTGGTGCTAATTTCCCTCCATTTTCTTTTTGATATCGAGGTGTTTCTCGCATGACCAAATCACCTGGTTTATATTCACGTTCAATGACTCTCTTGTTGTATTCTCGATATAATCGTTCCTGATAAATCCTCATATGGTGCAACACCTTTTCTCTTTTTTCTTCCAAATCATCCAATTCTCTTAATATTACTCCCGCACTTAAATTTCTTTCCCAAGCTTCTTTCTTTGTTGTTGGAATTACAACCTCTGTGTGTAATACTGCTTCTACTCCATATGTTAGACAATAAGGAGACATTCCAGTTGCTTCTCTTCTAGTTGTATTGTATGCCCAAACTGCGCTAGGTACTTTCTCGCACCACCCTTTGAGATGTCCTTCTAATTTCTTTTTGATTGTATCTGCGATTGTTTTATTTGTTGCTTCAGCTTGTCCATTAGCTTGTGGATATAACGGGGTTGACTTCCCACATTTTATTCTAAAGGCACTGAGTAACATCTTTATATTCTGCCCCTCAAATTGTTTTCCATTATCGATACTAGTTGTCTGGAACCCCGTACCGAAAATGAGGTTCTCAAATATAAACGTAAAAACATCTTTATCACGAATATGATGTCTTGCTTTTACTTCGCAAGCTTCGTGAAATAATCTGTTGCAACTATCAAATATCGCCTTTGTCCAGATCCAGGTATAAATGGTCCAACAATATCCAACCCCATTTACCAAAAGGCCACTTGTTGAAGAAGTTAATGTAGCTCCCGGTGCATGAATTCTTTTACCATGTCGTTGGCATTCCTTGCATCTTCGTATTTAAAAATTTTGCATCTCCTATGCATATAAGGCCAATAATATCCTTGTATTTTTTCTCTATATGCTAGAGATCTTCCCCCACTATGATTGCCAGCTTCTCCTCCATGTAACATCTTCAATATATTTTCTCCTTCTTCGCGAGTTAAGCACCTGAGAGGTGGTCCACTGAAAGATTTTCTGTATAAAATTCCTTCTCGCAACTCATAGTTTGTTGCACGACTCTTTAATTTATGTGCTTCTAGTCTGTTCCTGGATGTTTCTCCTGTTGCGAGGTATTCATGAATTTCTTTTCTCCAATCTGCGATGTTGTTTGATAACTCTCTTTCTACTTCCATCGCAACAACTTCTTCAATTTCTTTCTCTTTGTCCACTGATGGGTTTTGAATTGTTTGTATTTGGATATTTCTTGTATTTGGATTTGTCATCATGCTTGGAATAAATGCAAAATCATCTGCGAGACGATTATATTTTCTTGATATATGTCTCCATTTTAATTTTGGTATCTTCGCAGATAATTCCTCAACGAGTTTCTTGTATTTCTTCAAAGAAGATTCATTTGTGGTATATTCCCCTTTAATTTGACAAATCACTAATTGAGAATCACTTGTTATCCTTATACTTTCAAGTTTCTTTTCTATTGCGATCTTTAATGCATGCACTACAGCTTCGTACTCTGTTTCATTGTTCGTGGATGCAAATTCTAGTCTAAATGAGAATGCTGTTCTTTCTCCTTCTTGTGAAATCAACACGACTCCAATTCCATTTCCCTCACTATTGGATGATCCATCCACCAGAATTTCCCATCTATCGGGCTCTGTTAACAAGTCTTTTGGATTTCCAAATTCTTCTTCAACATCCATCATTTCCTCTCTTGCTTCATCTTCTTCCAAAGGAAATTCTGCCAAAAAATCTGCGACAACTTTTGATTTTTGCGATGACAACACTTCGTATTTTATCTTGTAATGGTTTACTTGTGCATTCCACCTTTCTATTCTTCCCCGACCTTTTTGTGTTCTTCATGACTGATTCAATTGGGACTTTGGTTACCACTTTTATTACATGTGCTTGAAAGTATATTCGCAACTTGAATGATGCATAAACCAGGGCTAAGATTAACTTCTCCATTTTAGAATAATTATTTTCTGTTGCATTAAAGGTTTTACTAATGTAGTAAATGGGACTTTCTACTCCTGCGTCTGCTCGTAACAGAACTGCACTTAGAGCATATGGAGTTGTTGCGAGGTATACCAATAATTCTTAGTTTTTCTCTGGTTTCTGTAGTATAGATGTATTTGCGAGGTATTCTTTGATTCCTTGAAAAGCTTTTTCACATTCATCAGTCCATTTGAATTTTGCTCCCTTCTTAAGTATGTTGAAAAAATGCTTGCACTTATCTGACATTCGCGAAATAAATCTCCCAAGTGAAGCCAAGAGTTCATTTAGTTTTTGTACTTCTTTTACCGTTGCAGGTGTTGGCATGTCACGAACTGCTTGGACCTTTTCTGGATCAACTTGTATTCCCTCCTTCGATACTATGTATCCCAAGAACTTTCCATATGAAACCCCAATTATACATTTCTCAGGATTTAATTTGATGTTGAACTTTCTCATTTGCTCAAATATTTCCTTCAAATCTTGCACATGGTCTTTAGATTCCTTGCTTTTTATCAACATATCATCTACATATACCTCCAAAGTTTTATGTATCCACTTCGCGAACACTTTTTCAACCATACGTTGATATGTAGCACCCGCATTCCGCAAACCAAATGACATCTTCACATAACAATACAAACCCCTTGGAGCAAAAAAGGCAGTATGTTCTTGATCTTCTTCTGCGAGTGATATTTGATTATACCCTTTATATCCATCAAGTGAAGTGACTCTATCATGACTGCAATGATTCCACCATTTGTGGTATATCTGGTAATGGAAAACTATCTTTGGGACATGCCTTGTTTAGATCAGTGAAATCTATGCAAATTATTATTCCTTTATTCTTTTTCGGAACAATGACCATATTCGCAATCCATTCTGGATATTTTGCTTCCCTTATGATCCCTGCATCCAACATCTTTTGTAATTCTTCTTCTATCTGTACATGATAATTTTGTGATATCTTACTTATTCTTTGTTTGAATGGTCTTATATTTTTATCTATATTCAATCTATGACATGCCACTGATGGATCAATTCCTGGTATCTCATCTACACTTCCTGCGAAGATATCTTTATATTCTCGCAAAAGATCGATAGTCCTTTTTCTTCTTCTTCATCCATCTTAGTTCCAATTCGTAAGAATAAAGGCTCCTCTTTACTTCCAATATTTATTTCTTTAGTTGGTTCAGCTGCAACATAGCTTGGACTTTGCTCCCCCATAGGTGTTGGTTCTTTAATTATTTTTGCTGGTTCCCCTTCTTTTTCTGGAATTTCATTTGGTATACCTATCCCTTCCTTTGCTCTTATTGTATACACTCGGAATTCTTCTTCTTTTCTTGTTTCCTTCGCAAGTTTCCTACGAAGTTGTTTCTTTCTTGCTCTTCCTCCGCATTGTGTTACTTCAATTTGATAACAAAATTTTGCACTATCAAGATCTCCTTTTATTTCTTGAATTCCATTTGGTGTAGGAAATTTGATTTTTTGATGTAATGTTGAAGCAACAGCTTTGATCGCATGAATCCACGGCCTTCCTATCATCATGTTATATGGAGATTCCATATCTATCACACACAAGATTACATGTGTTTCGATTTCTCCTAGTAATACTCGCCGCACGATTTCTCCTTTATATTTTGTTGTATATTTCCCTAATCCATGAATAAGACACTTTGAATTTATGATTTCTTCATCTCTAATTCCCATCCCCTTAAGTGCATGATAGAATATAATATTAACAGAACTCCCTGTATCAACCAAAATTCGGTTTAATTTCCATTTTTCTTCAGCTTTCTTATCTTCTAGCATGATTGGAAATGTGATCACCAATGGTGAAGTGTGGTTCAAGTATTCATTTGGAATTTCTCATCCGAAAATGTGATTTTCTGCTTTTCCCATTCTTCTAAAGTTGTCATCTTTTCTTCCTCCATGATCTTTCTTCCTCTACAATCTCGCTTGTATATTTTTCCCTTCATATTACTATGAAATTCACCAATCATTGTCTCTGTGATCATATTACATTCTTCTTTTTTGCCATCTCCATCTACTGACTTCATTTGATCTTCAAATTTTCCACAATTCCCTCAAATTTAGGCTACCACAATTCTCAAGCCCTGTTTCTAGCGCCAATTATGTAGTTGCAGAATAACCTACAACTACACCCTCAATAGAATTAGTAAAAACTCAAGAAGTTCTTGATGATGAATAACAATTTTCTTATTAATGTTCTCAATTGATCACAAAGAAGTATCTAAATGGAATTAGAATAGTTACAACTTTCTCTATTCTCTTTCCTAAAATATTTTCTAACATTCACTAAAAGAACCTCTCGAATTTTACATTTGAACTCCTATTTATAGTAAAACTTTATACAGCTGTACATGAGTTACGAAGTATCGCAACTCATACTCGCAAAATTACTCCATCCTCGCAAAACTTCATATTTCTCTGCGCTTCTTCTATCATCGTAACATTTTATAACTCTTTTCTCCCGATACTCGTGAACTATTATATTGCGATATTCAGTACCTACAATAAAAGAAAGCTGGAAATTTGCATCATTTGCAATAATTTCATCATCATAAGGTGGAGTGTCTAGAAAAGTAACATTTGGAAGTGACATAGGAGTGGAAGAAATTTCATTCACAACAGTTTTAAGAGATTCATTTATCAGAAGATCAGTTGAGACAGGGATGTTGGCAACGATATTCTTGCAAATAAAGGATGGAGGTTCCATTTGCGAGGTTATAGGAACATAACTCGCAGATGTTAATTTAGGAATGACAATGTCGATCTCAACAGTTTTAGCTTGGCGAGATCGCTTGCGAGGTTTAGTAATACCTTCGTCATCCTGCGAGTAATAATTTAGATAAGAAACAGAGGCAACAATATTATTATTAAGGAAATAAATGTTTCTTACTACCTTATGACTCGCAAGTTTCCTTTTCTTTTCAGCTAGTTTTTACCGTGAATCTTTAAGAAGATTAGGGTTTTGGAATACATACTGGGTGTTAGGAGTAGTTTCACTGAAAAGAAAACACAATATGGGAATTACGAAGAATCAAGTAGAAAAAATTGAATAATATATATGAACATAGCTCAGATAAGAAAAATTGAGTCTAATAACGTCAGAAGAACACATACCTTGGTGGTTCCATTAAAGCAATAGAAGTTGTATGTAGAAGAAGAAAGTTGCAGGTGGAAAAGTTTGCAGAAAACGAAGAGCTGAAGAAGACGAAGAAGTAAAAGAAGAAAAATATTTCTTTGATAAATTCTCTCTTTTATAGACAAAAGAATGGTAACCGGATAATAAAATATTAACCGGTAAAGAAAAGAATATTTGACACGTGTAGGCGGTTACACTTAATTTACGGAGTTTTGTCGGAAAAGATGGATAGCTGCGGCATTTTATTTCTCATGATATTTCCTTATTCGCTGAAAAGACATGAGAAGAGGAAAGATGTAGGACCATAATATCGCCATGATATTATTTTTGCGAGATTTACAACACTTATGCGAATTTGCCTGCGAGTTCTTCAACAACATACTGCGAGTGTTGCATAATGACTCAGACAATGACGTAGCAAATGACGATAGCTGAAACATAAGAATAGTATGACAATTCTGCGAGAGTTACATCATCTGCGAAAATTGTCATTATCACTGTTGCGAGAAGACCGCGAGTCAAATCCGAAATTAGAGGACAACTTAGCTGTCATCAATTATATAACTACCATATATAAAGAAACCCCGTAGATCCAGAGAGGGGGAATGATTTTTAGAGTGTTGAGAAAGTCTTGAGGAGAGAGAAAGTTCTTGTGAGCGGTTGTATTCTTGATTCTTTCCATTTCTTGTAACATTCTGAGAATTAATCAATAAAAGTGTTGTCCTTAATCTTCAAATATGTGTTGATAATGGTGAATTCTTGTATGGGGTGCAGTGTAGGAATACCTGCAACTACACTTTCTTTAAACGAATGTAAAACATTGTTTCCTATGATAAAATCTTAACCTCATACCCATACATAATCACAATAGCATTCAAACGATTATGTCGATGTATTATATGCGAATTTCAAAAGATAAGCGTTATGCATCGTATTGTATTCCTTAATACTACGTCTAACTAGAGTATAATCTTTCATAGCTTCGCATTTATGTTTTCAATATGCATGACTTGAAAGATACGTTAAGGAATGAAACAGTTCAAGTCAAATATTACTAACCTCAAGTGGAAGAATGATGTTGTCATTTTAGCTTCGTACTTCTTCTCATTCTTCAAGTATTCACGTAATACTTGTAATGTCTCATATCCTAATATTTTCAAGCTAACCTATACGAAGTTGACTATAGTATATAATCAAGCGACTCTTTAAATAAGTTTTGATTCACTAAAATATGACAACCAAACTTGACATACCAACGCTTGGTGGGTTCAACCAAGCTATGCTCTAACATCAAGTAAAACCCCGATTGCTAAAATCGGATTATATATATGCCAACTTCAACCGATTGTTGAAGTCCTCTGCTAATTTTGGAATATCAACCCAAAATCGGTTTATAAGTGTATTAACGTAAATCAATTATGGGTACTGTTTACGAAAAACAAAATCAAAAATTTAAGTTGTTTGATGTTTGGAGAACTCTTTAACATTAGTTGATCTCACATCTAAAACATAATTAACACCTAATACGATTAATTCCTGCTAATTAAACCGGGGTAAATTAGGTACTTAAGTAATTGTTGGATAAGGGGTGGTGTGAAAGTTATTTTTAATGACATTTTTTGTCATCCATTGGTAGGGACAAATTAAGTGTAGCAGACCCCAATTTAACAAGTCAAAATTAACCACCCAAAAATCTCAAAACAAATAATAATAAAAAAAAAACTAAAAAAGTTAAACGTTTTGTTCCTCGGAGAGAGAAAGTTAACCACCCAATCCCGGCCATGCTTCTCTCTCCGGTGGTTTCCATGGCTCTCATATCCAGTTTTTTTCCTCGGATTTGGCATGTATTTTTTTTTTTTGATTTCGTTTTCTTAAACGTTTTGATTTCGTTTTCTTAAACGTTTTGATTTTGTTACCACGTTCTTTTGATTTTGTTACCACACATAGATTTATTTGGTGTTTTCCCTCTTTTCTTTTTAGGGGTTTTTATTCGTTTTTCTTTTTTCTAGGGTTCTTCAGTACCCTCCTTTCCTTGAGTTTGTTGGCGAACTTCATGGAAAGATCAACAAGAGATTCATGTAGCCGGTTGTCTTCTTCACCTCCCCTATTATCGTCTGTCTCTCCTTCACCTCCCACGGAAGATGCTACAGATATTGATAATATCTGCCATTTCCCCTTTAAGGGAGTCCATGGGTGTTTGGATGGTTCTAAATTCAGGGGATATGCTAAGGGGTCTATCATCAAATGCAGCAAGGAACAATGCAGATACTTAATGGCTAATTCACAGCACATTCTTCACGCTTGGGAGAAGCTTCTCAACATCTTACGCATGTGGGTGTGTTGAATATGTCTTCATCTTCACGCCTAGAGGATATCTTGCAAAGGGAAGGAAGGATTGATTCATGGTGATGTAATTTCTGGACTCTTCAATGGTGAAGGCGCTGATTTCCTCTTTCATGGGTTATATTTCTCTACCGAGAGAAGCAGTAATGTTGAGGAGGGAGTTTCAGAAATCGATGTAGGTGCTTCTGACGGGATTGACGATGGTGCTGAGTTGGCTTGCTCCCTTTCTACCGAGCTGCTTAACTCTGTACTCTTACGGCAGTTCCAGACCGTAACTTGTATCCCCCACAAGTGTCGTCTATTATTTTCGAGAGCCTTGAAATGATGCCTTGACAAGGTGATAGCAAATCCATCTAGCACGATTGCCTGGTTTCAGCTCATTTTTCTTCCTATTTGCACACTAACGCTTTATAGACCCAAGAACACAGCTAAGGCGAGGTCAGGTAAGCGTAAACGTCTTCAAGTGGAAGCTATAAACAATGCCTTATCTGTTTGGAGGGAGCCTGATGGGTGCCGCACTTTGGTGGACAAGTTGTTACAGACTCCAGTCCGGTCTAGACAGAATGATATGAAGAAGCTGGAGTCTGATAATTTAACGCCCCGTCGTCGAAAGATAAGATGTGGCCATTTTGGATCTTCCATCCATGTGATCTCTTTAGGAGGCGTGGATCCTTGCAATGAGCAGACCTACTTGGAATTACAAGATAAACATCTGGTATCGCCTCCTCCAGCTGTTCCTTGCGAAGAGATTACCGCGGACTCAATTGTTGTTAATTGCAGAGCAATATTGGGGGATGTTAAGAGTTTTACCAAGGGTACATCATGCGGATGAGACGATTTGAGGGCTCAGAACTTAGTCGATGTGATGAGTGAAGCTGCTGCTGCTATCGCTGACATCTTACTTTCTTCGATTACGGGAGTTGTCAATCTTTGGTTGGCGGGAAAATGCCCTACGGAGTTGGGAGAGTTTGTTTCTAGCGCGCCTTTAACTCCATTAATCAATCCTGGAGGTGGTTTTCGTCCTATTGCAGTTGGCACGATTTGGTGCAGATTAGTTTCCAAGGTGGATGCCTTTGTTGTTGGGAAGGATTTGGCTTCTTACTTAGGAGATTACCAATTTGGATTTGGTGTTTCTGCTGGAGGTGAAAGTATTTTACACGCTGTAAATAGTCTCCTCGAGCTAAAAGGTCACTCGGACAAGATGTCAATGCTGCTTATTGACTTCTCTAACGCGTTCAACATGGTGAGAAGGTCTCAGCTCATCAAGGAGGTTCGTCTTCATTGTCCAGGAATTTCTCGATGGGTAGAGTTTTGTTATATGCGGCCTGCTAAATTATATTACGACCAATATATTTTGTCGTCTACTCTTGGAGGTCAGCAGGGTGACCCTCTCGGTCCCTTATTGTTTGCTTTGACTCTTCACCCTCTTGTGAAGAATATTGCTTCTAGATGTAAACTCGATTTTCATGCTTGGTACCTTGATGATGGTATAATCATTGGAGATACGCTTGAAGTGTCTAAAGCTCTGCGTATTATTGAAAACGAAGGCCCAGGTAGAGGTTTGCATCTCAATGTTAAGAAAACAGAAGTATTTTGGCCTTCCATCGATCCTAGAAGTGTTGATGATGGTGTTTTCCCTCCTGAGATTGGTAGACCGTCTAATGGTGTTAAAATTTTGGGCGGTCCTGTGAGTTTGGACTTGAACTTTATTAGTGATATCCTGCTGAGCCGAGTGGACAAGACTCTTCAACTTATGACTTCCATTAAAAATCTCAAGGACCCTCAAAGTGAGATGTTATTACTTCGCAATTGTACGGATGTTTCTAGATTATATTTTGCATTACGTACTACCAATCATGCTTCCCTTCAGCAAGCTACTGAGATCTTCGACGATCATTTGTTCAAGTATTTGAGGCTCCTTATCACTGGTGATGGCCCTGGATTTGGGCCTTTACAGAAGAGATTAGCTACCTTTCCTATGAAAGATGGTGGCTTTGGCATATACACCGTGACAGACACCCGATCCTACTGTTACATCGCATCTCAGTGTCAGACGGCTTTTGTGCAAAAGGTGATCCTTGGTGACCTTTTCCCTACCAACAAAGGTTATGTTTATCAGTTGGATCTGCAGAATTTTGTTCAGGTATGTGGATTTCCTTCTTCTTATTGCGTTGATGATATCCCCCCCCCCCCTCCATGCATTCCTTGGCAGTTACTTACTTTGATGCAATTAAGAAGAAGATCCAAGACCAGTTTTCTATGTCTGCTAGAGATTCCATTTTATGGTAGTGTAACCAAGTTAAGCATGCTCAAGATTATTTATTGGCGATTCCTATCAGTGGGCTTAACCAATGCTTTGGGCAGAGACAGTTCAGAGATGTACTTTGATACCGATTGGGTATCCCTTTGTTTGTTGAGAATGGGTCATGATTTATCTATAACAAGCCTATGGATATTTATGGAGATCATGCACTTTACTATGCTAAGTATATTGGGTATAAGTTTCTACATGACTTTGTGCGTGATATAGTTGCTGACATTTGTTACAAATCTAGTGTACCTGCGCACAAGGAAGTTTATCTTAGGCTTCTGACGGATGACGGCAAAGATCTAAGACCAGCTGATATCCTCGTTCTTAACTTGGAAAATGGTAAGGATGTTTGCATGGATATTACAGGGGTTCCTCCATTCGCAGGTGATGGCATTCTCTCTTTTTTTTTCCGGGCAAAGCCATTTCTAATGTTGTTGCTCGAAAATGCACTAAGTATTTAGATAAGTGTGTTTCACTTGGATATGGTCTTGGTGTTTTAGCTTTCTCTACCTTAGGAGAACTAGGTGAGGATACTTAATGTTTTTTTAAGCATATGAAGAACTGCTTAGTTAGTAATGACGCTAGTAGTGGTGTTGGTAGCTTTATTTTTCATAGATTAGGTATCGCTATTCAAAAAGGTGTTGGTTCCTAGCTTGTCGCTAGGTTGCCAACCAAAAGTATGTAATTTTCTCGTCGTTTTAAAAACAAATATATGGAAAAAGTTAATATTAAAAATTAATTAATTAATTAAGGGAATTTAAGTAACTAAACTACTCATTAGACACCCCTTATAACCCCACACTAGTTAGGGTCATCCATATGCATGCCCCAAATAATGGTTCTTTCTGAAATAACAAAAGAAACGTTTTTTTGGGACCAGCCTTTTTCTGGGGGGACCATTATTTTATTTTAGGTAAGATATTAGAAGTAAATCTAGGTCACCCCTTATCTAGATATTTATATTAATACCTAAATTACCCTCCTAATTAATTTTGAGTGATGATTAGTTAGTGTTAATAATAGTTAGTGTAATGATTAAGTTAGAGATAATTAGTTAGATTAAAAAATCAGATGGTTTTTTTTTTAAAAGAAGTAGAATTATTGAGAGAGTAAAGTTAGAGAAGATGAAGAACAAAAACATGGAAAAAAAATGAGCTCACTAAGCTTGAGTATTCAAGTGATGATAGCTCATCTGAATCTTCATATCCTTCCCCTCCTAGAGTATTTTTTAATCTTCACAATGATCCGGATATGATTTATTTCTTAAATGGTGATTCTATTCTTGCTCAAACTCAATCTCAAGATGAAAACGATGGATTTTACCAACCAAAACCGGAGGAAGAGTATTTGGGTACCCATGTATGCTTTAAACTTAGATAATGTTGGTTGAATTGCTCCAAATTTCAAGAAAATATAAAATTTTGAAGTAGATTTGGGCTTGTTCGGTTACCTTATGTGAAGAACATGTAACCGAACACATCTGAAAGTGTAGTTCGGTTACTTTTTCCAAACACGCAGGTTACCAAACTCGCTCGTTAATGGAGGTTTTTAGTCGTTCGGATAACAGACATGTTACCAAACTTTTTTTATAGGATTTACAGAGTAATGTTCTGTTTTCCCACAATGTTGCCGAACTTTAGGGTCTAAAAGTTGGTTGGTTTGCAAACAATATCTAACTGAACTTCACGTGAAAATTAGATTTTACCAAGTGTACAAAGTTAGGTTGGTTCGTAAACTTCATACCAACCAACTATCTAACCGAACTTTACGTAAAAAAAAAAGATTTATACCAAGTGTAAGAAGTTTGGCTGGTTCGCAAACTTTAATCCAACAACATATCTAACCGAACTCATCTATAAAAAAAAAACCAAAGTTATAGAGCAATATTCGGTTACCTAGTATAAAATGGCAGGTAACCGAACTTTAGTCACAATAGGAAGGGTTATGTGTATAAAGGGAAGACGACAAGGAAGAACACAACGTTCACAAAGAAAATTAAATGTCCGTTCAAGCTAGTATTTAGAAAGTGCAAAAATAGGAATGGATGGGTTCCATCTATGGATAAGGTGGAAGGTAATCATAATCACCCTCGTCTGAAGGATCTTGATGACATTCAATGGCCGCAAGGCTCACTCCTCAAGAAATGGAGAAAATAGCTAAATATAGAAGAATGGGTATTTCACCACTTAAGGATGATAACAAGGATAACGTATACCGAGATGATGATATCCCTGGGGTTATAGTGACGAACGATGAAGTAGCATTAATGAACGCAATAGAGAGAGTGTTCCCATTAGCTCATAATATGCTTTGCACGTTCCATATATGGTGTAATCTGATGAATAGGTGCAAGCCTCAAATTTTTCCATCAAAGAAAGCATTTGAAGAGACTAGTAAGCTACCGGAAGATGAACAAGCAGATGCAAAAGAGGAATTCGATAAACAATACATTATAAATCATGCTAAATACAATATAACTTCTATAAAATAATAGGCTTGGGACCAAGAAAAATTATTATTTTAAAGAAATATTATATTATCGATAATATAATAAATTATTATTTTATAATTAAATAATATATAATTATTTTAAAAAGTAATTCCTAGCTTGGAGGTTGAATAATACTTGTAAGTTAAGTAAAATATCGACAAATTTTGTAAAAATACTATATTATTGACTAATTGCAATACAAATTCAAGCACTCCAAGTATAAATGACACTTCAAAATTACTTCTTGTTGCAATATAACAATGTGGCCCCGGGTACTTTGATTGCATTACAAATTATTGGGGATGAAATAGAATTTGATTTGAATTTTAAAGAAAAATAAACCAATATTAAATCATATTTTGGGAAAATTTAATATGTATAAAATTAATTTTTTATTTTTCTAGTAGCATTATTATTTTATATATTATTTGGGACCTAATAATCATAAAGGGGAACTTTTAAAATATATTATTTTATGATTTTATCGAATTTATTATTTTAGCACTAAGGGCCCGAGTCGGGACCAGGAAATTTTATTATTTTAACGAGAATATTATATTATCGAGTATTACTTTAAAGAAGTTATACTGTAGGTTGATTTCTCCGGTGAATGGGAGTCAGTGACTTGGTCTCTCACCGAATAAGAGTATAATCTAAATATTGCCGCATTTATGGAACATTGGTCTAGCCCCGAATGTCCCGAGGATATTATAACATTTGTGGTTGAGAAATGGTTGAAACAGCACAAAGAGTGCTTCATTTATGCATTTACCAAGCACCATAAACACTTTGGGAATCAAGCGACAAGTTTGGTAGAATCGGCTTACCACCTGTTGAAGAAGAATCTTTTTGGATGTGTTGATAATTTTGTGATTGTGTTTAACGCAATGGAGAATTACTTCAACCGCGAGATTGATAGAACTAAATAGAAGTTTCAAAAAAGCCGCATCATGAAGTACAAAAATATACAAAAATATGGTAACATCAAGAAATTGAAGGACCTTAGGTTGTTCAAGGGACTCCATTATAATGTTTCACATGCTTGCATTAAGAGGTTAATGGTAGAGGTGAATTTGATTGACATATGGGGATACAATCCCGACGAGGTGTGTGTTTGCAACATGATGAAGTCTATGGGAATCCCTTGTCGCCATATGATAGTTAACTATGAACATGGAATAACCCCTTTAAGCGATATAGATCCATATTGGCAACAATTAAGTTTTGTCCCTCCTACAAAGGGTGATGTCGGAGAAGAGTTTGGTGATAATAAAATGGGAAAAATCATTATTGAGATGTATCGGAAAATGAAAGCACTAGAAAGGCAAATATTTTTGGATGACATGCGGTCAATCGTTTATCCTCACACTTCGTAGAATGTCCAAGAACCGAAAAAAGGCAAGGGCAAAGGTAGGCCAAGCACCAAAGAAACAAAAAAAACAAGTAAAAGAATATGCAAAGGTGTTGTCTAAGAGGCAAAGTGAAATTAACGCTTTTCCTAGAGATCCTTCGGATCATGAGAATACCGCGGTGAAGTACCAAGAAGATTCTAAAAAAAGGGATAGGATATTATGGAAAAGGGAGAAACAACTAAACGAGATATGAATAAAAAAGAACCGATGTTACACTCGCCACCAACCCAACCTACTCCATCGGAACCTAGCCAACCAACTCAACGAGACATGAATCTTAATGCTCCAATGTGTCGCATCCAAGAAAGGAGCCGACCAATTGATGATATACCACCTCTTGTTGATAAAACCTACTTGGAAGAGCTACATCCTTACACAAAAAGTACGTCATATCCACCGACGACGTCCCTCCAGATGGTAATTGCGGTTTCCGCGTTATCGTACAACAAATAGGGCCTTTCACTCAAGGTTCCAAGTTATATAATGACTGTCAAATAACTTATGTCCGGCAAAGGTTGTTGACGAAGCTAAAGGAGAACGCCATTTTACAAGACAATGTTGTGCGATGGGGATGCTAGTCTCACTATGAAGTTTTTTAGGTATCAATACCGTCTCTATGGGGGAAATCCAATCACAAGGGATCATTGGATGGGCATGTCGATATGTGGGAACTTAATCGCCGACGCATTCAATTGCATGGTTCACTATTTTTCAAGAGGTGTTAGTTTCACATATATTCCGAAAAAAATCATATGTGTCGAGCAACTTAAACGTATAGGAGAGTGGTGATTGCGTTAATTATAATAACAACCATTTTATAGGCCTCCGGCTAGAAGACAATTGACCATTGCATCCTATATGCGAAAACACTTATTTGCATGGATATAACCCCGCCACAATGTTAGGTTGGTGCATTATGTATGAGCTTAACATGGAGATGTGGAAAGCTTTGAAGGATTCGGACAAAATTATACATGAAGGTCCAATTAGCCTTGATGATGATTAAATGTACCATTAATTAAACTAAGTATGCTTTGAACATCATATTATGAATTAAATATTATGTTTTTTGGAATTTGGTCGTATTCTTGGGTGTATTATGGTGTATTTGCTTTTATTTTTAAAGGAACTTCAAGTTCGGTTTGTTTTAGAGATTTGAGAACCTACCGAACTGCGAGTTCGGTTGTTTTCAGAGATTTTGAAAGGAACCAAACTAGGAGTTCGGTTGTTTTCAGTGATTTGAGAACTTGTCGAGCGTTGTGTTCGGTATAATCTGTAACTTGGACAAACAACCGAACGTATAGCTGGACAGAGCAATTAGACTAGTTTTGGGTCACTAAAAGTTCTATAATTTAGTTAAAATTGAAAAACAATAAAAACCAAACAATTTTAGTTGAAAATTAATTAAAATGCAACACCAACATAACAAACAAAAGTTGAGGGTGATGCTAAAGCTAAATTTTAAACATAATAATACTCGATATAAATATTGAGAGAACAACGTACTTAATATCCGAAATGAACACAAAAGAATTTCCTAATTAAGAACATAGAAATGAGTTTCATATTTGAAATTATTTCTTTTCCACCTTCGCCATTCATTTTGAGATCTTTCTAAGGTTTCCTCGAATGTTTCGCCTTTAAGTCGATACCGCTTCAAAATTCGAACTAAACCATTAAATTCTTTGACCCTATCACTTATCTTTGCAAATCGAATAAATAAGGCTGCACGATCACGATTATGGGGGTTTTCGGTTTCGGAGCAGAATTTCTCATGAATCTTTCCCCAATAACTATGACTCATTACGCCATTCACCCTTCTTGGGATAGTACACTACATAATTCCTGCAAAGAGAAAGATCTTCATCAAGTCTAAATTTTTGGCGTCCCACTGCCATTTTTAAGAGGTTTGATATGAAAAATGAGGAAGTTTGTTAGTATTATATAACATAAGTGGAAAGGCAACGATTATTTTTTTCAAAATAAAGTTGTGGTTTTTCGAAAAATGTGCAATGCATATAAAGTTCGGTCACCTGAAAAATTATCATGGTACCGAACTGTGTTGCATTTCAAAAAAAAAAATCAGTCTTAACGGCTCTATTTCCCCTGGTTTCCAAGCAGCCTAAAGCTTTGGAATTAAGAGTTCGATTACCTGAAAATATTTCTCAGGTAACCGAACTTTTAGTGTTACGTGGTTCGGTTTGTTTGCAAATTTGAGATATAACCGAACTTTACAAACCAAAAACATTCTGAAGTTCCAGAGTAGTATTCGGTTACCTGGTAAAAAATGGCAGGTTACCTTTCCCTTCTCGGCGACTCCTCTTCACTGACATGGTCTGGCTTGGATCAACAATGTTGGGTGAAAAAATATTAGTCCATTGGTGGTAGAGGTCTGTTTGTTCTCGAGTGTTCATCGGCTCCCCACTTCGGATTTTTGCCATCATTTTCTTCAACAATTTAGCACTTGACTTCACCTTTTTTCAATCAAAAGTATAAATAACTATTATTTTTCAATATTTTATAAAGTTTTTAAAAGCAAAAATAAGAGTAAATATCTTACCGCCGAATTCCATAAGATCAAGGCCTCATCACCACAGGTAGGCGTATGCTTTATAATTTTCTGAGCCTTTTTCTCCATTTTCTTCACTTTCGCTTTCTCAGCATGGGCTTGTTGGACTCTGTTTATTACACGAGGATGAGAAAAAGTTTCATACCATTCCATATATCCCTCGTCAGCAGAATTTGGCTCATCATACGGATCTTGACACTCTTCATCTGGAATAAGATAATTACCAAAGTTGTTCCATTGGTCCACTGATGGAGCAGGTTGGTATTGTGGAACAAAATTCTTTTTGGTGTTCTTAGTTCCCCGCTTCTTTATCTTGAAGTTGAAGTTTTGCTCTTGTGGGACACTTTGGACACAAGAAATTTGTCTCAATACTCTTCGAGGATTATACATTGTACAACCGCCAGGATAAACAACGGTCCATTATAATCCGTGATAGGTGAGAAATCAATAACCTCAACATCTTCCTCTTCATTTGATTAAATGGTGTATAGATGGAAAACCACATCTTTAACTGTTGCATTATCCAATGTATCCCTCAACTTAAACACCTTGTTTTTCTTACCCTTGTCATGTGAGTTCAAAAATTTATATTTACCAGCTATAGGATTCCCAAAAGTCCAAGGAGTGTTAGCATGAGTTAATTTCAGTTTAGGGAAGTGTCGTATACCCAAACTTATGATAAGAATCCACAAATGATACATTCGCAGTATGATTAGTAACAATACACATTCATTCACTTATCAGAAACAAAGTTCAGTTTGTTTACAAATATATCTTGAAACATACAAAGGATAATTTAATGGGGTACCTGAACAAGGGTGTATAAGCCTAAAAAAAAAAAACAACTCTCAAGCCTCTAGGATTTTCTGAGCTCCGCTTGAACGAATGAAAGAACCGCAATACCCCAACAGTAGTTGTTCACCTCATTAAGGGGGTCTAATAACTGGAGGTAATGGGCATTTACCACGTGACCTGAAGTGTCGGGGAAGAAAATGGTTCCTAGTTGATATAACATATAAGAAAACACATGGTGCTTAATCTTCTCGGGTGTCATCACCAACTTTCCTTGAGCAACCAAATCTTTCGTCCCTCCAAACTCCTCAAACAAGACTTTCATCTTGATATTTTTCAACTTCTTCTTGTACGTGCGGTCTTACGCAAACTCATTATACTCATCACCTTCCTTAGGCTCTTTTGCAGCTCGTCTAAACTCACATTGTGCCTTGTCAGCACTCTATCCTAGATAGTTTTCGACTAACTTTTCAAGAAGTTCATAAATCATCGAGGGATCGTATCTATCTCGAACACTTGTTCCCATAATTGGTAGGAATTTGATTCGATAACAATCATCCAGAGTTATTGCCATCTCGCCAACCGGTAGATGAAAGGTATTCATCTCTGGATAAACCCTCTCGGAAAATGCATAAACAGTGAAAACATCAAATTTTTGGTGCGCATGTTTTATCCCCTTCCATAGTATACAATCAAATACCTTCAACCGGACCTCATCACACTCATTCTCTATATTCCATATCTTGTTCTTTTGACGTTTCAAAACATGAACATCATTATTATGATCCTACAAAAACAACATCATATCTTATATACTAATATATATAGAAAAATATATGTCAAAATATAATAAAATGACTGAGAAATCTTGATGGTTAAGATTCAATACCTTTGTCGCAAAGATCTTCGCAGCCCATGAGTTTTTGTAGCCAAGAAATACCTCTGCTCCATCTCTTGGAGTACCATAAGTTGGGCTCTTTGGCGGCAAACACAAATCGTCATCAGGAATGTATGCATATCTAGCACACGGCTTTTTAGGCGTCTTTCTAGTTTTTTTTTTTTTAACTATTTCTACTTGTTCCTCTTCCCCTTCCTCTTCATCTGAGTCCTCCTATGATTCGTCATCTTCATTATCTCCATCTTCCTCATCTTGTTCACCGTCATCATTGTCATCCTCATTTCCTTCTTTTTCTTCTTCAGCTGGTTCGTCTTCTCCACCTTGATTATGTTCTTGATTTCTCATCTCTTCCACAATCTCTTCATTAACTTGTTGGATTACATTGTCAACATTATCTCTATTGACATGATCTTGGATGAAAACACCCGGTAATGACCCACCTCCAAACTTAGCATTTTGGGTTCCACACTTATCGGCACCTAAGTGTACTGTGCCTCGAGGCGTGGGAGTTCTCATATCTTCCACTAATTCTTGGTTGGATTTTTTTCCTTCGCCACTAATCAAGAAAACAAAAGATATTAGCTTAACTGATAAATGATTGACTAAATCAGAGGCAACATAAGGGTTCTCGTAGTAAGGTTTGGTTAGTAGCAAAAGTTCACGAAAAATAGGTCATCTCTAATAAAAAAAATGTGTTCCAGGTAAGAGTTCGGTTATTCCAGCTTTTTTGCGAACAAACCGAACTCCACATATATGTAATCAGGGAAGAGTTCAGTTTTTTTTTTTTTTTCTTTTGCGAACAAACCGAACTCCACATGTATGCAATTAGTAAAGAGTTCGGTTTGTCAAGGTTTTTTGCAAACAAACCGAACATAGTGGGCAAAGTTCGGTTAAATCATAACTCAACAGACTATGAAAAATAACATAGTTCGGTTACATTGGATTTTTTATTTTATTTTTAATATGGGTAGAGTTCGGTTACTATATAGTTTAATTTTTATGAACAAACCGAACATATTTGGAAAAGTTCGGTTATATGAGAACTCAACATAGCGGGAAAAATAGCACACTTAGGTTACATTGGAATTTTTTTTTTATTATTTTTGTAATATGGGTAGAGTTTGGTTACAATATAGTTTTAAATTTTTTTGCGAACCAACCGAACTCGCAGTTGGGTTACCTAATTTTAAACCCTATGGAACCGAACTTTTCTTCGTGTTCTTCCTTTCAGGAAGTTCGGTTAATAAACTAGGGTTTTTATCAAACTCGTCCTAACCGAACAAGGCATTGTAACTTACATTTGAACCTTATTTTGATGATTTCTGTTCAATTAAGCGAATCAAAATAAAATTAAAAGTAATGGGTTTGGTTGAAAATACATGTCGATCTTTTCCATGTCAGTTTCAGGGTTCTTCTTGCGTCTATTATAGCCGATTATGACTTCACCTTCCGGTTCCACTTCTTTTTGAATCTCCAATTCACTTGGCTGATTTGCTAGATGTCCTAATGGGTTGACGATTAATCTCCAATCTCCAATCTTTTGGTTTGCTTTCGAATAACCATTATTATACTAGATTGATTAATCGACAATGAAAATTTTATGAATCGACTATTAATCAATGAAGACGATGTTGAAAGGGAGAAGTAGAAGAGAAGAAAAATAAAAAATCTCCCAAAACTTGTTTGTGCGGTGGTGGGTAGGTCTAACTTTTTTGTTTTTGTTAATAGATTAGATTAGGTTAAATTTATATTTTAGTAGTTATGAGTTTAATTATAATCTTAATTAAGGTTTGGGGGCAAATTAGTAATGTCAACATTTTAGGACATCCCTTATAAGTGTAGGGTAGATGGTCCCAAAAAAAAAAAAAGAAAAGAAAAAGGGCTGGTCCCAAAAAATATGGTTCTAACAAAATTCTGAAAGAAAAGGCAAGCCCAGTAGCAGATATAATTAGTGGGCTAACAATACTTGCAATATGGGAAATAATACCCAGTAGTCACACAGACCAGGTGTGATCAACAAAACAAGAAAAACAAAATTCAAATGAAAGGTGATGATTTTTGACAAGACAGGAAACCAGAGAGGAGATTTCCACAAAGTCTCTCCTAATAATTTGATGAACAAAGAACAAAAACCAATCTCCAAGTACTAGTGATGGCACAACACACCAGTATAAGAAGAGGATAAACCTGACAAGAGATGTACTGAAATTTCAGAGAAAACACACACAGGTTCAAGAATAGTAAGTTCTGTTAATGTAAAGACACGAGGAGAGGTTGAAGCCAGAATGTATTACAACGACCTAAACAAAGCAACAACAGGGAAAGAACAACTGCACTGAAACAGGCTAAATCGAGATTACAGATAAGGAAAGAAACATTACAGTAAAACAGAAAAAAGAAAACTAACAGCAGATGCAGATGATCAATCCAAAAAAGAGAGCTCAGAGGCTCTGACAGCATCATTTTCACATTAAGTTTTTCAGAGAAAATTCAAACTTCGACTTCTGGGGATATTTCATGGCTTAGGATGATTGGAGGAATCACTATTTCCCTGTTCTGAGTTACCATGTTGAACTTGAGTTGACGAGCAGGCCTAACCCTTGCACCACTGATGGGGATGTTCACGAGGAACCCTTGAACCACTGAACCATTGATGAGCACTGTTGTTATTCAGCTGTCAGTCTCTGTTCAGCTAGCATTTTTGATCTTTTGTTAAGGAACTAACATCACACTGTTTTATTCTTATGGCCCTCAAATTTTCTCTCTTGGCCCTCTTTCTCTAGTGGACTGGAAAAACTTGAGCTCTCTTTAAGCCCAAAGTCAAGAGAGCAAGAACCAAGTGGAGGAGGGTCAAACACATAATTTCTACTAATTTGTATTATAAGGAATGATGCTGATTGGAACAAAAAGATCATCATGGTAAGATAAACATGCATTGTTTACATAGCAGTGAATCCTATACTAAATTATCACTATGCAGAATATCCATTTTAAGATTTTACTTAGAAAACTAACTCAGAAAGCTCAGAAAGTTTAGCAGCAGAAAAAACTTTCTTAATTAGCTTCATTTGAAAGAGGACCACCACTTTCAAGGCCACTACCCATTAACAAATCAGGTTCAATAAAAGAAGAACTATCCACTACCAATTACTATACTCTAATAATTCAAGGAGCTCATCTATTTCTGTTCAACATTTCTACTAGCCCTAGTATTTTCATTTGATGTTGCTGAAGTAAATTTACCCATATCGACATACATTGAAATTTTTTCATTTTCAGTCTAAGTAGGACAACCATCAATATCCACCAACAACAACTAATTCAATATCAAAACCTGTATCATCTAGTAAACTTAGAATCTCTGAATGTGCTCTTCTATGCCCTAGATTTTTTCTTGGTAGACTGACATACCACTCATCATTACTAATATCACGATGATGACCAAATTTTGTATTGGGAATGAAACTAATGATGTATGCACAATAAGAAGAAGGAAATGCAATGATGGAGGTGGCATATAGACAGCATTACTACAGGTCTACAGTGACCAAAAATACCAGACGCTATATACGCAGGACATAAAACAGGGTAAGGCTATTATTGCACATCTCCCCCGAGAGCTTCAAAAGCTTTTTCACTTGGAAGCTGACCGTTGATAAATACAAGCAAAACATTGCCAACTGATGACACTAAGTTAAGGATATTTTATCAGATGTACCAGGGGCATTCTATGCAGGCCAACAAAGACCTAATGCTTCAAAAGCTTTTTCACTTGAGAGCTGTTGACAAAGAACGAGCAAAGTATGGCCAGCTAAAACACTGAGCCTTTTGACTCGGATCTCTCAAGATGCCAACGATGGGGATAAAAATGGTACTGATGGATAAGGAATCAGGCATCAATAATAATTTCTGTCGTAGTGACTGTTTACAGAGCTAAACAACTGAGCTAGTGTTCGCTAATTAATAAAGCTTAGATATATATCGATGCCATTGTTATCATCGGTCTAAAATGATGCAACTTGAGATCTAACTAGATCAGGGTTAAGCAAATGGAAAATTGATCCAGTTGTGGAAGTAGGCATAAAGTGTGTGAATAACCAGAATAAGTGCAAATTCAAGATGTCATAATTCTCATTGCCAACAGAATAATTATTCCAAATCCGGGTTCTAGCCTGACACGCAATTATCCCAGAGAACTGTACCTATTGACTAACTGTTCTAGGGGAAATTTTATATTCGATCCCCGTGCATAAATGAAATAAGGCACTACAGTGTACACCATACCCATCCAAGATTCCAGATAAGGTAGAGTCGCTAACAAAAGGCACAATTCACAAAGCAATATAGCTTAACCCAAAATAGAGAATCTTTATCTACCGGGACTCTCAAGATTCAAACCGCTTTTTTCGGTTGATGAAGAGGAAGAGAAGACTCTCATAAAGTTGGATCATGGATATAAAGACGCAATAAAAGAAAATCTGTATATATAGTATTATTCACTAATACAATGTCAATAACATTTGAGGTTCACACAAAGGTTACTTTTTAATGAAACACCTAAGTCTACAGAATGATATGAATATTACTGCTAAAACTCAATGAAGATTACCATTTTATACGAACGCATTTAGGGATAGCATCCTCCTGTAGCTGCTTCAGAGGTTCAACCGACTCAACTGTTTGCGTATCTTGTTCCCCTAATTCCTTCAGTGAAACAAAGGTGTTCTTGTGAGGGCATATTCGAAGAATCTGCTCCCTAAACTCCACTAGCGTTTTCGGTGTTGAAGCTTTCCTGTCGTAAAAGTTGAGATAGTGCTCACTATTAGAGTAAGTTAAAACACCACCATTCTTCATGACGGCTACTACTAATTCGGTTTCAACCACCCTTAACTCTTTACTCCATTCAAATGACTGATGTTTGCCTCCCTCTTTCTTGTCGTTATTACCATTCTTCTTTTTTAATAGCCATATGTCAAAACGGTCATCTCCTTCATCATATATAGGAATATACAGAAACCCATCCAGAACCCCTATCATATGATCAAGCAATTTCCAGTCTGGTTTTGAAGGAGGGCGTGCAGGATGTTGGCAGAATTTCTCCTCAAGCAAATCGAAGGTCAGGAGCTTATCTACCTCTAGCTCCCTGCCAATCCAATAGATAGCTCCACTGGCGAACTTACCATGTCCACGCATAGGGCTGAATTCAGAATTGAACTTTCCAAGGTTTTTCCATCCATTCCCACTGCCTACTGTGCATATATAAACTTGTACATACTCGGACTGTGACACATATGTTGCTACAACTTTGTACTCATATGTAGATGAAACGTACCCAAATCCGTATGACCAACTCATATACTCATCATAATCATCAGAGATGTTTATATGATTCCCAATATCTGGAAGCTCGACATACTCTTTAGTTAAAGGGTTCCATATAAAACCAGGAGAAAGAAATACTAAACCATTACAAGAACCAACAAGGTTTATACCCCCAAATGGTTTCCAACTAATCTTTCTAACTCTCACAATGGGTTTTCTTAACTCATGATTCTGATCATCATTATATTCAAAATAGTAATAATCATCCAAGGTTAAAGCTAAAAAACCCAACTTACAAGAATCTTCAGCAGCAGAATGATGATTAATTTGATACAAATGCTTCTGAGGAAATGATGGATCTTTCGAAACAATTTTTCTCCAATTTCTGCAGACTAATTTGCAATGAAGGACCGATTCACCTGGTATACGATTTAAGATCTCTACTGTAATCGCTTCTGGTAGTTTGTTGAAATAATCCATGTCGAAATCCTTAGTAATCTTCATACTGAGAAACAGCAACTTGTTAGGGTCCAGGATATGGTGACTGAAACAAAATGGGGGGATTTTGTCTGTCGAAATAAAGAAAAATTTAGGTTCAAGAAAGAGAACTTTCAGAATCTCGGATGGGGATTGTTGGGATTCTTGAAATATTTGCACAGAGAAACAACAATTGATTCAAGAGATATTTGTTAGGGTTTTCAAACAATTGGAAAATGGGGGTTTTGTCTGGGGAAGTGGAAAGAGATTTGTTATGCTTCTGGGGAGAGATGTTGACACGCGTTGATATATCAATTAACTATGACACAGTTGTCTTTTTGGAGGACACAAAGAGTGGTCGGGATGAGTTGTGGAAACACAATTAAGGCTCAAGATGAATTTTGAGTTCATCCACCGTTCCTCTTACCTTTTAAAAGAAATCTTGATGGCTCCTTTGAGTGGAATCCATATTCAATTAAAGTTGGAAACTGCCGGCGATACAAATTTCTCACATGTGTCGCAGCTTCCACTTTTTTCTCCCTATTTCCATGCGTGTCTTTCATACGAGTAGTTTTTAAAACTACCCAAACTAACCTATTCCTTCAATAAGTATCACTCTTTCATTGATCATCGAAACGGTTTCACAAATCTCCCTCTCGCTCTCTGTCATGGTGTTCATTAGTTAAGGAATCTAATGCATTTAACATCTTTTTGGTTTCTCAATTGCAGGATGTCATGGTCAATGGTGAAAACATTCAATTTTTCTTCGTGACGATTACATCATTATTTTGTTCTGCAGGGTCAAGTTTCGACCAAAAATCGTAAGGTGACTTTGGTAAAATGTTCCTCTTCGTTGTTCACTGTAAATTTGAATGGTACATCTTCTTATTCCATAGTTGGTGACGTCGGGCTGGAGTTGGGCGAGTCCTCCTTCCGATTTTTTTTTTTTTTTTGCAAGTTTCATCACTCCCAAATTAATCTTATTTTTGTATGTGGATGCTATTTCATTTTGAATTTTGTATCATTAGATTGAGAGTATATCTAAGAAGTTTCTCATCCTGAAATTAATGGTTTTTAGAAACTTTATGTGTGATTCATTGGTGTTCATTAATCAAGGAATCTAATGAATTTAACACCTTTTTGGTTTTTCAATTGCAGGATGTCATGGTCAATGGTGAAAACATCTGCGTGACTATTACATCAAGGTATCTCAGTTCTCACTGAGTATTGAGTGTGCTGTCCGTTCTCTAATACACATTTACTTTTTCAATTGTTGACTTTATCGTAGACGGTTGAAAAATGAAGTAGATGTCGTAGATGTCTTCAAATGGTGGCTTTCAGCGTAGTAATTTTGTTGAACAACAAAAATATATTTCCTTTGGCTATTCTGATTCGTTGTTCATTGGGCATTGGTTGTTGCTGTTGAAATTAATCTAAAGAATATTTTTCATCTTCATTTGCTCAAGTCTTAAGGTTTGTGTTGTCGCTGACAGTTTTGGAATATGCAAAGATAATCGTGAATGTAACTATGTAAATGGTGGAGGCGGCCTAAATTTCCTGCTTACATTTGTGCGGTTTATTTCTTTCATCGTCTTTTACTAAACATATTTTGGAAATCTGTGGAAATTGCAGAAACTTGATCTAAATTCATAAATATTAGTCACATTTGAGTTTTCTTTGGTCATAAGCAATGTATTGTATCTTCACTATTTCATTGATCAAATATAAGTTCCATTTACTGATTGGGTCGCTCATTTCCCATTTTTCAAATCATTGGCAGACTGGCGAGTTGGGGTGTATGTTTGAGCGGCAATAAAGTAGGCAAAATAATTTTTTTAGGGATCGACATTGAAATGAATTTAGATATCAATGGTTTATGTTTATGTTAAGCTAGGGCTCTAATTCTTCCGCAATATCAACTGTACGTGTTTATGTTGCTGGAGTTTGTAAACCAGTAATTAGCATAATAAAATGTTTCTTTTGTTAATCTTATGGAGTTGCATTTTATTGTATCTGCACTATTTCATAATAATGGTAAATGTAACTAGTACAACCGTTGCCACGGTGGAAGGGCCGACCGAAAAAGAATCAGAAGATGGAGTTTAAATTTGATATTGTTGTTTGTGCTCGTTGCGTAGATTTTTTTACAACCTTTCCAACGAGATAAAATTTGTAAAATTCTAAGACACGGATTTTTATATATGTTATATTAAAGTTGGCTTTCCAATTATACCCCGGAAAAAGTAGGATACACAAAGAGTTATAGTAATTGAACTAAAAGAGAGGGATAATATTGTCTAATGAAAAGTGTGACGAGAATCTACAAGGAATATTCTTTCTCAATCTTTTTATGAAATTGAACATTTACGTTACTCTTCATTTAACAAAAAAGTGGCCATAAAAAGGACTCCCTCCCTACGGGCCCTTTGGGCCCTCCGGTCGGTCGGCCCAACTATGTAAATGGTGGAGGCGGATTAAATTTCCTTCTTACATTTGTGCGCTTTATTTCTTTCATAGTTTTCTACTAGACATATTATGGAAGTCTGTGGAAATGCAGAAATTTGATCTAAATTCATAAATATCAGTCACATTTGAGTTTTTTTTTTGGTCATAAGAATCGAATTGTATATGCACTATTTCATTTATCAAATATAAGTTTCATTTACTCATTGGGTCGTCCATTTCCCAATTTTCAAATCATTGGTAGAAGGGAAGACTGGCAGAGTTGGGGTGTATGTTTTCACTGCATCTCAAGTCTATGTTGAGTATTCATGTATTATGTACACATTGTTCCACTTTTCTTTCTCAATATTAAGGCTTTGATAGACATTTACTTTGTTTCTATATAGGAGTAGACAACTGTAAAAGAAATGGACGGTTCCTTCAAATAAAACAATGTGTCCAACACCCAACACAATGAACATATGGCAGTGAAAGTTACATATACAAAGGGCATGACCACAGACGAATGCTTCGGCAAAATTGGAAATAGCGAGATTTACTTAGAATCCAGAGATTAGTTTTTATGTGCTTTGATGTAATGGGAACGTTTTATTTTAACAATCAATCACTTTCTTTTCTTATGTTAGTTGTTACCGTGATAGCTAGAGGGAAGAAACAAGTTACTTGGATTTTATTTTGTTAATTACTATTCTCCATCACTATTAATTTGTTTTTTTGCGAATTAACGACTGGATGTTGTTCATTGGTTTCTAAGTTTGAAGACGCCAAAATGGACCAAAGACAGGATGTCCACTACCAAGTGCAACGAAAATAATTGTAATTGTAGCAGATTTTTTTGTTGTTACATTCCCCTGACTCTATTCCTAAAGCTTGGTGGACACATCAATGTGGTGTTGTTACATTCACATGTATCGTCATAGACTTAACTTTTCCATAAGTTTGTCAGCTTCAACTTATGTGGCACTAAACTTCTTTTAGTAAGTTAAAGGGTCCTATCGGGTATGTTACATTCACCACATAATTTGGCGTCGTGTTAGTCCTATCGGGTATGTTACATTCAATTGAAGCAAAGGCTAACTGCATTTGGTCTAGCAAACATACTCTAAAGAAAAGGCTAGGTAACCAGTCTGGAAATTCTCCATCGTATTGGATGTTGTCACTACTATAGACAAAAATACAACCAAATGCAGCTATACAAAGAGCAAAAATTCCACTGGATAAACCAATCCAAGAACCATATATGCAATGACCAAGCTTATAAACCGCAACTGTAAAAATTCTACAAGGCCAAGCCTGTTGCAATAGGTCAATTTATCAGAATTTGGCACCACCTGTTGGAACGGAATATAAAAGGAGTAGATATGATGGCAATGATTCACATTATAGGCAAGTGGAAGGAAAATTTCAACAAGACATTTACTATCGTATCCTATCACAGATTCAAAAGAACTATTAGTTGGAAAATATACTATTCCATTTTCTACATGACTAACTGTGCCCCCATCTATTCTTTTGTTGCAAATAGAATTGCAGCGATTTAACCATTTGGCGTTACTTCACAAAATCTCACTATCTCAAACAGACTAGGTTCGCGTTGTTTAGCTACTTCACTTATATGTACAGGTAATTTATTTATTTTGCTAGACTGTACGTACACATACACGTAAATCATAGTCTCAAAATAACCCAAAAATAAAATAAAAAATGAAATGTTCATTACACTGGTTTATATCATCAAGAATATCCAACAAACCGAAAGGATTCGGACATGCCAAAAGTGTGGTCAAACCATGAAGTCCATCGCGCCGAAGGCGCACGAGAGGTTGAGACCAGGCCGAAGGCCTGGTTGATACCCTAGTAGCGATACATTTTGAACCATTTACCACTCGGTAATTTCGAAAGGATTAGGATGAGAAAGATACCTGGGACCAATCTGTATCAAAACCTTTCTTACAAAAATCAAGATGATGATATAATTCAAGAGCCCAAAATTGAAGCTTCTAATAGGAAATTACATTGCGAGGAAAGACAAGAAAAGGCGGGGGAACAAGACATGAGTGCTAAAGTGAAGCAAGGGGGAGCAAGCGTGCTAAAAAGAAGAACCATCTTTTTGGGACTATCCAAAAATTGTGGGGACTACCCTGTAATACAAATGTCCACCCTACAATGATAAGGGGTGTCCTAAAATGTGGAAATGACAAACCTACCCTTAATCTATATATATATATATATATTACCACCTCCTCTCATCACCACCACCTATATATATATAACCACCTCCTCCCATCATCCCCGCCGATCACCACCACCGACCACCTCGAACCACCATCACAACCGCCTTTATATATAGTTTAATTTAAATCATTAACAAAACAAAATCAAAATCAAAATCATAACAAACCCATTACTTGTCATTCGTTTTTGGTTGCAAAAATGAGAAGTAATCATTAAAATGAGTTGAAAATGTAAGTTGCAGAGAGAAGTTCGGTTAGGAATTATGTGAAAATCTTTGGCGAACTAGCTGAACTCAACTTTTAACGGATGTATTCCTTTCAGAGAAAAATTCGGTTACGTCGCAAAAAAAAATTCCTAACCGAACTTACCATAAATTAGAACAGTTCGGTTAAGTCTACTCGTTCTTGGTCACCGATATATATAGTTCGGTGACATAGCAAAGAAACAATACGTAACCGAACTCAATCTTTTACTTTGAAAGAAAGGGTTCGGTTAGTTCGAAATATTTTTTTTTAACCGAACTCCATTCCACTTCAAGAAAGGAACCCAAATGTACCTTTTGCTTAAAAATAATCAGCACCAAAGATTTTCATGAGATCTAAATTCCACACTACCATTAAACAACAAAAAGATGCTAAAGCAAGAAATTGATGCTTTCAACACCAAACCCATTTGTTTAAAGCATAAAAACAAATGTGTCACAGTTCCACACACAAATATCATCCTTCAACACTGTTTTCAATCCACTACAACGTGCACCTTCTGGTTTAGTAACTTTACTCCCACCTGTAACAAATGTTAAACAAGCGGCCATACTGAATATGATTGTTGAACAATCAACTGCTGGTGCATGTGTCTATAGATAAAATCTATACACGAGTCATAAGTACACCCTGACAAGCAGAAAGTGTACATTTCAAAAGAACCAAAAGTAGCAGTATTCTGACCCACCAAACCAAAAGATAAAATCTATACATGAGTCATGTAATAAGTACACCCTGACAAGCAGAAAGTGTACATTTCAAAAGAACCATCTTTAGTTCGGTTACCTATCATATTTTTTTTCCTAACGTTCGCAATTTTTTTCTCTTAACTGAACTTTTCTCAGAAAACCTATATATTGAATTCGGTTACGTCGAAACTTTTTTCATTTTTTTTCCCAGCCGAACTTTTAGTTCGGTTACGTCGCAACTTTTTTTTTCCTAGCCGAACGTTTCTCTGAAAGCAAAAACTCCATTAAAGCTGAGTTCGGCTACCTGTGTTTTTAGAAATATTAACCGAACTACACTTGCAGATGAGTTCGGTAACCTGTTTTTCAAAAGTTGTAGCCGAACTTTGTAAACCAAACGGAAATCAATTTGTAAATTCCTAAAAATTGTTCATTTTTAGGAATGTTTTGGCCAATTCAAACACCATTAACTAAATTTGAAGTATCCATGAGTACCCAAAACATTATACTCTTGTTCTTCCTATTTCCTTCTTCTTCTTATCTTTCCAAAAAAATGTTAAAAACAAAACAATCCAACTTATAAAACACTAATCACTAATCCCTAATCACTAATCAGTTTTTAACTAATCACTAAGTTTTTACTCAAGGGTAAAATGGGTATTAAAATTTTTTAATAAGGGGTGACCAAATATTACTTCTAATAACCTTTACTGAAACAGTTGGATAGTCCCCAAAAGATCGTTCAAAAAGAACCATGGAGATAGCTTAAGGGCGCGAATAGAGTGGAGAAGTAAACATCTATCCGTCCAAAAGCCCAAGCTCCTGATGGGATTCTGATTTTTTTTCCTTCCTTCCACTCTTCTTTTTTTGTGCATAGAATGTAATGTAGGGAACTGCTGTAAAAGGTTAAGATTTTAAGAAACTAAACATCTTAATCATGTTCTCTTGTGATTGGCATCCAGTTTTATTAGCTCAAAATTGATCACGTCATGAATATTTATTGTGAGATAGAGATGTTACATATACAACAATTTGTGCATAATACTTGATTGATGACTTGAGTTCGTATTTGTTAACAACACTTGATTTGCAGTGAGACACATGCTCATCCCTACTATCAAACTTAACCTGCTAGGCTGTTACTATAAATTTTGTTTCCTAATGCCGAGGATGTTTCTTTCCTTTGTGCTAGTTGAGCTTGATTTTGAATTCTGCATACAAAAGAAGATGCTAGTAAGAAAAGATGTGATTGGTTTTTTAAGGAAACCAAAGATATGTTCAAGCTGATTATTATAGGCTTTTACCGCTTTTAATTTCTCATGTCTTCCCTTTAATCCTGGTCCTGGGAGGCTTTAGTTTGTATACCCAGACCATCCAATGATGCGTGGTGAAGACCTGACAACACCAAATAACATAAACAAATTCCACATAAAAAAAACTACGGTCATCTAGTGATTTAGATACCCCTAAATTGTACTTTTCAGAACCTCCAAGTAAACATAATAATCATTTTCAACTCAGTTTCACCGGCACGCATTATGTACTCACAGTTAGAACAATTATACAACGATTTATGCACAATACTTAATGACTTGAGTTCGTATTTGTTAACAACACTTGACTTGCAGAATGAATCTCTCCACTGAGACAGGTACAAATTGAGTTCGTAGAAATTGATTTCTGTCTTTCCTTTATAATCCTGTTCCTATGAGGTTTTAATTTGTACAGCTGCACCATACAATGGTGTGGGGTGAGGACCTGACAATACCAAATAACAGAAAAAAAAAAAAAAAAAACTTAGTGATTTATAACCAGAAGTTCAGCAACAAAATCGACATTCAATTTAAGACGAAAATTCCATGGTTAGATGACTGACCTCCTCAAAATGTTGTAGGCTTGAAATGTTCCTTTCCAGTTTCAGTCCTCCTTACTCTGCCATAATTTTTACCATCCGTTTCCACAAAACTACGGAAGGGGGGAGATAAAAGTGAGCAAACATGCCATAAAATCAAAGAAGGGAATTCAGAGGTGAAATTCAGGATTGAAGACTGGAAAACATACATGTAATATGAGAGTTTGTACATGAGGGAATTCAGCATGGTTGGAGTTGCTTGATTATCAATCTGGTACTGACCATCTCTCTCTCTTTTACACAACAACATACACGAAAAAATTACTCTCAGTTACTTTTCGTTATTGTTGATACCAAAGATAAAATATAAAAGACCAACATGGCAACATATTTACGAAATTGGTGCAGTAACCTCACATAATATTGAACATCAAAAGGAGAACCTTAAAATCTAGTTACAGTGTCAACTTACGAGATAGTCAGGCTCCTTGATGTGAGGAAACACACCACTATCCATAGAATTTTTTCTATATCATCACTAGGGTATCCAACAAGACCTAAATATCAGAAATTTAAGCTAAAGTGAGAGCGGCCCTACATTGATTCCTAAGAATGGTCCACAATTATTAACCAAGCTAACCTCCAAAGACAACAAGAACATAGACAACAAGAAGACATATTTCAATAGCTGTGATGTGTGTGTTACTGTTATTCCAGGTATTATTATCAACAATGACAGCACGATTAGCCATTGCGGTAGTTTGGTGACCATAGTCCCACCATGACACAATCTAACTCATACTATTTCTTTTGGCTAGAAACACAAGCTCATCAGTTATTAGTCGCAAATCAGTCAAACAAACCACATTCTAGGATCAGGCGTGACGAATCTTTTAAATGGTAAGAGGTAGACTGACCTCTTTTGATTAATTGAAGAGATAATACTCATTCTCTTCTTTTTGTTTTTACAACTTATGGATGTCATGCACCCACATGTGTAGTCTACACACACACAACTTAAATATAAAGTTGACACTCCAATTACACTCTTAACATAACTCACATTACTCAACAATCTCCTCCTTAATGTGATGTTCTTCTATCCTAGTAGTTCATGTTGAAATTTTCCTTTGGGAAGTGCAATATGTCCGCCAATTGAATATTTGAGTTCATCTCACCATCTTCAACCGCAATGAAATGGTACTTGAGTTTGATGTGTCTTGCTCTATGCTCAACCGAATTTTTGGACATAGCAATTGCCGATTTGTTGTCACAAAAGATTTGGTGAATGTCTTCCATAATCCTTCTTAGCCATACAACATGAGATGTAGCTATTGATGCTGAAATATATGACATGCCCATGTAAATATACCCGAACCAAGAGAAAAAGCATACCCCGATGTACTATGTCATCAATACATCCTCCCAAGTCGCTAGCCAACTAATTTGACATCCAAATTTCTAGAATACATGATTCCAAAATTCATTGTTCCTTGTATTAACAACCTCTTTGCCGCGCCAAGATGTAGATGACTAAACTCAGAACCTAGAAAGCATAAAGCAAACATGATGTCCTTGTATGTAAGATACAACAAGTTTCCAATAAGACCTCTCATTTCTCATTCACTACAAGTGGTGTTGATGTGGGGTTACAACCAATTCTCAGGCCATACAAAGCTTTCTTCAACTTGTAAACTTTGTCTTCTTCTCCTTCCTCCACAAAACCTTGTGGTTGTTCTACATAGACCTCTTCATGAAGTTCTCCATTCAAAAATGCTGATTTGACATCAAGTTGATAAAGTAACCAACCTTTTTGGGAATCCATAGCAATCACGGCTCTAATGGTGTCAAGACGAGCAACCGGTGCAAAAGTCTCATTGTAGTCGATGCCGGGTTGTTGTGAATATCCCTTTGCCACACCCTTGCTTTATGCCTTTGAACATATCCATCCGCATTGCCACTTCACACCAATAACTTCTTTGTCACTTGGTCTTTCTACTTTCTCCCATGTATTGTTCTCTCATCTTTCATACACTTCACTCAACCGTTGCATCTTCTTTGGTCGTGGTGGTGGTGATGTTGACGCACTAGTACTTGGAGACATACTTGGAGATGATTCTTGTCTTGTATTTGGAGACTTCCTCATTTTCTTCACCTTCTTCAACTTCATTTGTTGCTGAATTTTCTTGCTCTTCATCAACAATAATGGTTCTCTTCTCAATTTTGCCTTCTTCCCAATTCCATGAACTTCCTTCATCAAACAAGACATCACGACTTGTAATCATTGTGTTGTTCTTCAAGCAGATTGGAGGCTATAACCGAGAAATACACATTTCTCACTTGATTCATTTCAATAAAAGGAGTTTTATCTGTGATGTTGAGGAGTATAACCCACGTTTCCAAGCCTTCATCTTCACAAAATTTATCAAACTCTTTGTTGTTGTACTCTTTGCCTTATCACTTCTCAAAACTTTGATGTAGTGACCACTTTGCTTTTCAACAAGGCTTTCTTGAAGATGCTAAAAACTTCGGATTTTGTCTCATGAAGTAAACCCAAGTCATACGACTAAAATTCATCAATAAATAAGATAAAATATATATTACCTCCATGAGTTGGTGTGTTCATTGGTCCACACACATCGGTATGTACCAAACCAAGAAGTATGCTACACCTTTTGGAAATGGTTGGCGATGTTGTTTCCCAAGTGCACAACCTTCATTGGTTGATATGTTGTGGAAGTCCTCAAATGCCCAAGTCTTTTATGCCATAACCATGTTTCATCAATGGTTTCCATCCTCAATGCATAATTGGAAAGCTTCTATTTTTCTCCATCTTGATACTGACAAGCTCCACAAGTTGCCCAACACTAAGCAAATTTTGTGCCAAATCCGGAACATATAACACATCTCGACCATTGATAGTTTGCAGCCCATGTCAACAAACAAGCTCTTCACACCGGACATATGAGTTGTACAACCACTATCTACAAACCACACTTCACTTTTGGAAGTCTCCATAGCACTTTGACAAGCATAAACAAATTTTGTTTTTCTCCTTTCTCTTCGGTACCTACAATCCTTCTCCAAATGTCCATACTTCTTGCAATGTTGACATTGTCCCCAACAATTCTTCTCCAAATGACCATTCTTGTTGCAAAAATTGCACCTTGGTAAGAAGTATCACTCATTTTCCTTTCCTTTGAAGTTTGATGTTGATTCTATTTCTTTTTTTGAGTTCAAGCTAATTTCGATTGAACACAATTGATTTTTCTCATCAGTTATTAATGTATCAAAATCCTTTGTCTCCTCCAAATCAAATTTAATTGTTCAATATCTTCTCAAAATTCCATCTTCTCTCCACACATTCTAGGAAAACTCATTCAAACATTCATTCTCATTCATTTTTAGATTTTCAAAATCTCTTCTATATGATTGTAATTTTAATTCTCTTACCTTCTTATCACCTCCATACTCCTTTTGAAGAATATCCCAAGCTTCTTTTAGCTTTAGGAAAATGAATTACTTTTAAATGGTAATGTACATGGATGCTTTAGCATTCTTCTTCCTACTCTCCTTAAGTAAATCCTTTTTCTTTTTCTAGACTTGACCTTCATCATCTTCAACAATCTCCCACACATCTTGTGACATGAACAAGGTCTTCATTTTGATGTTATAATTTTCTCCATGGAAGAGAGGTATTGAAGCCAAAACTCACTACTAGCCATTGATTTGGTTGAAGATTGATTGAAAAATTGGGTTTTTTCTTTTTTTGATCTAAATTTAAAAAAAAATTGGGTTGCTGATTTTTTGAATTAATGTCCATCAAGATCCGTTCAAACGACTGATACCATTTGTTAGAATTTTGTTTAAACTTAGATGATTTTGATGAATTTTGATAATGAAGGAGCTTTTGGTTCTTCTCCAGATTAATTGAAGAGATAATAATTCTCTTCTTTTTTGTTTTTACAACTTATGGATGTCTTGTGTAGTCTACACACACAAACTTAAATATAAAGTTGACACTCCGATTACACTCTTAACATAACTCACATTACTCAACAGGACCCACACAAAACATGAATCTACAAAGAAACGATTCAAGCTTCTACAAAGAATTCATTGGCATTAAAATCCCTTCTGCCTATGAACTATAAGTACCATGACAATAACACGTGAAAAAGGAAAGGTCTCCAAATCACGGAAAAGGCACCCAACAAAATAAGTAAGCCTGACAAAGCATATGCTGAAGCAAAGTGTTAACTAGCTAGGTTGAAGCAAAGCAAAATATCACGCACACTAATGAAAAAGTATGAGTACTACTTGAAAAGCGGCAGTGGAAAAAAAACAAACTTGATGTCCAATACTTCATTTTACCCAATATGGCTCTTACACCTTCCTGTGTACTACTTAAGATAATAAATTTCATTTGTCCACTAAAATCGACTAAAATTAATGGGACCTCATACTAAAATACGATGTCCATTAACTTTTCCAGTGGAATGGAGATTCTAAAACAAAGACATACTTACAAGAATACGCAACATACAGCCGAGAAGAGTAACGACCAGTTGCAATGCACAGAAGCACGTGCATTGGGATGAGATCAATAAGAAAGGTGTAAGCTCCCCAAGAGCACACCTGAAAAATATGAAGTGACCAGCACATGTAAATAAAAACAAAAGTAGAATAACCACAGTAACATCAGTCCGTCATACTTAGCATGTAGAAGTATGCCAAAGCATTTACGGTGGCATAGCTCCCCAAGAGACACCTCAACAAGTGCAAGCACAGAAAGCTAAGCAGCAGAAAGATCTTTCTTAGCTTCATTTGAAAGAAAACTACCACTTTCGAAACCACTACACATTAACAAATCAGGTCTAATAAAAGTAGAAACCATCCGTTGGAACACTATGTTGATGTCTACCTCTCATTAGTATCTCACTGGAATTACCACGGAATACTAAACTCTCAGAATTCAGCAAAGTCATCAACGTATATTCAACATCTCTACCGGTAGTAGTGTTCTCATTTGATGCTGCTGAACTAAATTTATTCATATCAACATTGAAAAAAGATCATCCTCAGTCACAGAGAGCAACCATCATTACCAGAACTACCAACAACACCTAATTCACTGTAAAAACTTATCTCATGATCAGGTAAACTTAGAATCTCTGACTGTGGTATGACCTGGATATTTTATTGGTAAATCAAACATACCACTTATCTTTACTAAAATTATAACGATGACCTGATATTGTAATGGGGATGAAACTGCAGAAGAAGAAGAAGAAAATGTAGTGGGACGATTCAATGATGGAGAGGCTATATACCCAGGCCATAACGACCTATGGTTTTAAAAAGTGAAAGGCCAGTTATGTGTATTTCCTCCGACAGCTTCAATAGATTTTTCACCTGGAAGATGACCCTCGATAAAAACAAGCAAAGCATGGCCAGTTGATAAGTTAAGGATGCTTTACCAGATGCACCATAGGCTTTACATGCAGGCCAATAACGACCTGATGTTTTTAAACAGTGAGAGGCTGTCATTCTGTATCTCCTCAGAGAGCTTCGAAAGCCTTTTCAAATGAGAGCTGACTGTCAATAAAAAAAAAGCGACAAAAGCATGGCCAGCTGATAACATTGAGCATTCTTCACTCAGATATTTCGAGATGCCAACGATAGGTAAAATAAACATGTTAGTGACGGATAAGGAATTGCACATGAATAATAGTTATAGATAAAGTGACTGTTGACGGAGTTAAATCAACTGAGCTAGTGCTGGCTACTGAATAAAGCTTAGTCATATATCTATGCCATTGTTATCATCAGACTGACATGACGCAACTAGAGATCCAACTGAACAGAATTAAGCAAATGGAAAATTGATAGAGCTGTGGAAGCAGGCATGACGTGTGTGAATAACAACAGTTTAAGTGCAAACTCAAGATGTCAAAATCCTAGCTGTAAAGTGAAATCATTGTTCTGAATCCTGGCTATAGCCTGCAAGGTAACTAGCTCACTGCCTTCCCACGAAGGTGGAAAGTAGCTACGATAAACAATTAGGTTGGTTGTAGTAAATGACAGAACGGAGACGCAGCTCATGTTAATTCATAGAGAACTGTGGCTGATTGACTAGCTGTTTCTAGTGAAATTCGATGACGGATTAAGACAAAATTCAGTGCAGATTCCTATTCAAGTTTATGATTTTTCCTGAATACGCTTATTCAACCCCCATGTATAAACGAAATAACTCAGTACGGTGTACATCAAACTCATGGAAATAAGGTTGAGCCACTAACAAAATGGACAATTCACAAAGCAATATAGTATAACCCGAAATAGAAAACACTCCTGTAAAGTTGGATGGATGATATAAAGAAAATCCAGTAACACAGTGTCAACATCATTGAGGTTTACACAAAGGTTGCTTGTTAATGAAACTCATAAGTCTACAGAATGGTATGAATATTACTGCCAAAACTCAATGAAGATTACCAGTAGTATGTATTCAGGGTTCACATCCTCCTGTAGCTGCTAGAAAGGCGAATCACAGCTTTCTGCCTCCTTTAATTGGCTTCAGAGATATATTCGGTATCTTTTTCCCCTAATTCTTTCAACGACACGAAGGTGTACTTGTGAGGGAATACTTGCTGAAACTCGTAATCCAAATCCCAAAGCACTTCCGAGGTTGAAGCTTTTGTGTCGTAAAGGTTGACATATTCTTCATTATTATTGTAAGTTAAAACACCGCCACTCTTCGTAATGGCTAGTAATCCATCTTCAACAGCCTTTAACTCTTTACTCCAACCCAGCAACCTATGTTGTAAAAGGCGCTAGGCAAGGCGAGGCGCCAAGCCCAGCGCCTAGCACCTTTGGAGCCTAAGGCACCCCAGGCGAGGGCCTTTTATTTAGAAAAAACCACAACTAGGTATAATTTGGCGCCTGGGCGCCTTTTTTTGCCAGGCGCCAGCCTTGCGCCTAGTGAGCCTTTTACTACATAGCCAGCAACTGATGTTCCTCTCCCTTTTTCTTGACGTGATTATCATTCTTACTTTTTAGTACCCATATGTCAAAAAGTTCATCTCCTTGGTCATATATAGCAATATACAACAACCCATCTAAGACCCCATTGTCTGATCAACCAATTCCGTGTTTGGTGGCAAAGGAGGCTCAATCAAGTCACAATCTTATTTACCACGCCGCCAATCCAATAAATAGCTCCCCTGGCAAAGCTCCCAAGTTTCTTATAATGTGAAGAGCTGAATTCCAGATTGAAATTTCTACCAAGGTCTCTCCATTCATGAGTGCCTAGAGTGTATATGTAGACTTCGACTCATATATCCCTATAACTTTGTACTAATCTCTGTTTCATCAATCGGTTCTGTTAACTCATAATTCATCATCATTATATTCAAAATAGTAATATCCTCTCTCAGTTAAAGCAAGAAATCCCAACTTACAAGAATCCTCGGCAGCAGATGGCTGATTGAGATGATACAAGTGCATCTTAATGAATAATTGATCCTTGGAAGCAATATCATCAATCTTTCTCTAATGCAATCTCGAGTGGTAGTTTGGTAAAAGGATCCATTGACGGAATCCCTATTAATCTTCATACTGAGAAACAACAACTTGGTAGGGTCCAAGAAATGGTGATTGAAACAAAATGGGGGAATTTTGTCTATAGAAAGAAAGAGTTAGGGTTCAAGAAAAAGAGTTTTCTGAAGTAATCCATGAAATTCTTGAAATTTTTGTACACAGAAACAGCAATTTGATTCAAGAAATTTTGCTAGGGTTTTGAGAAACGAATGGGAAAATTGGGGTTGTGTCTGGGGAAGTGGAAAAAGAAGTTTCTGGGAGAGATGGTTGTCATCTTTACACGCGTTGATATATAGCAACGATGCTACGTTGAAACAAAATTTCTACCAGGAAAAATCCCTCTAGAAACAGTCCCGTGGGCTCCCCCAACAGGGATTAGCAGGGGTGGACATTACCTATATGTCTCTGCCAGTAGTTCTCATGGGATTTTGTACATTTTGAACTATTTACCACATGGTAATTTCCGGATAATTAATAAGAGGAAAACCATTTTTACCAGAGGGAAAATTGACTGTGGTCTAGTCTTGTTGACTTCGGATCAATATGGGGTGAATATAATAATAAACTTTCCCCTACCAAAAATTCTTATATATATCACTCTTTATTGTGACCCAAACTCTGACCACTAATATTACCTAGCTTTTTTTCTTCATCAAAAATAAAAAGATAAAAAAAAAGACTGCCCCCATATTTTATTCGTCGTGAAAAGAATTAGTTAAGTCCAAAGTAGATTGAGAGGACTCATTGCATATAACATCTGCAACTAGAAAACCTTGTCTTCGTCAACGAGAAATTTAAGTTGTATACGCAAACCAAAAATATTGTATATGCGAACAAATTCAACACTAATACTCCCTCCGTCCCACATATATAGGCGGAGAGAGACAATTCTCTTAGATTAAGAAAAGTGTATTGGATTCATAATATTTTATGTTTTTTCATGTTTTACCCCTTGTCCTATTAGTAACACAATTATCTATACATCATTAATAAGGGTATTCGTGGAAATATTCATCTTGGAAATAGTAATCCGCCTATCTAATGGGACAAGTAAAATTCAAAATTCCGCCTATATAAAAGGGACGGAGGGAGTATAAGATAAAGGGAAAGAAAAATGAACCAACTGTATATAAAAACAAAACGATCAGATCATTCTCGTTGTGATCATGATAAATTTACTCCTTTAAACCCCTAAGCCATGTGAGGCCATGCGTCGCGCGGTGAGAATACCCACCCTTAGGTGAGCGTCAACCGCCCCCTTGAAAATTCTTCATTCCACTTTTTCTCAAATTATATGAATATAACAGTAAAAAACTCATCGGTTTAAAAAAAAACGGCAGAGAAAAGGTTTACAAAAAACGGCAGAGAAAAAAAAAATATTATCTCTCTCTTTTCTCCTCTCGATTTTTTTCTTCTTCTTTCGGCTAGGGTTATTCTTCCCGAGATTCATTGTACAGGGAATATCAGTACTTTTCTTCTGTGTTGATTTAAGTTCTTTTTCTTCACGGTTTGATATGATGCTTTGCATTGAAGAGAAGAGTAACTGAATTGAAGTTAGGGTTTGAAGGAATCAATTCGAGAAGAGTAACTGAAATTATAGTTAGGGTTTGAAGCAATCAAGCCGACGGAAACATAGGTTAGTGTTTCTCTGCTTTGTTTTGATTTTTGAAACTCTAATCTCTTGATCTTTTCAGTCTTCTTATCTTCTTCAGATTAAATTTTTTTCTTACTTTTGATTCCTTTTTATCTTATTTATGATGGGTTTTTCTAACAATAATGCTTTATTATTTTGTGATAAAATTTTTAATTTTAGGGTTCGTTCGCATGTCATTCAGATTTTCATAGCTTCCATCTTGAAGATATGCAATTATTTTTGGATTGCAAAACATGTATTCCGTTGATTTCTCCTATGAGTTTCTATGATTTGTTTTTTGTTATATATATATATATATATATTTTGATTTTTATTTCACATTTCTAAGTATAAACATGATTTTTAGATTTTGAATTTTGATATTGTAGGCGTGGGTTATCAAATCCGATCAAACAGATAATAAGGTTTGCTCCCTTTTTTTTTTTTTTTTTTTGATTTTCCTCTTTAATACATAGATTCACTATACTGTTAATTGCATTTGGAGTTTCATTGATGTTGTTGAATTTCATATAGATTAAGTACATATGTGTATTACATGTTTGACGATTTGCAACAAAGACTTACTTGACTGTGAAAAATATATAGTTAGTAAGGTTTGTAAATAGTTGTCCAGAAGTTATTCATATGATTACAGAGAAGATTCATCTCACATGTATTGATGATGTAGGTAGAGAAGAAGAAGGATTAACATCTCAAGAGGCTCGATTAACACTTGCTGAAGTTGTGCAAAAAAACGTAATCGAATTTTCCTATTCCTTATTAGATTAACTAATTTTTGTTTTCTCATATTAGGTTTTTGTTTGTATTGATAATATCTTACACCTCTCTACTTTTGTCTTTCTTATGGGTTAAACATCAATCCTTCTTTGAAACCTGTAGTTCGCAAAACAAAAAGGAGTCGTGCTTTGAAACCTATGGTTCAAAGAACAAAAGGGGATGCAGGGTTCAGGGTTAATATTTTGAATTTACCATCATCAAGGGATGCATAATTTTTAACAAAAAGGGATGCATAGTGTTGTACAAAGTCAATGGAATGAGCATGAATATCTTTTAAAGGTAAGTATTATGAAGGTGTTGCGAGAAGCTTTCTTAATTAGTGGAAATCGTGGTAAGTACGATTTATTATGTTCTCATATCCCTACTGATTGCTTTTAGTGGCGTCGAAAGACTTTTTTGGTTTATAAGCTATTACTGCTTTTAGTGGCGTCGAAAGACTTTTTTGGAATCTAAGCTATTACTTCTTTTAGTGGCGTCAAAAGACTTTTTTGGAATCTAAGTTATTACTCTTTGCAGGAGTTGTGGTGTTGCATGCATATGTGGCTAGATGGATTAATCTTAACGGTTGTGTATTAACTTATTACTGTTCGCTTTAGCATCTGTAAAAACCAAAATGATTTATAATGTTTTAGAGAGAATTCTTAGGTTCCTTTTTTCCTGTAGAAATCAAAAACAATTCGCTGGTGGAAATGGTATTTATGCAACGGGAAGAACAATTTTGTTGTATAAAGTTGTTGTGGGATATCCATTATATGTCTTTTCTATACTGCATTTTCTCTACTCTTAACTAAAAAGTCATGGCATAAATTACTACACCAAAATCCCTAATTTATAACGGATATTTCTGTTATAAACAATTTCAGCAACGCTTATGTATGTTGCCCACACGGCGTCACAAATATTGAGCAACGTCTACATACGTTGCTTAAATTAAATAAAGCAACGTTTTATTCGTTGCTCCATCCGTTGCTTATTAACATTTTAGCAACTTATGTGGCTATTGCTTAAATTAATTAAAGCAACGTATTCTTTTTTTAAGCAACCTATATTCAACCGTTACTTAAAATATTTCCACGTGTCAGTAGGTCCCACTGAGAAAGATAAGATGTTTTTTTTTGCAACATTTATATCCGTTGCAAATGTTTATCAGGTTTAAAAAAAATGAAATTCTGTTGAATCGTTTTTTTTCTTCAGATTTCTGCAATATACATTTCTCAACCTACACACACCTGTATGACATTCTAGATATAATAGAAAGACCTGGTTATCTATATGGAAAGAATAACAAGATATATATACCATAATCCTGAAAATATTTGCACATGTATGACCTTCTAGATAAAGTAGAAATACCTGGTTATCTATATGGAAAGAATAACAAGATATATATACCATAATCCTGAAATCCTGAAAGCTTTAAGTCACATATTTCATTGATCATCACCAATGCGCCTCTAATGTACTTAATCGACCACTGCTACATTGATTTTTTTACCGGATAACCAATTAAATTCTAATTATCCTAATGGATAGAAGGAATTTAACATTACAGTTCATCCTTGAAAGAGTTGTTATCGTTGTTCTTCTGAAATATTGGTATCTACTGAAGGACTTGGTTGCTGCTGATTTCGGATTTTTTTTTGCCCAATTCCTGATACAAGATAATGCAAATAATAAGTGAACCTCAAAGTAGAAGAAGGCTACTTCCAACAAAATCTCAATATAAAATTTATTGATTGTCTGTCTGTAATATAATTAGAACATCAGAAGAAAAAAAGTACAACGGGAAACTAAATGGCAATTAGGTTCATCTGCAATTTATTCACCCAATCACAGTACCTGGGTTATTTCTTCTCGTGTGCTGATCATAATTGTTTTGCTTTTCAAGTCAAAGATAACAGCATTGACTGTCATATTGATACCCTGGCGTAGGTACATAACATCGACACCCAGTCACAGTACTTGGGTTATTTCTTCTGGCGTGTTAATCATCATTGTTTTGCTTTTCAAGTCAGAGATAACAGCATATGCCATATTTTTACCCTGGCGTAGTTCCATAACATTGACACCAACATCCACTGATTTGCAGCCTTCGGTGTGAATTGCTTGTGTAAGGACAGTTGCACAAGTCGTACCTGATAGCAAACAAATCATAAAAATTTCCAATATTAAATGCCAGAAGTTTTTTATTCATACTTACACAAATCATTTAACTAGTTACTCATCATATGTAGAGAAGCTATTCTTCTGAACAACGAGTGCAGCTAAGCAAGCATGGTCCTAGTAAAAGATTTCAGAGCGAACATACCATCCCCTGCAGTCGTATTTGTAGCAGTGGAAACCTATTTTACAAGACAAGCACCAACATTCTTAGCCTTCTCATCAAAACTGGTGTTTCTCGCAACAGTCACTCCATTTTTGGAGCACCAAGACAGCTCTCTATAATCACATTTCGACCATTTTCTTTAAATATTTCACCCTTATTTACTAATTCAAAAAAGCACTAGACCGAGACCACGAATCCTTTATCGTGTTATCAAATTGAAAACACTAAGTTAAAAATGGCTCTCATGACCTTACAGGTCTCCTCTTATCCTAATCCTAAACCGTAACATTTGAGTTCTACTATCTATATAAAAATGATTAGTCCCACTGAGACCTGAGATTATCACTGAAGAAATGTAACATTGTCAGCACATTTTACATACAACTTTTGGTAACACATTTTTTCATACAACGCTAATTCCTTCTTATTCTAAAAAATCGTATGAAACTGTTAGTGTTTTCCAAAAACTATAATACTCAATCAAGCTACCGAAATCAAACTTATACAAAAACAGCACTACAACACCAAAAATTAAGAAGAAAAAGAGCTTAACTTAGGCCCCGTAGTGACCTCCACCGTATTATCAACTTGAGTAACACCCTTTAGCATCGCCACCCAAGCACCAACCCCGAAATTAATGTCCTTTGAAGCATAATTTCTGCTCAGTAGAACTCTACTACCGACCTTCCAATCCAAATAAATCACCAAAAGTGAGTAACATCATTCGAATACACCAAGAACTTCAAAACAAAAGCTTGAAGCAATTGCTCATAGTTTTCAATCAGCAATTGCTCATAGTTCTCAATCCCCACACTTCTGTTCCCAGTCTAGAATGATTAATTTAATTAATACGTTCATGCTAATAACAGTAAAATGTATGGCGTAATCCCTTCATGCTCCGACAAGAACTTAAAAGTTGATCTAATTGAAGAAAAAAAATCATTATCTTTCATACTTTCACATGATTGACAAATATCAAAACTAACTGTTCAAAACCACCAAACATATCTTTCCACACCTTTCAAGATGGGTTGCTAAGATGAGTTGTAAAGATAAAAATGAATGTCGAAAAGGTAACACAAATTATATATTTGAGCTGTAAAAGAGTGAGAAAGATAATATAAGATGAATTATGTAAGAGTTCTCTCCCTTTTCGGCACTCAGTGGAGTTTTCACATACATAGCTCTCTGGATCATTTTTACAAACAGGTAGTAGGCTATTCTAGAAATTTAGAGACGTGATTTAGGATGTGAAAACAAAACTTAAACAACTGCATAGTATTTTAAATCTCAGTAAAACCATTCAAAACATTTGAACCATCCAAGTCTTAAACACAAGAAACTCTGACTCTGTGCAAAGATAATTAGAGCATGGTTAATTGCACAGGTTTATGGAAAAAATTTGTGAAATACATTTAGATAACAAGCAGAAAGACAGTCAATAACTAGATATTAAAAAAGATCATAAGAAACAGACTGCGGTATAGAGAGCATATGAGACAAACACAACAAGATCATTAAGAAAACAACAAAAATAGAAACATTCTGCATCTAAACAAATTTCTCGCAATTATGAAGCGATAAGGAAACCAAAACTGGACTCTAAGATCATAACTACAGATTAAACAAGTAGCTATCAGAACTAGATGGAACTTCTCATAAATTTAACTTTATCTTAGAAGATAAGTAAATTGACAATTATATATGAAAGGAAAAGTAAATGGACACTTTAAGGAACCCAAGGGTCTCAAACTGTTAGCAAGAGGAATAAATACTTCTAAGAGTTAAAGATACTCACCATGGTACAAAAAATAAGGATCTTTTGTATCATGGACGTAAAATCTTATACTGCACGAGCAGACCTGTAATACAAAACTGAGATTGCTCAACACTCAAGAAAGTCAAAACTAGCTACTTCAGTAAAAAGTTCTACTTTAGTCACATTGCATAGACAATTGGGTGGTAAATTTTGTTAACAAAACCAATCGACGATAGATTTTTTCTCAAGTAGCACTTAAATTAAAAAACTAAGGATTTTTAATATACACTCTTTGGCAAATGAGAAACCACACTAGCTCTTTTATGGATGTAGCACTTACCATCAGCAGATGCGCCATAAGATGAAAATCTACAGTGTTGATAACAGTTTTCTCCTACACACCAAGTGCTCTTGCACTGCTCCACAAAACCTTCCATTCTTCAATAACATTAAGATCAAGTCAACAAAAATTGTCCTGTTAGATACTCTTGCATGGATAAATCACAACACATAGAGATAAAAAGAACTAAAATCAGTTATTGACTGCTTTTATACCTGCATCACCACCACCAGCATCCATTCTCATAACATATCCAAGGGTTTTATCATAAACACTGAATAAATGATGCACAACCACCAACTAAACCAAAAATCTGTAGCACTAACACCAACAACCCAAATCATCGACTATCAACACTACACATCAGATTTTAAAACACCCACAAAACTGAAATCAAAGGAAACTCAAGCTTTAAGACTCCATCAAATACATCAAACAAAAAGAAAAAATGTAAAATCTTTACGAAATTAAGCAATAATAGCAAAAACAAAATCAAGCAATGATAGCAAAAACAAGAAAAAAGATTAGGGTTTATACCTGGTGAAGTCTTCTTCTTATACTCTCATTTATGTACGGTGCAAGCAGGTGCAGGTCAGGGTTTGCTTTGATTGAAGGAGAAAAAATAACCAGATCACCAACCACCACCGCCTGCTTCCAATCACTACCAGCAATAACAAATCTTTAAATCCCACCATCTTTGATTCACCGTTCATTTAAAGACTCAAATAAACCAACTAAAATAAAAAAAATCACAAAGGTAGGTCAAAATCAAACATGATTAAGCAACAAGGTTATGATTTATACCTGTAAACGAAGTTGAGATTGCAAATCAACTATCAACAAAGTTGGGTTTTGTTTTCAGAAACAAATTTTTTTCTTCTAGGTTTAAGAAATTTTGAAGTTCTGTTTACAGATCTACAAATCTGGAAGAGGGGTTGCGTTTAGATTATTAGGATCTAGATGTATAAGGTTTTGATTCTTGGTTTTGGTAAACTTTGGGCAGATCTCGTCACTGCTTCTCGAGTTGGAAGAAAAGAGGTTTCTTTGGAAAGAGTTGGGTTTTAGAAAGAGATAATAAAAGGAAGAGAGGGGATTCTAGAAGTCGTCTGAAATAAAGAAAGAAAAATATTTTCTTTTTCACGAAATAAATAAAAATGGAAGAGCGGTTGATTTTGGGAGGGAAATGAATTGGGGATTCAACTGTGGGTGAAAGATCAATTATTAGAGTTATGTGAGCGATAGATTTTAGGAGTGTAAAATTTAGGATTCAACTTTTGAGAGGGAAATAAATTTCTAAAATAGTTAATGAATTTAAATTAAATCAAATAATAAAAATGATTACCAATAATAAAAAAAAAAATATTTACACTAATGAAACATATACTTATGTTGCCTATACATTGCTTAATTATTGGTTAATTAATTCCTAATTAAAGCAACATTTTACTGATCTACAACGTATATAGGCGTTGCTCAGGGTGGAACAGATATATACATTGCAAAGCGAAAAAACAAACGTGGTAAATTCCCTGAAATGGTGTAGTGCGTCTTTGCATCTTATTTGGTTGGTTTTGACTAATTATGCTTTTTCAATATTATGGATTTCATAGGAAATATTCGATGTGAGAGTTGATTCGCACCAAAAGGCAACGTTTTATGAGATAATAATTGTCCTGTCATCAAATACTGCAGGTAATTTGATGCGTTTAGCATTATGCTATTCTTAACTGAGCATTTGGTTTATTAGAAAGAAGCTCACATCTTGCATTCCATACCTTGCCAAGGTATTAGATGATAAATTTGCATCTAACAGTGCAGGTTTTGCAACGTTTATTTTTGCGGATGCTGGAGCTTTTGTTCCAATTTTACTTGCTACCGCGTCTTCTTTCTCAATTTAATTGAAAGGTAATTAAATTTTGCTATTGAATTTTGTCTTATGATTATGGCATAATGAGGGTGAGGTCAATTTTGTTTCTACTTATGTTTATGAATATTTATTACTAAATTTTGTTTTGTAGGTATTTCTATGGTCATGAATCTTATGTTTTCGTTTTTCATTGTTGTATATTATGTATGAAAGAACAAGAGTTAGAAGAAGACAATAAACAGAATTCAAAGCAGTTGCAAGAATCGTTTCAGATGATTATGAGGAAATCGTTGTTGGTGGTACGAAATCAGAGGAGTGATGATGATGAAGAATATGAGGTATGTAATGTTGATTTTTTTATAGATGCAAGATTCAACCAATAGCCTAACCATACAATGAATTGTTGTTGTGTTAGAGATCTGAAACTGGAGACTTCTGGGATCTTCCGTCAATCGGTTGGTAATGATCCTATGCAGACTCCCCTGTAGTGATTTCCGTTTGCTTCATTTTTAAGAAGAATTATCAAATATCCCACTCGCTCTTTAAAACTTCCTCCGTAAATGCAACCAGTCGACACCAACATCAACATATTCACTGAGATTCGAGAAAGTTTAATATTAACCCTTTTAATTGATGCATTGTATTGTATATTTGTATAGCATATACAAGTGTTGAGAATTCATTCCTATATAGCTGCAAATATGAATAATCCTATTATATTTTCATTGTTCTTATATCATTATTTTATTTGTGGTTATCATGGGGTTAGTCTGATTTTTCAAATCAATTTTGTGCTTATGTATGAAGGCTGCTAATGTTTGATTTTCTTGGAAAATATGGTTGACGCTATCTTGCCTGCCCTGGGGATAACAACTGCTAGACTAAATTGAACATTCCACAAACAGAACATTTTGTTTACGTTTACGAGTTTGTGTCAAAATGAAACATAAACACAATTGATAGACTAAATTGAACATTGTTTTTGGTTGAATGTTCGATGATAATAGTGACTTTTTTGTTGTATGCCTGCTGTTATGGAGACTTATAGAGTAACAAGGTGAAACCATATCATCCAAAAGGTTTACATTTGTAATTGCTTATTTCTTGGGTAGTGGTATATCAATTTAACTGGATAGGTAGAGCATCAAAAAAATGAGTGCTTACCATGTTAACTGAGTGCTTACCATGTTAAGTGGATCTCTTCATGAATCTATATGTGCTCTCAGGTTCTTTGCATTAAATAACATATCTTGTTGGATGTACTAATGCTAACCCGATTCAAGATAGACACTAATACTATTCCATTTTATACTGCTGCTCGGATAGCTTCCAGCTTCAACTTCAGCTGGCAATAAAGGTAACTAAGTAGTCATGTTCTTTCATGTGATGTCATTTATTTTGGTGTGCATATATATTGGGTGAAATGGAAATTTTCAGGTAGATTAAATCCTTGAGGATATGTCAGTCCACAGCAGTAGTGGAAATACGAAGGAAACAACAAATGGATTTCATCTGAAGCTTGAATACAAAATTCAGTCCATAATAAATCTGAAGCTTGAATACGACATTCAGTCCACAATGGATTTCAACAAGTGCTTAAAACAACAAGATAATCACTTTACTGCGTCGCTAGCTTTCAACTTCAAGTAACATAACTTAAAATTTATATGAAGTACTTAAAGTTTGCATAATTAGGTCTAAATAGTGGGGTCATAATTTTTATATCTTTAGCAACAATGAAAACCTATAGGAGATTAGTTGATTGTGAATTTGAATATTCACTTATATTACAGATTCTTGGACTAGGAGGACAGGGATGTCTCTCCTATCATTGGGTATTGGTGGATCCAGGTGCTCAGGTTTCTCAGAATCTCAGTACAGACTGTCTGTGTATCATAAGGGTCGGATTTCTCTATACCCAGTTTCCACTTTTTGGATGGATAAACAGGAGCCTGTAAATCATGTAACAAGAATTTGATTTTTTGAGTCTGGAAAGAAAACAAAGGGTAAAAAAACAACCACAATTTCGGTAGTACTGTATAAAACTACCAACTATTTGCGGACAATATTTTGCAGAAAAAGGTACATACTATAGGTGGTAAACGAATTTGTATAACTTATAAGAAAGTGCATACCATCATTACCTGAGGAACTGGAAAACCACCACCTATTGTGCCTCATGTGGACCTTGGGTTTTATGTTTTCCCATATTTTTTTAATAATTGTAGTACCGTTATGGACCAATTAAGATGATATCTATTGTGGATTCGGGAAGAAACCATGTAGTGTTTGCATAATCTACTGGGTGAAATAAGCATGAGTAGCATTAGGGACCTTAACATATGTTTGCCCACTGATATACTGGGTAGTGGATCCAATAACATAAAATTAACTCTTTATGAAAGGAGAAGGAGTTTGTGCCTAGTGCGTAGTCTATATAAAAAAAAAAAAGATTCCGTGGGACGGGTAAGGCGTAGCTGAGCCACACCAAATCAAAAATGTATCGCGACTGGGTAAGGCGAAGGCACGTAACACAAAATCAAAAATACATCAGGACGGGGTGAGGCGAAGCCGAGCCACACCAAATCAAAAATTCTAAGCATGTAGTGGGACGGGCCGAAGCTGAGCCAAGCCAAATCAAAAATCCTAAGCACGGTGCGTAGGATGGTTTCGAGTCCGCCCGGTGCATAGCACGGGAACAAAATCCAGTTGATATATATATATATATGCACTTAGGGGTGCACAAACCCGACCCAACCCGTCGGCCCGACCCACACCCGCCAGTTTTAACCCGCACCCGACCCTACTCGCTGATGCCACGGGTCGACTATGACTTGCACCTCTTAATACCCACCTTTCAGCGGGTCGACTATGACTTGGGCATTCCCAAACCCGACCTACCCGTTTACCCGCCTAACTATTTCCTAACCCTTAGATTAGTTAATAGAATGAATCATAACCGTTCCCAAATACCAAAACCTAAACCTAAATTCTAATCGCTTGTTAACTTTCTCACTTCTCTGTTCGTGTTAGTCATTTCCCCACTTTCTCTTCTTCGCTCTTATTTATCTTCCTCGACTCTCCAGACAATTAGGGGTTGATTCCTTAAAATCCTTCTATAGAACAATCTGTCATGTTCGATATTTAATCCTACAAAGAAGAAACTATGGCTGGTACTTTGAAACTTCAATCCTACATCGGATATACAGATACCTCTTATAGATTTGATTTAATCTCATCTTCACAATCTCAAACTCTGGATGGTAAATCGTGAATCTCCAATTCAGATCTGCTTTTGGTGTTGTTAATTTGTCTTTTTGTATTTTGATTTAGCTTTTGTTTTAGCTAAGGAAATGGATAATCAAGCAAAATTAATAATCGCCACCATCACCAGCAGCAACATGCTAATTAGGTAAGGTCCGATTCGATTCGATTCCATTTTGTTTTTATTTTAATTAGCTCTGGAATGGAATTTATACCATGAATTTGATTTTGTTTTTGTTTATTTTCTTCTCAAGATTAAGCCATGAATACGATTTTGTTTATTATGCAAGGGTTTCATTTTTGACTTCATAATCTCCTTGTTGTTCACAGGAATCACAACAAGAAGAAAAGAAAGGGGATTTGTAACAAAAACCCTAGCTACGCATCCTAAGATGCAATCTATTAAGAACAAAAAGTAATTTACATACCACTTTTACTACTCTTTTATCTTTCTTTTTTGTTTATCTTTTCTTATTTTGTTTCTTGTTTTTGTAAAATGCAGTAAACTTGTATGAACAGATTTTCACTTTCCTTTTGTGTATTGCTTTCTTTGTGAGGGTGGTGTTGATTAACTTGATTTGATCTGTTCTTGGTTCTGTCAATAGCAACATTAATTACTCTTTATGTGTCTGTGTGTGATGGTTACATGATTTTTCTTTGGGTGTGTAATTGAATCATTATAGGCTATTGTTTGTGTAATGGGTGGTCCTCCTGATCTTATGATTTTCATTTTGTAACCAGATTCTTATGTACAAGGTACCATGGTCCAAATCTTAGAAGATGATTCTGCTTCAAATCTTCCAGTTGTACATGGAGTTGCATCCCAAATGATTGATTCCTATTGGCTTTGAACTCATATCTTGTTACTAAGCAATTTACAGTCTTTTGAGCTTTGAATTCATCTCTTGTTACTATTGGTATAGCTTTATCTTTTACACCTGTAAACACTTTTAATTGCCTGTTGCCTAACACTTAGATATGGGGTCAGCTTTTAACTTCTTTATGAGTTACAGTCTTACAGACTATAGTCACTTGCATGGAGTAACTTTTCAATTCTTTATCTGTTAACTATATGTTCTATGACGGGTTAACCCGCCACCCGCCCGACTTAACCCGCTAAATTGTGGGTCGGGTGAAAACCTACCCGTTTTAATGTTGAGTCGACTACGGGTGATATCTTCAAATACCCGCCATCAGCGGGTAGGTTGGCGGGTGAGTCCAAACCCGACCCACCCGACCCAATGTGCAGCCCTATATGCACTGCATTAACAAGTTGTTATATATTTTCACCTAATATTGATGATCATCTTTGCTTGCTACGATTAGTATTACTATGATTATTTTCTTCCATTTCACTTCACTACCCGAGGAACTCACAAGACGAGCACATTTCAACCGTTAAAAATGAGACATCACATCAAAAAATGTGTTAAAGACTAATCAGCACATCACATCACAATCGGCACAAAGACACGTTAGTTTCATGTGTTGTGCTGGGTTTAACTAATCAGCACAACACGGTACGCGGCACGGATAATCACGCAGCACATCACAGCACGCGTCATATCACAGCACAGCACGACACGTCATATAAATAGCACGTGAAAGCACGATACACATACCCGGTAATGGTATATCCAAAATACCGAGTCTAATTGAGTAGGATCCTTAAATATATTTTCTAGTCAGATATCATAGGATCCATAAACTTTAACCAAAGTTTGACCATACATTCCAACTAGTCTTCCTAACAAACCAAAATAAACTAAAAGACTTCCTAACCGTTGGATTTAGCTCTTTACATGGTCCTCTTTTTTTAAATTTTTTTATTGTTACACACGACATTTCTTGGAGGTGCTTTACTGTTTTTTGTGTTCCACGTCTTTTTCTTACCTAAATTTGTTTATTTACAAAAAAAAGGAAGAAACCTAAATTTATTACGGTTCCCTACTTTTTCCGACCGTTCCCTACTTTTGCCAATCGTTTCCTACTTCATCTTTGACCGACCAAACCCTAAATCTATTACCATTTTTTATTCTTTCTCACTCATATAAATTGAATCTTATAACATCTTCAGTGGATGAACTTGTCAAGTATTTAGAGTTAGATGTTGTTGTTTTACTTGCTGGCAAGGAAAGAGGAATTAATTTTGATATTATTCAGTTCTGGAACACTCATGGCAGTACTTTTCCCATTTTGCAGATAATGGCTCGTGATTTTCTAACTCCTCCGGCGTCCACAGTTGCCTCAAAGTCTGTTTTCAACGCAAGTGGGAGAGTTCTAAGCAAGAAAAGGAGTCGTCTTGCCCCTGATATCTTGGAGGCTCTTGTGTGTATCAAGGATTGGAATGATGCTAAAAAGAGAAGACAAGATTTTAATAATAAGTACGAGGAAATCTTCTCTGATGTGGAAGATTAACTTATCAGTGGATGTTATATATATATATAATTATATTCTTGTATTATTTCCAGTTGATCTCCCTAATATCTTGAGCCCCATTTAATTCATTGTATGTTTGTTTGACAGGTGATTCCACTATTTTGACATGGATCTGGCAGAGCCATGAAATCTTACAAATACTTTTTGTGCTGCTGATAGCTATGCTTTGGAATGTGCAGTTGTTTGTAAAGCTATTTTTTGGGTGTACATCAATTAAATATTTGCTTTTGCTCTATAGAGCCAGCATTCAGCCTGAATAGGGCATATTTTGAATCATGTTCACTGCTGAATATTCTCTCTTCTTGTTCCATCTTTCTGTTTTGTTTGTCGGAATTTAGTTTATTGTAATTATAAGGTGTACGTAGTTGTTCACCAATCAGTCTTGCATATGCTTATTCTGTTTAGTATATATAAATCTTCTATATTTCTATGTCTTTTGTCTATAGATTAAAATACTGCTGGGAGATGATGTAAATTAAATGTGCCTGACACGGCACAACACGGAATAGCATGGTTGTTTATGTGATGTGCTGATGGGCTGTGCTGGGTTGAGCTTTTTTCTAAAAAAGCACAACACGGCTTAATCGTAAGCACAGCACAGCACGGCACATAGCACGTTAAGCACGGATGTTCATGTGTTGTGCTGGGTTGTGACGGCACGTTTTACACCTCTAGTCTTATGGTTGATACTGAAATTCTTAGGGAAGGGTAATTTTAAATCCACCCAAAGTAAAAAAAGTTTGATAAGAGTCAGCTTTCCTTCTAGTAAAAGTGGCTTTCCCCATATTAATTATCAATTTCCGAACCCAACTTTCGACCCCGGGATATGAATCAGCAAACCGTAAGGAAAAAAAAAGGCATGTCGCCTGCCAAACCATGGTATACTGCGGAGATAAAGTTTAAAACTCGGTAATTGCCAAGAGTTTCGATGTATTTTGTGGTAATTGAATATTTGTCCCTACTTTTGATGGTCTATACAAATATCCTTATCACACAATAAATATGTTCCTCTTCATCATATCTATCATCCTACTTACTTATTCTTAAGGTTTTTATTTCTTCCAAATTTGTCATCCTATCTATCATCCTACTTACTTATTCTTCTTCTTTTCTAATTAGCAGCAACATCTCCAAATTTGTCCTTCATTTCCATAGCTCCACCACCACCAGCAACATCTCCATCTCTCCACCACCACTAGAAGCATCTCCATCGTAACAATCTTCGTTTCAATATTCTTCGTTTCTAGTTTGTCGCTTCACCAACTTCACCATCTTCTCCGCCGCTAAATCGTAACCTAAAATCAAAAAAGAAGCTCCACCACCACCTCTGCAACTACGACCACCTTCTCCGTCGCTAATAGATTCATGATTTAATCTAATTATCATCAACAGTTGCCACCTTTTCTTCTAAAAAATGAATTTGAAATCGGATTCAAATAGATCGAGATATGATTTTAGTTTACGATTATAGATCGAGATCTGGTTTAGGTTATAATTTATGGTGGTGGTGTAGCAGCGACGGCGGATGAGGTATGTATTTGAATCTAATTTTCTTTCGGTACGGGTGTTATTGTAAGTGATTGTGACATATATGAAAATAGTTCAGAACTATGAAATTAATGATGTAGATGGAGGTGGTTTTGATTGGAATGATGAAATTGGTGTTGGATTTTGGTTCTGGTTGTTTTGGTGGTGGTGGTGGTGTTAGAGATATGTGATTTTTTTGGTGGCGGTAATGAAAATTTAGTCATTGAAATAGTAGTAGAATGGTGATTCTAGTTGTTGTAGTTATCGAGTTGGTTTTTAAGCTGATCTTGAAGCTATTGGTGTTTATGAAGCTACAGGTAATGATCAATTTGTTGTTGTTTATATGTTTTTATGGGATCAACTATGGTTGTTGATCCATCTATATGGATCAACTCATGTTGGTTTTCGTTGGAATGATGAAATTGGTGTTGGATTTTGGTTCTAGTTGTTTTGGTGGTGGTGATGGTGATGAAGATGCATTATTTTGTTGGTGGCGCTAATGGTGGAGAGGTACGAATAAGAAATTAGTCATTGAAATAGTAGTAGAATGGTGGTTATGGTTGTTGTAGTTGTCGAGATTGGTTTTGAAGCTGATCTTGAAGCTGTTGGTATTTATGAAGCTACAGGTAATGATCAATTTGTTGTTGTTTATATATTTTTATGGGATTAACTATTGTTGTTGATCCATCTATATGGATCAACTGATGTTGTTGACCCAATTTTTTATTGGATCAACTATGGTTGTTGATCTATCTATATGGATCAATTCCTATTGGTTTTGGTTGGAATGACGAAATTGGTATTGGATTTTGGTTCTGGTTGTTTTGGTGGTGGTGATGGTGCTGGAGATGTGTTATTTTGTTGGTGGCAGTAATGGTGGAGAGGTATGAATGAGAAATTAGTCATTGAAATAGTAGTAGAATGGTGGTTCCGGTTGTTGTAGTTGTCGAGATTGGTTTTGAAGTTGATCTTGAAGATGTTGGTGTTTATGAAGATACATGTAGTTATCAATTTTTTATTATTTATATGTTCTTATGGGATCAACTATGGTTGTTGATCTATCTATATGGATCAACTGTTGTTGTTGACCCAGTTGTTTATGGGATCAACTACTGTTGTTGATCCTTTGAACTCCTGTTGTTGACGATATATCCTTGGATAAGTATAATCATGCTTGTAGTTTAAATCATGCTTTGTAGTTTAAATCATGTAAATTTCTTCCAATGTAAAACTTGTGGTGCAATGGTAGCATGGATGACTCCATGTCAGATGATGCGTGTTCGACTCACGCCAAGTTCACTCCATTGTTGATCCAATTTTACATGGATCAACTTTCATTGTTGATCCAATTTTAGTGGATCAACAATGGAAGTTGATCCACTAAATTGGATCAACTTCTACTGTTGATCCTTTTTTTTTGGATCAAATACTGTTGGTTCTATTTTTATTTAGATCAACTACTGTTGTTGATATAAAAATATCTGAACCAGTGGCGGCGGCGGCGACGAACTAGTAGTGGTGGAGGAAACAGACTAGTGGTGGTGGTGTAATGGTGGTGCTTAAGGAGTGGTGGTGAAATATTAGTGGTGGTGGTTGTTGAACGGTGGTGGTGGAATGGTAGTTGAATGTTGGCGGTGGTGGTGCTAGTGGTGGCGGTGAAGTGGTAGAGGAAGAAATTTGTTCCATTTTAAAATAAAGAAAAATATTATATGGGTGAGGGTATTAAGGTAATCTAATATTAAATGGATAAGGTTATAAAAAAAGTAGAGACATATTTATTGTTGAATAAGGATATATTTATTGGGTGTAAAAAGTAGGGACATATAAATAATATACCCATGTATTTTTGGATTAAATTTGCGTTCTGTCATTTGAGGTAGACTTTTTTTTTTTTTTTTGCTTGTGAGAAATAATAAGATCTCAGCCACAAAATAAAAAAATATGTATATTCTCGTAGGTCGAGATAGAAAAGATCATACTTCTTCGCTAGAGTATCTTTGTTTGTGCTTTGGTGAACGAACAATTCCAACCACTAAATTTATTTAACTTGAATAACACTATGGTTAGTCCATATAACTTCTTCAAAAAAATTCAATAGAAATATCTCAATATATTAGGAGCAAAATAAATTGAAAACCATGTCTGAAAAAAATCAGTGAACTCCGGAAACACATGCGAACTTTGATGAAGAAAACGATCCCGCTCTACTTTCCGTTCGAGAATTAGTCGAATCTCAAGGTCATCTGTCTACAAAAGTTGAGCGACATAGTGACACTCAAAAGGTAAGAAGTGCTTGGTATGAAGTTATAAAAGTTTATGCAGATCTACCTCTGGCATTTAAACAAATTGTCGATAAGTTTCCTTCGGTTATTTTGTACCATATTGAACAAAAGAAACATCATTCCAAATTGGTTTTTGTATCGGTGGAGCATTGGTGACACACTGCACGGATGTTTCAGAGCTTCGAAATAAGTATGTCAAATATTTTTATTTATAGTTTTAATGCAATCAATACGAATATCATGGTTATGAAATTAATGATTTTAATGTTTTTACAGAAATAAAGTTATTTGTATTTGAAAAAGCAGGGGTCTAACAACCACACCCAACAATTCGTTTGGCAATCTGAGAGGACTTACTCCAATACACTTTCTATAGAATCAACTAGATAGTCATACTCAATTTAGAGTAAAGTATGTCAAAGAGTTTGATATCTCTATTTCAACACAATGAAAGTTAAATATAAACAAGTCCGTAAACTTGATTTTAGTGTGACGCTCTTGAGACAAAGTCTTTTGTTTTGATCACAACCTATTCAATATCCACCGTGTATAAACCTCTTTAAGCAACAATCACTAAAGGAATATATTTCGACACAGTGTCCACTTGAAATAGTGTTAGTCCAGGCCGGTCTAACAATGTGACAATAACAAAATCAATCGTTCAAGATCAATCAAGTCGTATCCAACAAACAAGGTCTTATTTAACAACTATGATTGATTAACGTACAACCTGTATTATTTCAATTATAAAAATATAATGTAGAAAAAAAATAACATAGACACCAGAAATTTCGTTAACGAGGAAACCGCAAATGCAGAAAACCCCAGGGACCTAGTCCAGAATAAATACACACTGATTATAATATGTTACACCAATTTCCTACTACCTATTCGGACTAGATGTAATAACTCCTTCATCACAAATAGAACGCCTAGCACAAAACCGATTGTCTTTAGGAATTCTTCTCGTTAAGCTTCTAGCAAAACCCAAGGCTCTCTTTAGAAGATACAACAACACGATTGATACGATTCGATATTTTGTTTGCACAAAACACCGGTTTGATTTCCCTTTAGATGTGAATCAAGGTTTTGGAAATCTTGGGTTTATTTTGATAAAAACAATTACGATGTAAAAGTAATATCAAAACAAGCGTGTAGATTAGGGATTATTATACTCTTCAATGAAGGAAGAGAAACCTAATAACTCTACACGAGAATAACTAGAATAAATCTAGAGATATCTTGATTAAAACTTCTCAAGGATTTTTACGAGATGCCTCAATAGAAGTTTTTCTTTCTAGTCTCCGATTTCGACTAACAAGTGTTGGTATATGATCGGAAACTGAAATCTATCAAAACCTAGGGTTTATGATCAACAACTCTTGAATGGTTTTATATCATAAGAGAAAACCTTGGAATAGACAAGAGGTGAAAAACCTAGATTACAAGTTGTATAATCAATCACGAAGATTTAATCCAACTTGGATTTGTGATCCCCAATACAAAGGCTTTTATGTCACACTTGTTCACGAAGAACAGAAGACATGGAAACAACCTTCAAAGCTTACGCCAATTTTCCAAAGGGGATGAAAACCGTGTAAACTCACGAACCCTTTATTTATAGTAAAAAGTTAGCTTGAAAACTAAGATAGGGTTTAGGCTATTTTCCTTTTTCAAGACTCTCCTAATTATGGGAGTCTTTCCTAAGTTACAAATATTATGCATAAATAATTAAATAAATGGTGTAGGGCCTACGTCCCATAGGTGTGCGGCCCAACTAGAATCCTAAGGGTCTCTATATAAAGGATACTACTATACATAGGTAATAGGTTGAACTCTAATCAATATAAATCTTTCTCTTCTCTGCCTCTTCCTATTTCCCTATTGTTCTACTATAATACATTATCAGCAAGATGCCTTAGCCTGCCGATTTTCAATACTTTTTTTTGGATTATCATTTTCAAGGTACGGTATTTGAACAAGTACTACACTTCAATTTCTCCTTCCGTGGGTTTAATCGAATACGTCCTTAAAGAAAGCTCCATCATAGTCTGGGATTTTGGTACTTCTGTTGTGTTTTATTTTTATTTTCTACATTCAATCAATCGAAAAGGGAATGATAAGAAGGAAACACTAGCTCGGTCTAGTCCAACTGGTCCATCCAACCAACCCGGTATAACCCAACAGGTTCTGGTCCAACCTACTTTGTCTAGTCGGTCCACTCCAACCCGGTTTAGCCGATCAGGTCCGGCCTATCTGGTCCACTCCAACCCAGTCATCCTGGTTTAGCCGAATCCCATTATGTTATAGTAGTGGAGCATGCATGTGAGAGTGGGATCTGGTTCTGTGTATGTGTATGTGTGGATGGAACCTAAGTTTGGCTTGATGTATATAACTATTGTGGGTTTTAATGTTGAATACATTTGTATAAAATGCCTAGTTCTGATTTTTCTTTGTCTTAAGATAAATCCATATTATATAAACGATCAACTCATATTATGACTGTTGATATTTGATCATAAAGAATTTTGGTCTTAATTTTGTTCTCTTGATATTGGATATAGTTGAATGGTGTCTTTTGTTCAATTGGTTGTACCAACTCGATTCTAATGTATTCATTTGGAGCTTAGAAGTACTTGAGCACCATTATTGGATACTTGATATTTCCCCCCAAATTTGAATGTGCAGAGGGACATATGTATCATGAGACAAAGATGTACTTTTGTCTTCGGTAATAATACCACCAACACACAAGTATCAACCAAACATGGGATCAACAAAAAATGTAATTCTAGCTCCAATCATAAATAAAAGAGTTGGAAATGCACCTGGTCATAGCTGGTGGTATATTCAATGTGATGTGTGTATCATAGTAGCAACCAATTTTCACATCAACTTTAATGACTAGAAGAACTTTTCTTAGCCAATTGACTATCTTATTGTACTAGATCGAATGTCTGCGCTTATGGAATGAAAATTACATCATTCCCACGAGACATAAATTCTCTAAAGCACTTGAGATATTTCTGGAGGAAATGTAACATATATTCATTCTAAAGTAATTGAGTTGAGTTGAATCTGACTTTTGTTACGTAATAAGGCCACACCACTTATTAAATCTCTCAAGACTCAATGTCTAAGCTCTGTATATACTAAGGGATAATCATATCTTGTTAAGTGCAAAGGGTGTTAATGCGTGAACCATTACCTTTTTGTTTTTGTAAACTTATAGTGAGAATGGAGTTGATTGCATGTATAAATTATTTCTAATGAATGTGGAAGGAACCATATTCTTAGAAAATTAATGTGTCAATCTAGTGAACTATAAATCACTGGAACTTGAATTATGGAATCCATATTAACCCCAACAATGAACTGATTGGGATTGATTCATAAAGACTTTGACATAACCATAACGCACATTGGTTGTAACATGATGTTCCGTTTTGAAAGTACTAACACGGGAACCACTTCATTTGAGTGTACAAAACAATGAACTAATAGAATGCGAACTTACGACATCCATCACAACCAGTGATTTCTAAAGTTACTAGATTTGCACTGGATTTCCCCATTATGCTTTTAAGTAACAAAGCATTTCTCATTTTACAATTTCTTCAGTAAAACAGGATCGAGACCATCCTAAGATGCAAATGGTAAATAATACATATTACAAAGAAAACAAGGTAATATTTAGAAAAATATCCATGTAGAATGCGGACCATTAAAGTGACTTATAACTCTCATGGATGTTTTGAGATTTTGAACTAATTATAGTTCCCTAGAATTTTTGCGTTTGGAAAACTACTAGCACATATTATACATGTAAGGGCTCATCACCCTTTTGTAAATGCTAGCTAATGCACATCAAAAGGACTTGATAGTTATTGCATATTTAATAGGATAAATGCAGAGCATCATATACCTCATGGTCTCGCAAAGGATATCATCAAAGGTTACATATGATGTCTAAGGAATATGTTATGCGTACCAACCTACCTTTTCTTTCTTTGGGGATATGCAATATTAACGGATCTTTACTTGATTCGTTTTAGAACCCAATATTAGTCAACCTTTTTTGTGTACCAGTTGGTAAGTGAATTTAAGCATGATATTCGTGTTCTTACGCATTCTTGTTTGCACTATATATATATGCCATTAAGACTGCACATCGTACTATGATGGGTCTTCAAAACTGTTGAGTAGTTATGTTGGAAATGAGTTCCCAACAATTATCCGTATTTTAAAACTTTGGCAGGAGATCTCTGACCGCTAGATTTGTGGGTTATCACTTTAATGAGACAGTATTCCCGTCGTTAGGGGGAGATAAGAAAAATTATTTTCTAAGGGAATGACAGGAATTGTCGTGGTTTGTTCCCACCGTGTCTCATATTGATTCTTGTACTCCACAAATGTAAACATGAAGTGAAAGAATAACAGATTTTTAGAATGTACATTGATGTCGCTAAAGTGATGAGATCACACATACCAGCTGCAAACCTACCTGCAAGGTTAAAAATCCTAAATAAGGGATATACACCATAGACTAAGGTGTTTCAACTACACTTAGTGGAAGTGTGGTTGAGGCTGTGGCTCCATAAAGGAAGTTGGAGAGACCACTTGGTTTGATCAATCCTCACCTAGAAAGGAAGTAGGTGAGGAAGGCACAACTTACTTATATCTTCAGAAATCATCTCATAAGATTATCTCTGAATATGTCCATGAATCAAACTGGAGGATGCTCCGAAGTTTAATGGTTACAGAGAACAATGACATGCCAAGTGGATTATGAGAATACACATGAGTCAATGGAAATATCATGCGATCATATTGATGATTAATTTCTTATACACTTGGTTAAGGAAATAAAGCAAGATGAGATCGAACCAAGCTCCTTGTTGCTTAATTTCAACGAATAGCATATTTGGCCTATACAATCCGGGTAGAACTTGGTTCTTTGACAAATATACATGTATTTGGTGTGGTAGTGCTAACCAACCAAGTGTAAAACCTATTGGACATACATGATTAATTTGTCACAAAGCATAATGAGAAGAAATAAGTCTTAAAATAAGAAGAATCGCCTTGTGGCATGAGGTTTCTCACAAAGCCCTGGAATTGTTTTTTATAATGAATGGTATAGTGTTCCGCTACTTAGTTAGCTTGGTAATTTCAAAAGGACTTGAAATGCAGCGTCTGTATGTGTTTGTTACGTATCTCTGAAAGAATCAAGAGATAACAGATATTTACAAAAGTATTTGATAGCCTTTTGTTGCTCAAATCAAATGACTCTAAACCACAGAGTGCGTTTACAGTTAGATAGAACGCTCACTTACAGATTCAAGAAATCAGACGGATGTGGTATACCCGTCTAAGTGGCTATTTGATTTGGAGGAGATAGATAAGTAAGTTATTTTTCCTTGCGTATTCATAAGAAAGTTCCTGATTTGGAATTGTATCTATTTATATTAATGGTACATACATGATGTGTACTCCTGATGTAATAAGAGACCTTAAAAGCTATTTAAAATCCGAATTTGAGATGGAAAATCTAGGGAAAGCTCGAACGAATACTGAGCTTGTGGTATATTATTCCACCAGTTTGCATATGTCTGAACTTGTCAGGAAATTTAACAAAAACATGCATCATGATAGCACTCCCATGATCATATGTAAGTAAGTAACCATTTCGTCCAAATGAATATGACGAAGATGTGTTGGGAGATGAAATTCCCATATCTAAGTACAATAGACGAACTGTTGTACTTAGTATAATAATGTACTCGATTAAATTTTACATACTCAGGGAACTTGTTAGCTAGATATAGCTCTGCGCCAACGCAACGTCATTGGAATGGTATAGTGAATGTAATCATGTACTTAAAAGTAACCATTGACATAAATTTGTTTTATCCCTGCAAATACATAAAAAGTAATGATAATGAAAGTGAAATCCAAAAGTTGTTTGATTATGAAGGAACAATAATTTATTCTCCAACAAAAGTAATCATGGGGAGATATGGTAGACTATTTTCTAAGTCATTACCAGTATTCAATTTTCAAAAATACATGACAAAAGGAACTATTAGGAACAACTCTGAAAGTAATTAGGGGGAGATGCCAACATTAGGGGGAGGATCCAAGGATATGATGTCGGCATATTTTACTTCGAAATTGAAGTTGTGTTGTACTCTTTTTCCCTTCGATCGAGAATAGTTTTTCCCAAAGGGTTTTGTTACTCGACAAGTTTTTTAGCGAGACAACACTAAAACATCAAGTATGTTGAACGTTGAAGACATAAAGATCGTTGATATTACTGAAAATATCTGAATCAAAGAAATAAACGCGACAGTATGTTAAGAAACGTAACTTCCAGAATCAACAACATGGTCTTATAAGCTTTCAAGTCACCAAGGTACAATGTGATTAACTCCTTTTGATTACATTAGACTAATAAAAATTGTCTGACATCAGGGGGAGAATCTAATGGTGTATTAAACTATTTTCCTTCACCGAGGTTACTTTTTCCCTACAGGGTTTTGTTACTCGGCAAGGTTTTTAATGAGACAACAAAAAAAACCGGGAATGTAATTTCCCAGCTAAGACTATTGTCTTTCCTACAAGGATTTTCTTCCTTAGGAGTTGTGAATCAACTAGTCAACTTCGACGGAGCCAAGTGATCATCTGCAACAGATCACCTTTACTTGAATCTGTCACGTTGTATTATTTTCCCTTCGTCAAGTTTTTATCCCACTAGGTTTTCCTTGTCAAGGTTTTAATGAGGCAACACATACGCATCCAATTATGTTCTAAGTTTACTTAATGTTCTACTCTTTTTCTTTAGTTCAGTTATTGTCCCTCTGGGTTAGCCTATCAAAGTTTTAACGAGACAATTATCTTAGACTCATCGATCTTTGAAGATCATATTGCATATGATGAAATACATGTTGTAGTAGCAAGAAATCCCACACTACACCCCTCATAAGAATTCATACAATCAAATCATTTTTAGATCAACAATCATAAATCTTATTGATTAACCTCACAAATTTTACGAGATATAAAGGAAATAAAGAAAATGAACTACAACCGTTCTGGACTTTCTCTCTCCTAAATGACTTTCTCAACACTCGAAAAAGATCCCTCCTCCATTACGCTTGTTCAACTCTTTATATAGGGATTTATATAGTGGATGACAACTAATCTGTCCTTTAATTTCAGATCTGACTTGCGGTATTCTCGCAAAAGTTCTATTATCAAATCTTCGCAAACAATCTAATCATCGCAGAATCATCACACTTTTTTCATGTTTCTGCCATCGTCACCTGTTACCTCATTCTTCAAATCAGTCTGCGACGCTCGCAATGTGTTGTTAACCAAACTTCGCAAATGTGTCCTTCTTGCGATATTCTGATCTTACATCTTTCCTCTTCTCATGTCTTCTCTGCGAAGGAGAGAATGTCATAATAAATTATTTTTCAAAATGCTGCAACTGTTTATCTTTTCATATTCTCTGTACTGACACGACTCTGTACTTTGCGTAAACTTTGTTACACGTACTTCTTCTTCCATCCATCTTTTGACACGTCTTTTTCAACCGCTGATTTTTAACCACTCACGTCTTCTCTTCGTATTAAATGCGGTTATCCTCTAGAGAACTTCTACTCTCTATATATATTCTCCCTGTTCTTCTCTTCTTTTTTTTTTCTTTCTTCTCTGCTTCTCTGTAATTTTATTGTTCTTCCGTAAATTCTGCTTCTGCTACTGTAATTTTTTGTGATTCTACTTTTTTTGATTTTTACTTCCTTCCTTCATTCCCATACTAAAAATGCCTCCAGCCGGTCATAAAAATGAAATTTCTTTTGAAGAAATTCGAAAGAAACTTCAAACCAGAGGTTTTGATTTATCTCCCTTTCCTGGTCAAAACCCTAAATCTCAGCTTTCCATTAATTTATTTTCTGATCATCCTTGCAATCATGAGGAGGTCATTATCTCGCTAGGTCATCTTCTCCCTGGCCTTCCCATTCCACTTTATGATCCTGAACTTCCCTTATTTTATGATATACTTTCTCATGCGAAATCTCGCGAGATGTATATCAATTAAGTGGGGATTGCATTCGTCTAATGCTTGAGTTCGCCAATCGTTGTGCTGGCAAGGGATCTCTTTATCCTGATGAAGCTAAAAATCCTAGGTTCGCTGACGTTGCGATTGTTCCTGCAAACTATACCATGGAAAATTTCTTTGCGAATTATGAGATAATTCCTATGAAGAAAGATAGTACTTGCTGGGGCGTTCGTTTAAAGAAGAAGGATGATGTTACTGATGATAAGATACTTATGCAAGATATTGATTCGCATCCTAGAAAAAATATATCTCCGCGTTACTCCAACGATGATAAGTGGTGTATCTACACTTTAATCCTAAAGGGTCCGTACATCTCTGGATCTCATGTTTTACCTGCGAATCTCGCAGCGTATCTACCCTGGGTATTCAGCTGGCCGAAAAGGGAATCATAGGTGTATTCCCAATACTTTATTTGAGTTTTTATTCTTTCTATTCTTATATATAATTTTGCTGACCATTTTGATATTTTCATGTATATGCGAAATTATCAGGTTGAAAGGTTGAAACTGAGCTATAGCAAGACTGGGAAAATCAGTACCTTATCATCTCTTCGATCATTCATAGATGAAGTAAGAAATATCCTTTTATAATTATTCACAATATATTGTTGCTTCTATTTCTTATATTTATCTCTGTGTGTAGGTTATCGTTGAAGTGGAAGAACCCGTTAAAGTTGTGAAAACCAGGAATAATGGTGCCTCTCGCAAGAGGAAATCCACTGCACATCCTTCAAAGAAACAAAGAATCCAGTCTCCCTCTCCCTCAGACTCTCATTCTGATGAAAGTTCCACTGATGATGATGTTAGTGATTCTGTCGCAGAAGAAAATTCTCCTCCTGAATCTTCTATGGAATAATTGTCTAGTATTTTTTATGATACTATATGGAAGTACTTGATGATAATGCTCTTACTAACGCTTGCAAATCCATAGTTTCTATCTATGATGCTCCCCTCTTAGAGAATAATGAATCTCTGCGCGGGGTTTCAAGATCTATATCTCCAAATTTCTTACACTCGCTTAATATCCTGGTAAATTTTCATACTTGTATTTTTCTTTTCTTTATTTTTGCCTTGAATTCATAATTTATTCCTAAAATTCGCTGCATTATTTCGCAGGTAGGGAAAGCTTCCTTTGTTGTTGTCTCAGATTTGGAGAAAAGGCGTGCGGCTTTCACAAAGAGGAATCTTAAACTTCACAAGAAAAACGAAGAATTGGAGACTGAAGTTGTTAGTCTTCGCGAGAAGAATAAGAAAAATGAAGGATTGTTGATCGAAGCTGCTAATCTTCGCAAAAAAATCAAATAATTGGAATCAAACAATTCTCTTTAGAAGGCCAAAATATCTAATCTTCAAGACGCCAATAAGCAACTCTATGGTACATGATTCTTTTTCTTTCTCCTTTATTTTATTTTCTCAAAGATTTGTTCTTATAGAGTTTACCATTTCGCAAACGTCTATGGTCTTACTGATGAAGCTATTCTTCTTCATACATTTCCCAATCTCATGGATGATGATACCCTTTTTGAACATCTACATATTTCTCTAAATAGTTTTTCAAATGATAAGATTGAATCTCTTCCCATAAATGAATTTAGATCCAAACTTCGCTTTTCAGAAATTGAACATAGATATATTTTGAGTTTAGATAATAAATTTAAACGTTTCTTTCATAATTCCAAAGAAGAAATCAATAATTGAAGAGCCAAGTATAGTGACCTTATAGATGAAAAAGATCGTATTTCTCTTCAAGGTGCTCAAACTTTAGTGAAATTCCAAGAAACTCTTCTTGAAGTCCAAATTGAAAGAGATGATCTCAAACGTAAAAATGCTATACTCTGCAAAAGAGAGAACCAAATTCACTCTCGTATTCTCATAAATGATGATGATGAATTTACTTGGGCTGTGAAAGTTCTAGATAACGCCAGAAATAACTTAGGTGTGAATGTTAGTCTTCAAGCTGAGCAAACGACCTTGATTAGAGATATTATTTCTAATATATAAGGTTTTTAACTAATCTTTCTTACTTAATTGTTTGCCTTTTCATAAGCCACTATCAAATTGTTGACTTATTGTTATATGTTCACAGAATATGAAGAGAGATGTCGCAAGAGAATTGATGACCTTGAGAATGAGAAAGCGAAACTCGCAAAAGATTTATCCTCTCGCAATGAAAAATATTCAAGGTGGAAAACTCAGATGAAGATCACTATTGCGAATTTTGGGAATGACACAATTTCTTTTCGCAATGACACCATCAAGGAGATCTGTAATGACAATCAAATTCCTCACTCCAAATATCCTTGTCTTTTAGATAAAATTCCAGAAAATGTGCCTAATTTGGTCATCTCTGATAGTGAAGTTGATGAAGAAATAGAATCTGAAGAAAATAAAGAGGAGAAGTCTAATGAAGAATCAGATGGAGAAGAAACTTCTGGTGAAGAATCAAGCAAACGATAGTTTTCGCTTCATTGTGCTCTCTTGTTCAATTTTTTGCAAAACTTGTATATTTGCTCTTGATCTTTCATTCTTGTATACTTGTAATCTATCACTGCGAATTTCTCCAGTCATCAATACAAGCTCTATTTATTTTGTTCTTTTCTGCATGTGTTAGAAAATTTTTCTTTCTAGCAATATAACTACCCAAAATATAATTAACTTTTTATGCGTAAATCTACCATGTGAAGCAAATAACATTTAACTAATTCTATGCATTCCCATACTTGCCTCTGCTATTTTTATTCATATGAGTGATTAAGCATGTTACATTTGTTTAGTAAAATAATTTGTGATGAGATCGCAATTATCTCTGCATAATTTCGCAATCACAGATTGTAAGATTGTGTTCGTTCTTGTATTATGATGTGGTCTTATTTTTCCTTCCTAAGTAAAGGTCTTATTTTTCCATATTTTTTCATTGCGACAAAATCGCAGGACGTCTCTACATTTTCATGTAGAAACCCATTGATCTTGCCTTAACTTTTTTGTTCTTTCATATTTTTGCTGCGACAATATGACATGCCTAAATTTTCTTGCGAAATTAAAGCCCCATGACATTGCCGTCTTGCGACGAAATCATAGGACGTCTTTACACTTGCATGCAATGACCCATTGATCTCGTCTTATCTTCTCTTTTGTATTATTGCCTCTTCAGGAATGTTGGAAAAATATGAAAAAGTCTAAATATTCTTGCGAAAATATAGCCTCGTGACATTTTCGTCTTAAGACACTTATCAGCTCCCTAATGGAGGGTGCCGCCATTATCTTCCCCCTGGTTGCCCTTTCAAGGAGACGTACTTCTGCCATATAAGACTAGCTCCTCCCATCCAGTCTTAACAATAACCAGTTGTGTTCGAAGCCTCTTATCCCTTTTTTCTATATGGCTTATGGTTATGAGATTGCACCCTAAGTGGGGTTATCTTCGGGCCGAGTGCATCATAGACAAGACTTACCAAGAATGGCCAGGGTAGTTTCATACGCCCCGAGAACTCTTGGATCAACCGTGTACCTCGGTGCCTTGGTCATATTCTGCACCCCTTAGAAGAGATCCTCAGTCGTCCAGCCTAAATCATAAGTCTAGGTTGAAAATCCAAGGTACCTCTCCTGGATGGGCTTTCATTGACCCCAAATATCCATGACTCAGGTTCCAGCAGCGGTGTAACCTTATCGCTGAGTCATGTAACATATACCCCCTTTTATGACGTACTTTAGGTCTTATATTTTCCTCTTGCAAAATTTTATTCGCGAACTAGGGTGTACGCCATAAAGGTTCGTCCCATTCTTGATCTTAAATGATCGTTTCTTGCGAAATTTTCACACATTTTCATTCTTCTTTTAATATGTGCAATTTCACATCTTTTTTTTCATAAAATTTTTGTATTCATTCATTTCATTTTAATCATTAAACAAAATATATTTTTTGAAATTTTCGCAACCAACCAATTATACATCTTTTTTCTTTTCCTCAATATTTCTTTCGCTTCACAGTTTAAATTTTTTTACCTTTGTTATTTTCTGCCTCTGTTCTTTTATTTCTTTTAGCTACAGTCTTTACTTCTGCGATATTTTCATCATTTGTTCTTTTCAGCAAGCTTTGACTTCGCAACATTCCTTTTTCTCTTTGTTCTACTAAATCAATCACCAATCTCTCACTTCTTTGTCTTTCTTTGATGTTATACTTCCAATTCTCTTTCTTGGAAACTCTTTCTTCGCAGGATTCCACATCGATCTCATAACATTTCCTTCCTTCAACCCAATCTCCCTTTATTACTCCAATGCCACTAGGATGTAGAAATTTAATGCATTGGTGGAAAGTTGATGCCACACCTAAAATCCCATGTATCCAAGGTCGCCCAATTAAGGCGTTATAGGGTGACTCCACATCGACAATACATAATAGAATCTTGGAATATATACCCTTTAATGGAATCCGCATTGTGATCTCCCCATTAGGATTATTGGCAGTACCATTAAAACCATAAATCTTTTAAGTTGAAGGTATTAGATCCTCATCTATGCCTGCCATAGTCTTATAAGTATGATAGAATAAGATATCCACATAACTTCCCATGTCAATTAAGACTCTATTAATTTCCCATGTATCTTCAGCCTCATCATCCTCCTCTTCATCTTCATCTTCTTTTTGCTTTGGGTTTATTTCCAGCCTCACCACTAATGGGTTATCATGCATTTCACCAGACTCTGGTATTTATTCTGCGGTATAGAGATAGTCTGCTTTTGCCATTCTTTTAACAACGAGATTTTCGCAATGTTCATTATCTCTCTTTCATCAGCATCTCTTGCGAAAACTCTTCTTAGAACATTATCATGAAAGTCTTCAATTGTTTGTACGAATATAAAATGGAATTACAAAACAGATTTTTCTCCTTTGCTCCAACTTCTATGACAAATGTTTATCCTCCTTTTGTTGCATTTACTCTGCGAATTTCTGGTGGTGGTGGTAAGGGTTGAGATTGAGGGTGCCCTATTAAAAATGATTTAATTTTCCTTGATCTATCATCTTAAGAATGATCCTTTTAATATTTCTGCAGTTATTTGTTGAATGTCCATGAAAATGATGGTAAGAGCAAAATTCTTGACTTCGATGGATTGAAAGTGGTTCTTTTCCAATGTTCCAGGGTGTTGAAATGTTCTCCATTAAAATTATAGCTTCCCAAATTTTTTCCACACTAGCATTCAACACTAGTGGAGAATGGGGTTTTAATGACCCACATCCTCGACCCTCAATAGCGGTCAACGGACCGTGGACCGGTCAAGACGGTCGTAGATATAATAAATTTTCGGAGCACAAATTAGAGCTTTAAAAACGGTCGTTGTATAATTTTTTTAATTTATCCCCGAGTCATCAACCCACACCGCGATTGCGTTACCTAATTGAATCACTGCTACTTTTCTTAGGCGGGACCCTCCTTTTATCACCTCGTTATTATCGACACAATAAATATTATGGAGACTGTGAAAATGACCATATTACCCTTATTGGAAATAAGTGCAATAAATATTATGGAGACTGTGAAAATGACCAGACTACCCTTATCGAAAATAGGTAGAGTAAATATTACAGACTGTGAAAATGATTATATTACCCTTATCGAAAATAGGTAAAGTAAATATTACATAATGTGAAAATGACCATATTACCCTTATTGGAAATAAATGTCATAAATATTATGGAGATTGTGAAAATGACCATATTACCCTTAATGGAAATAGGTAAAGTAAATATTATATACTGTGAAAATGAACATATTACCCTTATTGGAAATAAGTACAATAAATATTATGGAGACTGTGAAAATGACCATATTACCCTTTGATGTTCAATTCTGATATATTTCGTCCTCAGTTCATCCGAACGAGAAACTCAGTTCTAACTCTGGTAATATTTGAACCTGTGATGTTCAATTCTGATATATTTCGTCTTCAGTTCATCCGAACGAGAAACTCAGGTCTAAATCTGGTAATCTTTGAACCTGTGATGTTCAATTCTTATATATTTCGTCCTTAGTTCATCCGAACGAGAAACTCAGGTCTAACTCTGGTAATATTTGAACCTTGATGTTCAATTCTGATATATTTTGTCCTCAGTTCATCCGAATGAGAAACTCATGTCAAACTCTGGTAGTCTTTAAACCTGTGATGTTCATCTCCTCATAATTTCTCTGTAAAATCCAAACTTTCCCAATTTCAAAACCTTAATTTTATTTTGTTTATCAAAGAGAAACGAAATCACCATATTCCAGAAATTTATCGATATCCCCAAAATAAAAATGCTAATTTCATTGGAAATAGATCGTTATTTGCAGAAGAAACCGCTAGATCCAAAATTCTTCAGATTTGAAATGCAATTAGGGGTTTGATTTTGGTGGTTTGGGTTTCTGTAAATTGTATTTGTAGAAATTTTCCTTTTATTAATTTCCTATCGAAGTTGTATGGGTTTTTCTTTGTATTTTACTTTCTGATATATCACTACACCATATCCAGGTTTTTTCTACATTTGGTTTTTCTTGTTTGAGACATATATTGGCGTGGTAGGTGTTTATGTGTCTCTTATAAGCATGGTTAAATTGGGGCCTATCCAAATTAATTTGGGCCTATCCAAATTAATTTGGGCCTAAATTTGACCCCAGAATCGGATTACATCAGCACTTATAAAAATCGATTGTTGGTGTATAATGCTAGAATCGGGGTTTATATGTGTGTCGAGTAAACCAATTGTCATAGGCCCCAATTTAGCAAGGTTTATAAGACACAACTGTCTCATTATATTCAAGAATACGCTTAGAAAATAAAAATTAAAAAGGACACGCGTGTACTTTCTTAAAATGATTGAGGGCTTACTTGAAATTAAATCTAATTTACTATTAAACAATCTTTTTTTCTTTTCTCTTCTATTTTTCTTATCCTGACTCTCTCTCTCTCTCTCTCTCTCTCGAACACACCCTTTCATTTTTTTGTATCTTCTTTCCTAAATGAGATCGCTGAGCTCAAACCCCATCTACAAATCAAAAGCCATCGTCCTAGGTCTTCATCTCTTAAACAAAATTAATCTTTCAAAAATATAACCCAATCTTTCACTAACCTAAAGTTTGTATCAAACACTTGAAATTTAATTTTCCTTCCTAAAGCCCTAGAAAATCATTCTTTATGGTTGCATCTAAACTAGTATGACGAGATAATAGATCAGTCCATCGAGATAAGTTTATCACGTTAAATCCCTAATATCGTTATTTTTGATTTTGTGAATCTATTCTTTTGTACAGTAAAATATCTTTAAAATTGAAATATGTTTTTTATTGGATTTTTTAGGGAGTATCACTGGTTTGGTTTTAGTTTCATTTGATGAGCCGAGGATTGATTTCCATTATTGTATTTCTTCACACCTAGATGTCACGAATTTCTAGGGTTTATTTTTGTTGGTTAGTTTATTTCTTTTGGTGTTTATAAGTAGATACAACTTTTTCGATTTGAGATTTATAGGGTTCGTTTTTGTTTGGGTTTGTTTTGATTTATCGTAGAGAAATTTAATCGTTTAGATATGAGATTTATGAGGTTTATGTTTCTTTTCAGATACTGAGAAAAGAAAGTTGGGTGAAGAACAAATGTAAGATTTATAATGTAAATTTTTAATACAGTAATCAGATTTGTTTGAGAATTATTATTTACAATTAATAATCAGATTTGTTTGAGACTAGCTTGTTATTTACAGTTAAGGTCTTAATATTTTGCACATCAAAATCAATTTTATCTTTAATTTCTTCTATTTTTACCAAAGTTGTACTCATTTGTTGATCATTTATATGTATGTATTTCCTTGCAGTTGAAGGATTCTTTGTGTTGTGTGGAGGTGGCCGTCAAGGTTTTGATCTGATATATCTATCACAGGTGTACATTATCGCAAAAGCTGATCAATGTGATTATGTAGCTGACTGGACTATACTGAAGTATTTTTAAATTGTAACTTAATATGAATAACAGGTCATGGGTTAATGATTGTGTTTTTGCTTGATTTCTTGATTTTAATCGTTGTTTTGAAATTGATTTGTGGAGTGTGACTACCGGTTGTAGATAATAAAGGGCTTGAGCGACTTTCTATAACTTTTGGAGTTTGGATGGTTGTGGTGCTCCTGATCGTTTCCATAAATATTCCCATGAAGGTTTAATTCTTCTGTTTCCGGACATGTGTTTTCTTTTCTTGGTGTTATGGAAGTTAAACATCCTTAAGAGATCTACAAGATTTTTAGTTATAACTTTATTGGCATACTGTAAATAAATTCATTATTTCATTCCTAACAAATTGTTTTTACTTATTTGTGTTTCCTATGCTATTAACTCCTATAATGGATTATGATGAAGGTCTCTATATTTATATGTGATATATATACGAAGGATAACAAGTATTAATTGGAACAAATAGCTACAAAGTTCAGACTGCCTGAACCTATGAAAAGGCCATCTTGACTGCAAACTTGTCTATCATTTCGATCTCTTCCTCTTCAGCCAAATGATTCTTTTCTGATATTTGCTTCAGATGGTCTCTGGGAACACTTGAGCAACGATCAAGAAGAACCCACGTGCAATATGTTTCCCCTTGTAACCTTTTCCACTAGTTATGTTAATCCCTCCCCTCTGTTCTGCACATTGCCTTATAATTTTGCAATTCTGAAGATGTCTTTGCAAAGCATGTTAATAATATCTAGTTTCCTGTGACTAGTTTAAGAAATTGTTTCTTCTCAAACTGTTTTTAAGTGTGTTTGTTTGAGTTTAACATTTTTTAATTAGTTTAGTGTTGATTTTTGATTGCAGCTAAGGATGGAGAAGTGGATGAAAATATGTGCGACTTGATGAGACTGAGACTCTTACCAACTGGGTTACACCTTGGTGAAGTTAAAAATATGGTTCTGCTAGGTGAAGCATGTGCTTTCTTTTGAAGAAAGAAGGTGATAACTTGTTTCCCAATAAAACCTCTATTTTTAATTTTATTTTGGATTGGGTAAAACTGTATTGTCAGTAGTGTGTATGAAAACACAGAAGTAACATGAACATTTATGGTAGGAAGCCTCAATACTTCCATGATATTTATCATTAACAGGTATATTATAATGTGCTTTGCAGGGTTCCCATTCCAGTTCGTGAGAGGAAATGAAGCCGTGATGATTTATATAGAACACAAGTTTAAGAGTTTCAACTCCATGTTATTCATCATGCTGTCAATAAAGCCGAATTTTACCAAATCCCATTTCTTTTTAAAACTAGTTTTTTTTTTTTAATTTTATAATAAGATCATTATATAACTTTGATTTTTTTGTTATTGTTGTAATTAAATTATATTTTAGGGATTTTATATGTTTTTAAATCATCTCTTAATTGATTTTTCTATAGTTGGAAATTGCAGGACGGGTCCTGGTTCAAGTTAAAGAATCCCAAGCATGTACTTTCTTATGGTAATCAAGAACTCATTGTAATAGCTTGAACCTTGGTTGCTTTTATTTTCATCTTTTCTATTATTTTATTTGTAAGCTAATGAAGAGTGTTTTACTTGCATATGTGGAGATTTCCTCGGTGTTGGACAAAATATCTATGTATTAGATGGCTGAGGTTAAGGGACCTTCAAATTTTAGTAAGTGTCTACAATCAAAAGTTCATTGTAAATGCTCAGACTATATTTAGTTTCTATTATATTATTTGTAAGCTGAAGGTAATGATGAATAAATGATTGGCTTGCAGGTGTAGAGTCTTTCGCAATGATAAGGATAAGGCTGAGGTTAAGGGAGCCTCAATTCCAACAGGAGGCGATAGTCAAGATTTCTTTGTAACTGCTCGGACCATGCATTATTTATTCCTTCCATGTTCTGTCAGCTTTACAGGTGGTCGATGTAGTCTAATTCATTTTAGACGAAGCATTGTTAAATATTCTCTTGTTAAAAGGTTTAGATTGCTGATGGTTTAAATGCTCCTGACATATTGACTAATGATGTGGTTGTGTATATACATACAACTTTACATTTTCGAACACATGATCTGATAGACCACTTTGAATCCTTAATGGTTTATATGGAATGCCATGTAGTACCACCATGGTGACCTCATATGCTTGGTAGTTCTTATGCCATAGTTGACTATGTTTATTTGAATTTACTAAAGAGGTGTTTATTAATGATGCGTTTGTTACTAAATTTGAGCCTTTACTTTGATTATTTGGTACTTATCTACCAGGTTCATAGATCTAGCCTTCCTCGCTTACATTTCTTGTTAGATACCCTTGACCATCTCATTCTTTCATATGCAGTTCAATTAGCTATTGGATACTGATTTCTAAGCATTAAGTTTCATAGTTCTCTTAAAATTATTGTCACTTTGATCTTGAAAATTCTAGTCTAAGCATGAAGTTTTAGTTGTCTTAAAATTATTGCCATTGTGATCTTGAACATTCTGGTCTTTGCAATCCATTACGAATAATGGAACTTGTTTGCTCTTATTCCCTTTAGTGCAGTTGGATTGCAGTTGTCATATTTTTTTCTTGTTTTCTTCGTCTTCTTATGTAAGATGGTTCATTAACTTTCTTGTTTGATAATTCAGGGAGAAGTTTGGCCCCATGATTCTGTAGGGAGCCAGTTGCTAAGGTTCTACATTGGTGAGTTTGAAATCCCCATCCAATGACTTGTGTTTTTTTTTCTTCTCATCTTTTTTGGTCTTGTTTACGGTTGATTTTGCTTATTCTTAAACTTTTTGTTTAATTCTTGACTCCCTTGAGTAATGGGAGGTTCCCACCTGCTTTAAAATCTATAGTGGATAATGTATTTTTATAGGTTGGTAGGCATACAACTAATTCACCGGCAATATGCATCTAAAAAAACTTGTTGAGCCTGGACTTATCTTAACGGACTCTTTACTAGGATTAATTATGGATACCATCCAAATTAAAGTCGTCAAATTGTTTCGATGCACAGGTGGGTTTTGAGCAATTTCATTAATCTAATTGTGTTTTGATGGAGTTACAAGAAGTTCTCAGCTCGTCTTTGTTTGATTTTGAAATATTAATTTTGCTGCAGGTACTCAATTGTTAAGTGTGGGCTCAGTTCATCATTTGAGAGGAAAGGTTGCTGGCACTGAAGGGGTATAAGTAACTATCCCATGAGATCTTGTGATCTTCGGTTAGTTTTAAGAAAAATTGTAGGGTAATTTCAATTTCTCTCTATTTTTGGCTATTACATAGTTTTGTTTCCGAATGAAACTTGCCTTTCTTTGGTGTGTCATTGATAAGAGATGTGGATTGAGCTGAAAATGAGACTTTATTGTTGTTTTTTGTTTTACTTGTGTAGAGTATAACTTGATTGCTTAAGTTTGTGTAATATGCAGGAAAGCAAGATTGTGTGTAATGCTGAGAAAGCTTTGGAACTCATTTGTTAATTGGCTGGAGGAGGCAGGAGATGTTGCTGAAGTAGGAATAAGTTCTTCATCATCATCGGAGTTTATAATTTTGTTGTTTAATCAATAGTTTTTTAGTTCATCGTTTTGTAATCGAATCCTAGAACTACAGGATTACACTGGTCAGAACTACATATTTTAATCCTTTGTGTAATTTGAAACTAATGAATCAATGCATGTTAAATTGAATGATCATTTGTGTGCAAGTTTAATTTGATTCTCATTTTTATTTGATTCGAATTTGGTTTTCATTTGAATTCTAATTTGAGTTTCATTTGAATTCTAATTTGAGTTTCATTTGATTCTCATTTGAATTTGGTTTTCATTTGATTCTCATTTGAGTTTTATTTCTGTTTGATTTCAGATTCAGTCAGGCTAGTCAGCCAATCTGAATCTATTTTTTTATATTAAGATTTATATCTATGACTGATTGAAGACAGTCATAAAGTTTTGACCGTTAAAATCGGTTGTTGATATAAGATTTTCAACGATCCCTAGAGACACGTCATAGTTGAAAAAGACGCTCAAACATCGACCCTTTCTTCGACCGACAAAGCAAGTCATAGATACGAGTTAAATGACTTGCTTTGTCGGTCGCGAAACTGATGATTTCCACTAGTGCAAAGGTGGCATCTTGATCTCTTCCCATATCATCTTTTGACTTCCTGACCCTCTATGATAATTTTGTCTTTGTCCCCCATAAGTTTCTTGTGGCTGATCAAGTCTTTAAATTTTGTTGTTTCCGCCTCGACTATAAAAATTTCTTTCTCTTTCGAATTCTTCTTGATCTCTGCTTCCCATAGCTACCAGCTTCTGTTGATTATCATTCTTATTTTCTTGTTGTACTTGCGAAGTGCTCGCTACTGTGTTTATCAATTTAGGAAATAAGCTTGCACTTGTTGTATTTTAATTTGTGTTCGTAACTGGATATGATTCTACTTCATTCTACTTTTCTTCAAGAGAAATGTACTCCTCCTGCAGTTCTCGCAGCTCTATCATTGTGATTGTATTATTGATTCTGAAAATTTGAATATACAAAAAATTGGTTGCGAACATTGCGTTAATGAATGATAATATGAGATATCTCTCATCCACACGTCTAGCCATTTCACTACACATTGTCTTCCATCTTATGGTTAAATGTTTCAAACTTTCACCAATTCTCTGCTTTAATCCAAATACATCTTCTACGCCTGGTCGCGAGGAATTGTTAGTTATGTACGCCCCTAAAAATGTAGTCTGCAAATGGTTGAAAGATGTTATAGTATTCCTGGGTAGACCTTCGAACCACTTTAGCGCCTCTCCTGTTAGACTTGATGCGAAATACTTGCAAAATATAACATCATGGTTTTCCCACTGTAACATACATCTCACATAAGCTTTCATGGGTTAAATTGCACAAGTTCTTCCAACAAAGATGCTGGTTAACGCAGGAAAATTGCACTTTGGTGGAATCCCTCCTAATTGTATTTCTTGTGAGAACGGAGTTTTCGCAGCTTCTAAGGGTTCATCTAATTGCCTTCTTCCTCCTTCCCTTCTGTTCTTTAGCATTCCTCTCATCTTTGCCAATTCTCTTAAGATTTGTTCATTTACCCCGGACGTTGATCCCATTGGTCTCTTTAATTATGCTTCTCTTCTCATGCGTTCTTTCCTGTTTTGTGTTGCGAAATTTTGATTTTATTCTCCATCATTTTCTTCTTGTCTTTCTCTGCGATCTTCCCTTTCATTTCTTTCATGAATTCACACACCATTATATCTCTCATTTTCTCTTCTGCGATTTTGTTCATTCCTTACCAATTCTCTTTTTTGCCTTTCAAATCTTCTTTGTACCCTATCATATTCTTCATTGATATTACCATTTTTGCGGTTTTGTTCGCGTCTTATTTCTCGATTGTTATGATTGTTCTGGCGAATTGCCTCTTGGAATTCTTGTTCTTCCACCTCTGCTCTCAATCTTTACCTTTCGCAAGCCAGGCGTGCTTGTTCAGCATAATGTCTCTCGATTTCTCCTTCAATTATCTGTTGATTTCTTTGAATATCTCTTTCGCGTAATATCCTCATCCGCCTTGTTCCTGATTTTCTTCTCCATATTGGTTATTTCATTCCTGACGCTGCTCATTCTCCTGACCCATGTTGTTTTGTTCATTTTGGTGAACTTTACCTTGTGGTATGTATCGATCTTCCATTACTTCTCTCCTTTCGCGACATTCTTCAATTGGATTTTGATTTTCTTCTCCAATATTTGTCATAGGTTAATTTCTCCTTGCTTCACTTCTAATTAATCATGAACTTGATCTTGTTGTACTTCTTGACCTCCTATTTTGTAACCTCGTGTTCTCCATTCTCAACTCATGGTTTTGCCTTGCCAAATTTACGCATTCTTCCGCTTTCAACCTTCTCTCTTCACGTATTCTTTGTCTCAATGCCTCTAATGCTTCAATTATTTCATCTCCATGAATTATTCCTCCAACTGCTTCTTGAGCTATCTCTTCATATCTTTCATTTATTAATGGTTGCTCCTCTTCTATTTCTTCCGCTGAATCTGATTGCCAAGTATGTATGCTCACTCTATCATAATCCAAAGTCCTATTTTGCGCTGGTGTATGCTTAATTGGTTGTTGAAGTTGATTTTCTCCATCATTTCTTGCATTTATTCTTGACGATTCTCCGATTTCGTTCCTTCTTTCTCCATCAAGTCTTTTACTCCTTCTAACAGTTATTGGTTATCTTGAAGCATTTATTCTTCTATCCATCTCTTCAATCTCAATGAATTGTTGAAAATTATACGAAACTTTTCACCAACTAATTTTCAAATTCTCTCAAATCACAATACTAATTTTCACACTAAAATCAAGAAAAAGGTTCCCTGTTTTTAGGGCCAATATATAGTAGCAAGAAATCCCACACTACACCCCTCATAAGAATTCATACAATCAAATCATTTTTAGATCAACAATCATAAATCTTATTGATTAACCTCACAAATTTTACAAGATAGAAAGGAAATAAAGCAAAGGAACTACAACCTCTCTGGACTTTCTCTCTCCTAAATGACTTGCTCAATACTCGAAAAAGATCCCTCCTCCCTTACGCTTGTTCAACTCTTTATATAGGGATTTACATAGCGGATGATAGCTAATATGTCCTTTAATTTCGGATCTGACTTGCGATATTCTCGCAAGAGTTCTATTATCAAATCTTCTTAAACACTCTAATCATCGCAGAATCATCACACTTTTCTCATGTTTCTGCCATCGTCACATGTACGTCATTCTTCAAATCAGTCCGCGACGCTCGCAATGCGTTGTTAACCAAACTTTGAAAATGTGTCCTTCTTGCGATATTATGATCCTACACAACATGTGAAGTACTACATGTGAAAATTTGTACCATGGGTTTATCCCACTGGGTTTTTCCTTGTCAAAATTTTAATGAGGCGATTGATTTCATCACAAGTCATCAAGAAGAGGATGACATTTGAAGACCTAGATTCGAAGCACTATACGTGAAGCATTACAAATGGAGTTCTATTGGACCACACAATGGGGAGTGTTGTAGGGCCTACGACCCGTGGGTGTTCGGCCCAACTAGAATCCTAAGGGTCTCTATATAAAGGATACTACTATACATATGTAATAGGTTGAACTCTAATCAATAGAAATCTTTCTCTTCTCTGCCTCTTCTTCTTTCCCTATTATTCGACTACAATAATAAATAATTAATTAACAAATATTTATTTATGTGAATAAATCACATTTTAACTTAGGCAAGAATTAAAAGTCATCACAAACACTTTAATATGGTAATCAAATATGTTTGGATTAATAGCTATCTTGCCTATACAAGGAAACATCACCACTTGACCAAAAATAGCTTTTAGTCACGTAATTGGGCCTAAGTCCGTGTACTGTTACAAACAATCCATGGATTGTTTCCTACTAACAATCTATAACAATTAAAGCAACACTTATAATTGTTACTTTAATAAATCACTCATAACTTCATCGTTATAACTCGTAATTGAGTGATTCTTGCCTCGTTGGATTCATAAGCTCACTCACTATAACATGATATTCTTTATAAGGATAAAGGTTATTGTATACAAGGTCATGAATCAAATAACCTCAAGTATATATACATAAATGTACATTTACCGTCATTGGAAATGTTCCATAGAGTGAGCATTTATATTGATATATTATAAAGGTAGAAATAAACAAGAATCCAAATGAAATCAATCACATACATTTGTTGATGAAGTACTTGTTGATGTCTTCTTGTAGTCTTCAATCTTCATCCTTTAAGGATAGCTTCGATTCAACTTCTTCGACCTAATCTAGTTCGAAACTATCTTTAGTATGCTAAATAAAGAATGAATTTTTGCAACTAAAATTGACAACTAACTTGACATACCAATGCTAGTGGGTTCAACCGAGATATGCTCTAACAGTATTTCCTGCTTGTAATACCTTCAGGCGCGGGAGATGATGTTTCATTTGATCAACAAATTTGGTTAACATAAATAAAGATGAACTTCCATTGTACTTTATCTTCACAAATCAGGCGAAGCACAACAACTTAAGAATCGGTGGAATTCCTAATTCCGGTATAAAGATATTTATAACTTGAAAATTACATGGCATAGGCACTTCTCATTCGGAAATAAATGACTGCGAAGCAGATACATAAATTGCCAAGGTTTTTATTTTATGTTAACTAGGTTCATGTTTTTTCCCCAACTCAAGTGCTAGTACTCAAGTAGGATGGATATAGGCGTTGTGATATATGGAGGTTATTGCCACTTATGATAGGGGGTCCTCTATCTTATCCAAGTTGTACATTTCTATCTTTATCGCATGCTTGGGTTCGTTAAACATCGGGGGTCTATGGTGCCTCCTTGAGGTAAATATGACAATAAATATCCTTTGACTTTATATTAGTTAAAAGGAAGTAGCTAATTATATGATTTTTACTATCAGCTTTGGTAGTATATAAATTTTGGAGTTGGTGTAATGAGACTTTTAGACTACACCACAAAAAAAAATCCCTATTGTAGTAAGGTATCATGCCATAACTGGGAAAACAAACAAAACAAGGAAGAGCTAGATAATATGCATATGTGGAGATACCAAAACATGCTTAGGAACAAACATACTGTTAAATGGATATCGTATGAGGATTTTAAGGAGATGAACTGTCATGTTTCCCAAAGAATCTAAGATTTTTCACTTCAGCGCATTGTGTTCTATAGGACAGTCAGGGAACATGGTGTTTATTATATATATATATGCTAGATAATTAGTTGGTGAAGTTGGAGTGCACTTAAGCCTATTCAGGCAGAGTTGATAGAAAATCATGCAATTAAGCTTGCTCGGGCAAGAGTAATCCAGGTATGGGTGACCTTTTGGGAAGTTATTGCTGAATATCTACATCGATTCCTGTTAAAAACCACATACTGCCGGATAACCGTAGTGGCTAAGTAGGAACAATAGTGGTGGAGTATCGGGTCATTACAATTACCGAAAATCGAGTGCGCAAGACATCCACCGCTGGTGATTCTATCTTTCACAACTTATCCTTCAGAAGGAGATTCATCTTCATTGACACCTTCAAGACCAAAATATTCTTTGGCTGGGTCTGATTTACCTGATTTCAATTGTCTCACAAGGTCTCGATCGTCCTAATTCGTATACAAGAGTATCATCCAGTCTTGCACAATTGGTATGACAACTGAATCAAATAAAGTTACAAGATATGAAAACTAGGTGTATGTATGTACAAGAGTACACATAATCGTAGAAAGCATGAGCTTAAGTTCTAATTTTTTACCTAATGCAGGAATTCCAGCTTTCCAAGAAAGGAAAGAAGATTCACAAGTCAACATTATGCAAAGAGAATGTTGCCATCCAGTGCTACCATCTCCATATTGTCGATCCCCTCAACAAAGTCCTTAGGGTTATCAAGATTATAAAATATCATTAGACTTCGAAGGCTCTCCATATCAAGGAACAAATTCATGTTGTGCTAGAGCTCAAGGTGAAAGATCTCAAGGTGCGAGATCTTAAAGTGTAGCAGAATCATATGAATAGTTTGGTAGTATGATGCAGGGGGTACATATGAAATGGGATGGAATGATAATGAGTAGTTATGCTTATATAAAATGCTTAATTAAAATTAGAACAAATATAATTATGTAAATTGTTACATATAACCAGTACTAATTTATTTTGAAAGTAAATTAAAATTTGATTTAATTATACATTTTATTAAAATTCCAAACAACTTGCTCGAGAAGTATGTTTAGTTTCCAGCACCCCATACAAGTTATCAAAAATTCCTCAAAGATTATGTAATGAGCTAACTTTGTAAGCAAAACTTGTTGTTTTTCATATTCGTCATTCCTCTTGATATCACAATACAACTTTAGCATGGATTTTACCTATAAGTCGATATCTATTAACAACCCGAACTAAAACTATATAATATGACATTTGGTTTTTCAATAATCTGATATCGACAAAACAACCCAGCTGCATTACGGTTATTCGGATTACCAGTGTTAGTACATAAGTTTTTCCATAATGGTCGAATTACTCATACTCACTAAACCATTTAGTCGGCTCTCTGCATCGTTATCCGGATAACATATTACAAAATTTATAAATCTTCATCTAGGGTAAACTTTGTAGGATTAATATGCAGTTGAGTAATTCGTTGAAAATCATGCGTGTAAAATGTGGGAAAGGTATAATATTGGAGTTCAAATTGATAGAGTTTATAAAAGATGAGATTAAATTCGTTGGATGAACCTAGTCATTTCCGTCTCAGAAAAGACCGAGCGTCTGAGTATGAAATGGGCAGCATCTCAGCTTAAGCCGAGGCTAGGCTTAAAATTGGACGATGTACCGGTTCGATGCTCTCTTCTCTGGTTGAGACACTCCGCTCAATATGAGACAGGATGAATGGACTCCCAAATTTGAACGTTTTCCCACCCGCTTTTTTTGGTTGTCAGTCCCATTGTGGAGTGGAAATGGGTAAATCTGCTCATTTTCCCACCTAACTGTCCTTTCTCTTAATGGCTTCACTTTTTTCCCGTTTAATTGCTTCAAAAATACAGTTAGTCTTCTTTTACCTGCTCGTTTTTTATCGTCTTTGGGAGATTACGTACATTTCCTCCTGCAAGACCACCTACAATATTGCATGAAAAATGCATCCATGCAAAACAAAACATCTGGCATGACCTTACGAACTTAAGGATGCTGAGCTCATTGCGCTTAAAGTAGTTATTACTTAGTTATTATTATTAAACTAGTTTGTAACCCGTGCTACGCACGTGCCTATTTCTTACTATGAATCATTTAATTCGTGACATGTCATTGAAAATTAATTGACTGATGACCTTAGAAACTAACCGAACATTACATAATATTCTGTATGAAAATGGAGTAAAAGTAAAAATTGAAAAGCCATCTGCTTCCGGTGCAACATCTTTAAAGCATATTGTGGTCTTTTTTCAAATTTTGGTATTTTTAAAATTAATGGAGCTTATGCTTTTGTTTTTTATTTATTGTTGGATATTTTTGTCCTCTCAATTACCATCCTCATTTATTTCATCAGCAAAAATTTAAAAAAATATATTCTCTCCGTTCTTAAATAATACGTTGATTTCAAGTGTAATTTTTATATGAAACCAGCCTATTATTTAAGAATGGAGGGAGTATCTTTCAGCTGTTTTAGTAGAATTGTAGAACCCATGCAATATTATACCAGCTATTTTCGAACACGTAAGTAGGTTGTATGACCCAGGGTTACTTTCCCGAACACTAATCAACTGCATGTGTTATTCATTTGACGGCCTTAGTGGTGTAGCACGCTTAGTACGTGACTTTGTGGGCTGTGTTGTGCTATAAATTTAGACGTGTTGTGGTGTGCCGTGTTAAATGGCATGCTATGTTGTGTCTGGAAAATAAACGTGATGTAGCCCACTTATTTTATGTTTTCCAAAGTAAATATTCTTCCAATATTTTAGTTAGTATATGACTATATGTATTATTTATAGAAATTAAAATGTCAAAAATAGGATAAAATAAAGACTCTTTTGTGAAATATGCATGAAGTGTGATGTATTCCGTTGTATTTTATGCATGGTTTGGCGTGATTTCTTCAAGTTCCGTGTCAGACTTTGCAGTGCGCTTACACATGTCACGTGATGTGCCCGTATTGTGCCAGGTCACGTGCTGTGTCGTGTTGTGCTCGAATTTTAATGTGTTTTATTGTGCCATAAACGTGCTAGCCCGGCACAATTTACACTTCTAGACGGCCTTGTTCGCATATCATTTCCTCGTTTGATGGATCTAAAACGACAGATGGTCTTGGCGGACAACAAAGATATCTCATAGAAATAAACTACAACAATAAAATTCTAATTGGTCGTTTCATGTATGAACATATAAATTTAAATCAAAATATGGAAACATATATCACAAATTTTCTAACTACTTGAAAAAAAATGTTGAACCCAAAAAAACCTAAACCATTTAGATAGTTTCCAAGTTATAAAATGAGAGAATTTGAAGTTAGATGATGTAAGTAAGTTAGGTGATGTAAGTAAAACAGATAGTTACAAAGTCACAGTTTGAATGTTTACTGCCCTTATAATTGGTTAATATCTGTGGTTACTACCCCTAAGTCCAAGTATAGGTGCATGCTCATCAGGTGCATGATCGTCCAACGGTTTCTATAACTTATAGATTGTGGGTGATTTTGCCATAATGAGGAATAGGATCGAAAACCAAGTGAGTTCTATCCAATTACAAACAAATTTACAAAATTTACAAAGTGAGTGGCTTAAGAACAACAACATCCACCGAGTGGCTTTTCAACCCTATGCCCTATAGTTGATTGTATATCTGGCTCATTGAAAAAGCTCTTAAAATGAGAGCTTGCAAATCTCATTTGAATACTCAACATACATTCTCGTCAGAATTCAAGGTTAATATAAATTTACTGAGACAAATATGAAACCATGATACCTAGTTATTCAGAAATAGTACCCTTATGTTCCAAGAAAAATTATCTCGAATTTACTCGAGATCTACCCCTAGCATGTATATATATATATATATATATATATAAATGGCATCCAAGAAAAATCAGAAAAAAAGAAATAACAATCGTATGTCGATGATGAGTTTATGAGTTAAGTTGGAATTTACTAAATTGAGTATGATTCCAAGTAGTATAGACACATTCGTATGAGTTTGTGGATTAAAGTTCAGCGGTAGATCACTTCCAACACCAACACTTCTGTTATAGCTCAAGGGCGGTCCAGAGTAAAAATTAAACACAATGAGGGTCATGAGGAGTTCTTTGGCATTTGTTAAATTTTCTACATTTCTGAACATATCAAGAGATGTCAGCCCCCCCGCAATAAACTCGAATGTTTCCTGAAATGTTTTTTTTTAATGCAATTTAAAACAAAATGTAAGCAATTAAAAACAAAATGCAAAAATGAAAAATAGTCAAGACAAAATGCAATCCACTGAATAAAAAGGACCATTTCAATTTCATCATATAAAAAATAATCCACAAATAACTCGCCCATGTGAATATTTGACTCAATTTAGAGTAACTCAACTCACCTGAGATGAGTTCTTAAAGATCGAACAAGAGAGAGGAGAACATAAACGCGGAAGCGTAAAAGACTACATTGATATTAAGCTTGGTGGAATACAATCTATTTGATATTTTTGATTGTTTGATTCTTTCTTTCTTACTTACTTACAAATGAATACAACATGCCTATTTATAGGCTACAAAAGAAGAAGAGAACTATGCCTATGGAGGCTAACAACTATGCCTTTGAAGGCTAACAACTATGCCTATGGAGGCTTACCAAACCAACTACTAGACAATCTAGTATTCTTGTTTGATTTTTCTAACCCTAGAACACTCATTTTACACATGTTAATTGTCTAATATTGACTCTAGACATCCTAGATATTTCTAGGTTAGTCTAGATAGGTGTGAACTCTTGACTAAGTTGGTGTTGAATATTCAACACTCCCCCTCAACACCTACTTTCCAACTTCTCTTTATCTTAGACGTTTCGGTCCCCTTCATAGTTTAAGGATGTTTCGGTCCTCTTCATAGTTTAAGGACATTTCGGTCCTCTTCGGAAGTTTAAGGACATTATGGTCCTCTTCGGAAGTTTAAGGACATTACGGTCCTCTTCGTAGTTTTAGAACATACGGGTTCCATCGTAGTTTAGGGACATTGCGGTCCTCTTCGTAGTTTTAGAACATACGGGTTCCATCGTAGTTTAGGGACATTGCGGTCCTCTTCGTTTCAGTAAAATACTTCTTGTACTCTTTGGACAACTCATAGGATTTTCACCCACTTTTGTTGTTCTCTATCTCATCACCACTTGGTGATTGCTTCCATTTCTTCACAATCTTTTTGTTGTTTCTTCTTCTCTTCTTCTTTTGTTCCGGTCATGATTTTGTTGCGAAAACCTTCACACTTCTTTGATTTTTTTTTAAAGATTCTCTCACAATCTTTCATTTCGTCAAGCTTCTGCCACAAGCTCTAACTATTCTTCTTCTTGCTATATTGCTGTTACAATTTTGCCACGCTATCCAGATGTGCCACATTTCTGAATTCGTAACAGATTTGCAACGCTGTGAAATTATTGTCACACTTATGTTTCCCTGATCATCCTTGCATTTAAACAAACATCTTGTCTGCATCTTGTCTATTTTGTTTGAGGCTTTCAGCCCATCTTCAAATCAGCTTCAACTTGCTCTCCTGTCATGACCATCATCACCGTGAACATCATCCTTGCTTTTTTTTTTTTCTTCTAGAGCTCTTCCATCACATGCGAAGAAAGTTCCCATGGGCATCATGTTTTTTTTTTTTTTCTTTCTTTCTTGACCAGCACCCTGTCTCCACTGCCACCTTCACGTTCTTTAGCAAACATCAATCATGGCAGCAACTCATCATCATTTCCTTCATTTCAGAGTTCTCACGAGTTCTAGCATGCCATCACGTTCTCTACCCGAGCTCTCATCAGTCCCTTTATCGGCTTCGTTGGAAAACTCGAGTTCATCAACTGCCATGAAACCAATCTCGTCCTCATTAAACTCATCACAGTAAAACTACCAAACCATGTTCAGGTAGCAAACAATACTCCATACTCATCGAACCAAAGCATCTTCTGTTCAATGGCAGCAATCTTTCATCTCTTCTCTGCTGCTGCTGTTATCATTTCAACATCCATTCTCGAGCTCGTCATTCTCTCAACAGCACCATCGTTATTCTTCTTCCTTCTTGAGCTCTAAAGCAGCAGTACCTTGCTCGAGCTCATTACCGAACATCACTTCCTTCTTCCATCAGCAACTACCAGCTCATGTATCTCCATTATCGTCATCAACATCAAGCCAAAAAACCGAGCAGAAGTTCACCATTCATCTCAGCCAACAGTCCCGAACAGCAACACCATCACCGAGCCATGATTTATCCAAAGCTCACCACGTTCGGCTCCACTGTCTCTCATAACAGCCAGTCGAGCATCATGACCATCATCTTTATCCGAAGCTCCGCCACATTAATTGCAATATGAACCGCATCATCATTTCCACCGATGATGATCATCATCCACAACTTAGTGATTTGTTTTCTCGAGCATCAACCACTCGATATTCATTGTATCTTCTCGGCCTTCTCAACTACTCGAGTTGCAAGTAATGGTGGAGATCATGGAGCCAGAGAAAGTGATACTTTACCCCCAACTTTTCTGGGGTTGTGTTGCAGTGCTGCACACGGATTTTGTCCATGTTTCCTGCCAGGTCATTGAGCTATTTGGGCGTGTTATAGACAGGTTATCTTTCGAGACAAGACCAAAGAGAACGTCCTGATTTCAAGCATGCCCCGGGATGAGCTCGACACCTGCCATACGGGAGAACATCAAAGGACGAAGTCGAGAGTTGGAGGCGAGCCTCCAACTTTAAGTGGGAAGGTGCCGGCTTTTGAGGGAGTATAACCTCTTGTGCTCAAAGGACTGATGTGAACTTTCAGTCATGGGTATTCCATTGAGGTATACTGTCACGTATCACAGTGCACTCATGCGATTCCATATTTGGGGACGGCGAGACACGGCTCCTCATGCACATTACTGGGTTGCTTCCATGGCTCTTTTCACAGCTCAGCAACTCGTCACTTCCAAGCCACACAGCTTCCTACTTTCTTCGTTGTTAACCTTTTTTTTTTTTCATGGCAACTTTCATACCGTCCTCATATCATGTTTTTTTTTTTTTTTTTTTTTTGGACAATCAACATGTTTTTTTGATACCACGTTTTTGTGTATCTAAAAAACCTAGTTCCACACGTACACTTACTTGGGTGGTGAAATCCAACAAACATAGCCGCAACCCCATAGCCAGCACCATCATAACGAGAACTTAAACCTAGTTCCACACGTGTATCTAAGGTTTTTGTTAAACCTTTTATACTCAACACCATAATGAGAACTTAAACAATAACAACCAGATTTTTTTTGTTTTTTTTTTTTTTTTGAGTTTCTCTAGCTCTCTTCCTCTCCTCTCTCTTCCTCTCACCTTGCTCTGATACCATCTTAAAGATCGAACAAGAGAGAGGAGAACATAAACGCGGAAGCGTAAAAGACTACATTGATATTAATCTTGGTGGAATACAATCTATTTGATATTTTTGATTGTTTGATTCTTTCTTTCTTACTTACTTACAAATGAATACAACATGCCTATTTATAGGCTACAAAAGAAGAAGAGAACTATGCCTATGGAGGCTAACAACTATGCCTTTGGAGGCTAACAACTATGCCTATGGAGGCTTACCAAACCAACTACTAGACAATCTAGTATTCTTGTTTGATTTGTCTAACCCTAGAACACTCATTTTACACATGTTAATTGTTTAATATTGACTCTAGACATCCTAGATATTTCTAGGTTAGTCTAGATAGGTGTGAACTCTTGACTAAGTTGGTGTTGAATATTCAACATGAGTCACAATTCCATCTTCAATAGCCCTGGAGGTCCCTTTGATTGAAGAATATAATTTTAATGATATCACTGTTCTCTAAAGTCTTCTATTTTTTAAGCTCTCCTCGACAGAGCTTGTTTAGATTGAAGTGTACTGTTCACCTAAACAAAAAATTGTCTAGGCCGAGTCAATCCATAACATCATAAAAAAAGAAAAATGGATCACAAATTTACCCAAATGATAACTAAATGATGAATTAAGGATGTAAAGAACAATTTATTAGAAAATATATTGAAAGCGCGGCTAAACAAAGACACGCGAGGAGTCGGCAATAGATTCATCCCGGCGCATTAGAAGAGGGAGCCACGTCTGGATCCTTGGTGGAAGTATAACTTTGCAGCTGATCCTCTTGACACTCGCAAATGTCAAAGATTCTTAGTTAACCATGGGAAAGGACCAAACCAAGGAGTTATTCCTTTATGGGACACATACGATTAGTGATGTAATTTTCACTGCGGTAATTTCATTTCTGATAGGTAGATCATAATGTTGGTATTCAGTACCCATTATATGGCCTATAACTAAGGTGAGATGTACAGCTAAAGCTTGCACATCTGACAGTAAATATCATTCACGCAGGCATATCAATTAAATTATACCTTAACAATGAACTCATGCCTCCCTCTTGTGCCTCCCTCTTCTATTGTTTCCATGATTCAGGATGAGCATGGAAAGGATTCATCGGACACTATGAATTTTCAAACAATCTAAATCCATGGCCTTCACCTCCGTTCAAGATAGACCTTAAAGAACGTACTGTAAGATGCCATTTTTGAACATGGCATGCATTTCTCGTTGCTTAATTTTACTTACACATTTAAATTTTTTGCATTATTGAACATGTCCCATTATCTGGAAAGACATACATATTGATCGGCACAGTAAGATGCCATTTTGTTGTAAAATATTTCTCCAAAAATTCAATAAATGTTAGACAGATCATTAAAAAGCGGTACTAACCAAGGTTTTGTTTGTGCCTCTAGTATATGTAAGGACCAATTTTACAGTGGTATAAATACTGTTTGCACTAGACCTAGACCAAGCATAATTCACATTTCCCTAGCCAACACTACCTCAAATATATATTATCAAGAGTAAAGAGGGTATGAAATTAAATACCTTTACAGACATCATAAATCAATCAAAAGCTTTGTTATGTTTTCCTCACGCACAACGCCACCAACTTGAAGCAAAAGCTATATTTCATTTGCACCCTACAAAAACAACACCAACAAAATCGTTTGTAATAAATAGTCCATTGAAATAAACCCACCAACTTGAAGCAAAAGCTATATTTCATTTGCACCCTACAAAAACAACACCAACAAAATCGTTTATAATAAATAGTCCATTGAAATAAGCAGTACCTTACGGATGGTGGATTGAGTACCAAAAGCACCATCCTACCATAGCAAAGGGCATTACCAATAAGAAGATTAATTTACACAGCAAGCTAATGAAAAATATATAAAAAAAAAACTAAACAATCAAAAGAATCAAGCTACTTCTAATTTCATACGCACAACCACAACCAAAAGAAGCATCAAGAGAAAAAGAAGCAATCATTATATTTTTCAGATCCCTACAAAACAAACAATATACCAGTATCAGACAGCAAAACCCTAAATTAGTTAAAACAGAAATAAAAATTAAAGCGAGAAGCGAGTTTAGCTTTTGCTTCGCCTAATATAGAGAGATATGGAACTTACAAAAACTCCAAAGAGACTATTTTGGGAAACAATATTTATCGAAATTTAATAAATGCAGAATTTTATTATTTTTTTACTTGTTCATACATTGTTGTAGTTAATCATTTGAACTTTGATTAAATAAGAAAATCAGTACGTTAGTATATATGAGGTGTAAAGGATGAAAACATCCCCTTTAAAATATTTGTTTTTCGGTTCCATGAAATATTACCTTAAATATGTATTCTTTAGATTTTAAGTTACCTAAATTACTGATATTTGTTAGTATTTTTATTTTCAACATATCACCACAAAATAAATAAGTAAAACCGAATCACAAAATAAATAAATTAAATTAAATTAAATCAAATCAAATAGTACCATATATAAATTGCAAAGAACACGTTACAACTTACAACAACAACAAAAAAAAAAAAAAAACAACAAACATTTCATACCGTACAGATATCAGAATACAGCTAGAAAACCTTTGGTTTCTATGAATACCACAATTTTTTATGAGTTTATGATCCCTTGTGAAGTTTTTTTTAGTTTTTTTTTCTTGGGCTTCACACACGAGGAGGCGTAAGTAACACCTACAAAGCAAATAAACAAAAGTACACAAAGAATACTTTTTTCTTTTTTATGAACACAAAGAATACACAAATAACATAATTTATGTGAGGAGAAACAGACCCGTGCGTAAGAGAATATCAAATATATCACCTAATACATCCATGACAACACCCGGGTTTGCATCCAATATAATCCCAGAAGCACCGACAACACCAGGATTTGCAGCCATTATAATCCTAAAAGCACCGTTAGCACCTGCAAACCACCATTAATAACTGAACATTAGGTATAAAGACATGCAATTTACTATCAAAAATAATAAACCCTAATTGGATAAAAAAATACCACAAAACAATGAAATCATACCCTTACTGCAACAGTTTATATAGAGAGCATCTAGGGAAAAAATTTCCAATTAAACAAAATCTCGAAATAGTAAAAAAATCTTTAACTCAGGAAATAATACCATGATATTGTTGAAACTCTCGAAAAGTTAGATATCTTATTATTGCCACGATTAGATTAGTGGCTGCAACTATTTTTGCACACAAAATATCTAAACCATTTTTTATTCTAACCTATTTTATTTTAATTATGGAAAAAATAAAATTAAGAAACTAACAGATTAGAATTACGACATTGGTTGTATTGGTTTTTTCATGCTCGTTTTATATTAGATTCTTCAAGATCATAATCCTTGCTCTCAACTATTTTCTTAAAATACTAATCAAAAATATAATTGTTGTGCAGGACCATTAATAAAGATATGCACAAAAGAGATGCATTGTCGGATCACAAGGTTAGTACCCATGGACATGTTAATTATTATTATTTTATTTTTTCGATTTTTGAGTTTTAATTGATAGTTAGGGGATTGATAGTTCGGGGTAGAAAATTCTATTTTTTAAGATTGTAAACGGACATTGGACATTTGTCGTTATTTATTTATTATGTGGGATCGATGCATAATTGATTTAATTTGTTGATCATCATGATGAAATCAAGGATTTTGTGATTTAATTTGTTGATTATCATGATATAATCATGGATCCTGTGATTAATTATACATTTTTATATTTATGCATGTTATGAGATTTTTTTGATTTATTAGATTTAGCAATTTTAGGTTAAAAAAATTCTTTTGTATGATTGGCCAAAAATATATTATTGGTAAAAAATAATATTCTCATTTAATTTTACTGGCCTAAATTTAATAACTTTACAAAAAAAGAAAATGATGGGGTCAGAATCAACCAGAAGCTCCGATTAACCACAACGCTCGAAAAAACTCTGTTTTTATATAAAGAAAGAATAACATTATGTTGCGAGAATTTTTTCGGAATCCTTGGAAGGTTTACAATGTCAATTTGGGATGGAGGGATATTAAAGAATCAAATGACTTCTCATATTTAATTGGGCCGACTGACCGGAGGGTCCGAAGGACGGGAGTCCCCTTTATGGCCACTTTTTTTGTAAAATGAAACCTAAGAGAAATGTGCAATTCTATAAAAACATTGGAAATGGTTACCATTAAAAAAACCAAAAATGCCCCTCCTGTTAGTTCAATTATTATAACTCCTTATGTATCCTATTTTTTCAGGGGTATAATTGGCAAGCAAATTAGAATGTATATAATATATCTAAAAACCGTGGTTTGGAATTTTACAAATTTTATCTCGTTGATTTTTTTTAAAGAGATCTACACAATGAGTACAAACAACAATATCAAATTTAGAGTTTCCAACAAAAAAAGAATGTATAATGCGTTATGCAATTAGCGGTATTTCGTTTTTCTTCGGTCGGCCCTCTCCACCATGGCATCGGTATTCTAGTTAGAAGTTTTTCCTAGTTAATGTGTTAGCAAAAGAAATTAAAGTATTTTCTTTAACTGTTACCAAAAATATCGCCTACGCCTAATTGACCCTAAATCAATGAATTTTTTTTAAAAATATTTTATTAAGAATATATAAGAGATAAAGGTTAATTTAGTCTCACATAAAATATGTAAACCTAAATTTAATCTAAAACTAGTAATTTGAACCGTACATCTTGTGTTTTGGGCTACAGATATATATCATCTTAATGATGGGTTTCTAGAAGAGAAAGGAACCAAACATGGGTTCCTCAAAACTTTCCACGTTTTGAATTAGTTATTTATTTCCTACTTTGTAGGATCTATGGTTTCATGGGAATATCTTGTATCCTTATTTAAGAAGATATGAATGGAATGAAAATATATCGCATTGAATTATTATCAGAAACTTTGTTTAATTAACTTTGTTATTCGGAGGTTAGGGCTATCTTTCATTTTTCCTACCATATTCATCTTTTTCTTAACAATCACCATTATCATTTACCTGCTCTTCTTCTCCACAACCTATTACATAATTTTCATTACCATATTTCCTAGTGTGATCCTAAAAAATGGTATCTCATAGCTAGGCTATCTTGCGACCATTGATTCCCTCAAAAACTATCATTCTTTTTTATTTTCACCAGGTCAGGAAAAAAATCTAAAAATGGATGCAAGAGTCGAGTGTTTAAAAAAAACTACAAATGATCTAAAAGAAATTATGGCTGAAAATCAAAATATAATCGATGACAAAATAACTGCTCTAACTGATCTCCTTGGAAAGTTTGTTCTGATGCAAACCAATACAGAAGGTGGTGAAAAACAGTCAACTAGTGAGAGATAGCAATCAAATGAAAATGTAGTTTCTTTTTCAAAAACATCTGCAAAACTGAAAGGTGGTGTTAAACTAGTTTTTCCAAGTTTCAAAGGTTCTGAAGATCCTACTAGTTGGTTATATAGAGTTGAATAATACTTCTTTCTTCACGAAATTTCTGAAAGTGAACGTGTTTCTTATACTTCTTATTATCTTGATGATGATATGCACAAATATGGTACCAAATATTGAAGCAAGAGCTGATTGACGTCACCTGGGAAGATTTCAAATCAGCGCTCCAAACATGTTATGGTCCAAATAACTATCTCGATTTATTTGGAGAACTTATTAAGTTGCAACAAACTGGAAGTGTTGAAGACTATCCAAATCAGTTTGAAAAGTTTGTGGCAAAGTCTGGTTCAATACCGCAAACTAGACAAGTCAGTTTGTTTGTTAGCGGGTTACGATAATCCATTCGAATTGATGTGCAGAAAAATAAACCAGCAACATTTTCAGAAGCAATTGGGTTGGCACGTTTGTACGAGGTTCATGATAAGTCACAATTATTTGATGTTACTCCAACAATAACTCAAGGAAGTTAACTGATATGCAATTGCAAGAGTACAAGAAACAAGAACTTTGCTTCTACTGTGATAAGAAGTTCAGGCCCGGGAACAACTGCGAGAAACTTTAATTTCATGATTACTCCAGTCATTGAAGAAATAGATGAATATCATGTTATGGAGACAGACATCCCATAGCCTTGAGGAGAAGGCTTAAATTAAAGGGGAAGGAGTTGTTACAGTCAAGATTGATTCCATTAAGTTGTTTTTGTTTTCTGTTAGCATTTTATGTCAGTTAAGGTTGATTTAGTAGTGCACTTAGTTATGAACGTGTTAGTATAGTATAATCAGTAAAAGTCTTTAGTTGTGTTTTGAATTAGTTGTTTATTTCCTAGTTTGTAGGATCTACAGTTGCATGGGAATATCTTGTATCCTTATTTAAGAAGATATGAATGGAATGAAAAGATATCGCATCGAATTATTATCATAAACTTTGTTTAACACCTTTGTTTTTCGGAGGTTAGGGCTCCTCAATAAGCCTTGGACACCAGGGTTCATCAGTGCTACCTCCTTCCCTACTTGGACGCAAGTGTTCGTCCATAATGATTTCTTATATGGACGGAAACACCAGCATATACCATCAAATTTGCAAATCACATGCATCAAGAATACACTTGGGCGAATTCAGTGCTACCTCCTTCACTATTTGGACTCCTACGACTAATCACGTATTCGAACATGTAAAACAATCCAAGTTCGATGGAACCCATCGAACCCACATTGGATATAAATCAATACAGATGGAGCTGTGTGCGGCCATCTGGGACTAGGGAGTGGAGGGTTTATTTGCAAAGACTCGACAACAATAGTTATTATCGCAATAACTCAACCATTAGGGATCACAAAGGAAATGGTCTTAGAGACTTGGGAAATGCTCGTGGATCTGAGTACTATAACAATTCACCAATTGACTATAGTTTACATGAAATCTGACTCGTAGTCGCTTGTTCATTTTTATCATGAATGGGTCATAACCACCACGATATCTGAGAGAAGCAACTGCTAAAATTACAACAAGACTACCAGAAATTCCCAGTATAAAATTAAGCATAACTACAGGGAAGCCAGCTAGGTAGCAAACACACTTGAAAACCATGCGGTAGATAAAATCCCACATGGAATATTTCCAACCAACACATTTTTTGAAACAATTTGTAATAAATGACTCCAGGAGGAAACATTCCCCCGTATAATTCCGTTTAAATACCACCTAATATATTATGCTTAAAAAATTACTAATTTTCTTCATATTTTTGTTCATTCCCTTGAAGCACTAGTTTGTATTCTACATACAAGTTGCGTAAGTAATGCTGCAAAATTTTGTTGTGGCTTTTTGACGCTTAGTAATCGGCTTACATTATGAAATAACATTATCCAATATAGTTGATCATAGGTTCGTCCCTGCCAGAAGCATAAGTCAATCACACAAGTCGAAAACGTAAAGGTTTTGCCGATGTCATTGTAGTACAACAAAATTTATATAGTTTATGTATACCCTTATTAGGTAAACTTCATATGCAAGTAACTTGGGAAGTAAGATTTCTGGAATCTTCTTTCACGGACTAGACGGGCTGATTAGCGGGCACTCGGTCTATTTTATAGATGGTACAAATGATAACTCACATATTCGAACAAGTAAAACAATCCAAGTTACATGGAACCCACCGGACCCACATTGGACAAAAATAACCACAAATGGAGCTTCCCACAGTCATTCGGGACCAAAAAATGAAGGGTTTATTTGTGGAGACTTATCATCAACAGTTATTGTCGCAATGGCTCAACCGTTAGGGTTCACAACAACACTAGTAGCAGATACTTGGGAAATGATCATGCCTCTAAGAACGACAAAAATTCACCAATGGACTAAAGTTTACATAGAGACCGACTCACAGACGCCTGTCCATTTTATCATGAACCGGTCCGAACCACCATGGTACTAGAGAGAAATATTTGCTAAAATTACAAAAAGACTATGAACAGTTCTCCGGTGTAAAATTAAACACAATTACAGGGAAGCCAACTAGGTAGCAAACACACTTGCAATCCATGTAGTAGATAAGATCCAACAGAGAATATTTCCAATTAACACCCACGAATATACTATTCCAAATTTCTTGACACATATTGTGATAAATGACTCGAGGGGGAAACATAGCCCCTGTAATTCCATTTGAGTACTATCTAATATATTATGCTTCAAAAAAAAACTTTACTATTTTTTTTTCTTCATATTTTTGTTTATTTCCTTAAACCACTAGTTTGTACATAAAATTTGCACAAATAATTATCTAAAAAAATTTCGTGGATTTCAGACACTTAGTTATCGGCTTACATTATGCAATAGACCTATCCAATAGTTGATCCCGGGGTATCCAGGAGTTTGGAGGTGTTAATAGAGAAAATAAGATTCTTACAGAAAAAATAAGGGAACTTAACATGTTGGAGGAAAGTGGGGCTTTGCAATATGAACAGTATGAAGAAAGACTCCAAACTAACACCAAATTGAGGTGTATTGAAGTGTTTGAAGCAAGAAAATGGCAGTTAAGAGCCAAGCAAAATGTTTTTAGATGGGGAGACGATAACAAGGCTTATTTTCATAGAATTTCCAGTGCTAAAAGAAAGAGAAATACTATAGCTAAACTGAAAATTCAGGGAGAAGATTGTTTTGATATCCTAATGTTATAAAAGAGGAGATTCGAAACTACTATATTGATCTCTTTTCTGATAGTGGATCTGGTATGTGTACTTTTGACTCTCTTCCTTTCACTAAGATTAGTAATGAATCTAAGGTTTGGTTAGAAAGGAAATTTTCAGAAGATGAAGTTTTAAAATGTTATTAAGCATATGGGTTGCAACAAGTCACCTGGGCCAGACGGTTTTTCTACTGAGTTTTACAAAACTTGCTGGAGTGTAATCAAGACGGATTTCATGAAGATGATGGATGATTTTCATAGATTTGGTTCTTTGGACTAGACATTAAACTTCTCGTTTATCACGTTAATTCCAAAAAAGGAGGACTCTTGTACTCCAAGGGACTTCAGACCATTGAGTTTAATTAGTAGTGCTTATAATATTATCTCTAAAGTGCTTACTGATAGACTGAAGGCGGTTATGACTAGTCTCATCTCTGACTTCCAAGGTGCTTTTATTCATGAGAAACAAATTTTGGATGGTGTTCTCTTTGCAAATGAGTGCGTCGATAGTATATTAAAGTCAAAGAAACCCGGAAATTGACATGGAGAAAGCCTTTGACAATGTCAACTGGAAATCTCTATTTTTCATTTTACAAAATCATGATTTTGGTGGTAAGTGGATTTCTTGGATGAGATGGTGTGTTACTTCTCCTCACTTGTCTGTGCTGGTTAACGAAGCTTCTACCGAAAAGTTTAAACCAGCCAAAGGTTTAAGACAGAGAGACTCTCTTTCACCTTATCTTTTCCTTTTAGTTGTGGAAATTCTCTCTAAGTTGATGAATGATGTTGTTGAAAGAAATCAGATTCATGGATTTCTGGTGGCGTATACTAGAACATGATTTCTCATTTACAGTTCGCCGATGATACTTTGATCTTTTTGGATGAAACCGTGGAAGAGGTTAAAAGGTTATTCATTATTCTTACAATGTTTGAGATTATAACTGGTATGAAGATAAATTTAGAGAAGAGTACAATGGTTAGTGTGGGTGAAGATGATGTTATTGAAACTTTGTCTAAGGAGATGGGGTGTAAGTCTGAAAAATTTCCTATTAAATACTTGGGGTCTTCCAATCGGAGCGATATCTAGAAGTACTTCATTAGTTTGGGAATTGGTTTTAGAAAGAAAAAAGTAGATGTTAGCAACTTGGAAAGATAAGTTCCTGAATAAAGCTGAGAGACTTATTATAATCAAGAATTGTTTATCTTTCCTTTCCATATATTATTTTTATTTGTATCATCTTCCTGTAAATATTTGGAAGAAGATGATAAATCTTATGAGAAAATTCTTATGGGGCGAAGTAGATGGCAAGAAAAAAATGTCATAGGTTAGTTGGATGACAGTTTTCTTTTCTAAATAAGGTGGTGGATTGGGAGTTAGGAGTTTAAGAATCACTAATAAATCATTGTCGGTGAAATGGATTTGGAGGTACTATAAAAATAAGAATTCTATTTGGAGAAGGATTATTCAACAAAAAAGCAATGAAAAAGAGGATGTAGCCCTGCCAATGGATGATAATACATCACAATGTATGAGTCTTTGGAAGAATGTTACCAATCTAGTTCCCGAGATGCAATCTCGTATATCTTTCATATTGAGGAATTGAAGGAGAATCCGTTTTTTGCATGATAAGTGGCTGGACAGGGGCGTGTTGAAAGACTTTTTTCGATCATCTACAAAACGGTTAAACACAAGCAGATGGTGGTGGATGACTCTATAAAGGATGGTATATGGAACCGTGACTTCAAAAAACAGCTAGATGCAAATGCAAAAATTGAATGGGACCTGTTGAGGCGAGATTTGGGGCATGTTCCGACTTTGATAGATGAGGATGATGTTGTTGATGTTTTGGAGAATTTTAGCACCAAAATATGCTTTGATATCTTGTTAGGCGAAGCTCCGTATTGCGCATTCGCTAAGTATTTGTGGAGAAAAGGATTCTAATAAGGTCAGTTTTATTATATAGGCTACTTTTCATAGTTCTTTACCTACAAGAGTGATGCTACAACATAGATAGGTTAATGTTAAATCTGACCCGTGTCCTCTCTGCAAATTAGAAGTGGACACATCATACTACTTACTTCTTCACTGTCCCTTCTTTTTCGATATTTGGGACTACTTTATAAAGGCTTTCCATATTTCCTGGCCTATGCCGGAAATAATGTTATAATTTTTCAATGCCTGGTAGACGAATATGTTAGCAGGAAGAGCAAAGATAATTTGGGACATCATACACTATGCAATAATTTGGAATGTATGGTTGGAGAGGAATAATAGGGTGTTTGGTTCTTCTAGGCCTAAAGCTATTGCATAAGTGAATATGTTAATAAAACAGAGTGTGGTACTGTGGAGCTGCGACCTCAATACTTTTAGATTTGTTGATTCAAGCCAAATACTTCACAACTGGGAAACGACCATCAATGCATAGTGATTGATCTTCTGTAATCTCTGTATGTGGATATTTCTTTTGTACTTTGGCCTTTGGCCTTTTATCTCCTTGAATATAAAATTTCTTATTTCAAAATAAATAAATTAGTTGATCCTGGGTTCGTCCATGCCAGAAGCAAAAGTCACTTACATAAGTCAGAAATAAAATGGTTTTGCCGATGTCATTGTAGTACAATAAAAAAGTCACATCATTGACCTGAGTTCGAAACTCATCAGCACCAATTTTTTACCGATTAAAAAGAAACCGTTTTGCTTCAAAAAAAATTTACTTCTAAAAGTCAGTTTAAAAATATGGTATTAAACTTTTTTTTTTGATGGATTAGTATAATGGTTGGTAGTGGCCCCTATATACTAGAGGCTATTACAAGGTCCACGGTTCGAGCCTTTACCTCTTCCGTGGAGGAGCACGAGAACCATCAGGGCACTATTTATTTTTGAAAATTACTTGTATTGAAACAAAAGAAAGTTATGCCGGGTTTTCCAAACTGTTGGTTTCCCTTATATCTTCTAACTGGGTAGAGATATTGGTGTCCACCAACAGATTGTTACCCCTAATTTGAAAGCTAGAATTAAAAATTGAATTTGAAAAACATAAATCCTTTAATAAAACAGAGTTTAGGAATTGCGGCATTATCAACCATTGTTGTTTATGTATTCCTCATTTGCGCGCTTCTTTAGTCAGATTGTCTGCAACTTCATTTCCTTTCCTATTCTTAAACAAAAAACCCTTTTTTTTTTACAAGTCCTCAGAACTTTCACTGCTTCTGCGACTAAGCCTTGGTTACTCCAAAAAATGTTACTTTGCTTGTCTTGAGCATAATAAATCAACCTCTGACAATCACCTTCCACCCAGAAGTTCTTTAAGTCCATGCTCTTTGTCCAAATTTATGTTTCCAGTAGACTCAGAGCCTCTGCTTCTTATGTTGTGGCTGCACTAAAAGTCCCAGCCATAGCTTCTATGGCATCACCTGTATCACAACGAAGAATTATACCATATCCAGCAGGAGTACAGGAATCAATCCAATAAGCATCAAAGTCAACTTTTAGTTGATTTACTTGAGGTTTTGACCATCCTCTATTATTTGTGTCATTCTGAGTTTGTACTACAGATGAGGAGATATAAATTACTCCCTGGTTTAAGTGTCTCAGGGGAGCCCAAATTCCATATGCCTCTGCACAGCAAGCGAGAGTTGTAAACTAGTGGTTGATTTGGATTGGAAGATTCGAAGACATATTTCCATCCAAATCAACCAACATTTTGTGGCAATAACTTCTATTGCAGAATTTTCATACACCCCTGCTATCCAGTTAGAGTACATTTGTGCAAAGGAGAAATCCAAATCATTACTAGCATTTATACCTACCACAGGAGGCAACAAAGAAACATATTTCGCATATGGGCATTCAAAGAACAGATGCTTTAGAGACTCACATTTTTTATCACAGAAAATACACTTTATATCTATATTTTTCTTGTGCTCAGCAAGTTTTTTCCTAACTGGTAACGCATTATGTATACACTTCCATAAGAAAAATTTTATTCTTTGAAAAACGTTTAAGTTCCAAAAAGATTTCCAAAAGAGTTTAATATCAGGATCAATAATATCTATTGCAGAATTTTAAATTTTTCTGTACATAGACTTAACTGTAAAGTTCTCATCATTTGTAGGTAACCATCTTAGTCTATCTTTTTCAGTTTACCATTTGTATCAGTGAATATTTTAATTCCTAAAATCTTGTCTGCAATTTCCGGAGCAAAATTATTTCTAACTTTCGTAACATTCCACTTTTTGGTATTTGAGTCTATCAACTCAGATACAAGTGTTAAAAGATTTAGTTGACTACCACAATAATTTATGAGATTTTGTTCCATATATGGAATCCATTTATCTGTCCAGATTTTGTTCCTACCTCCCAGCAACTGAATTTGTGAATCAGAAAGACTCCCTGCATAATGAATCCCCATATCCACGAAGCATTATAATGCTTCTTGCAATGGAAGATAGTTGAGTTTCTTAAGAACAGACCTAAGAGGGTATTCTGCAGAGTTGCTATCCTCTAAGCAATCTTAGCAATCATCGCTTTATTCATTTTATTTGCTTCTTTAAAGCCTAGACCACCTACTTCTACTGGTTGACACATGAAACCCCAACTAATAGGATAGTAACCCTTAGAGTTTTTTTTTTTACCCCGCCAAAAATTTCTTTGAACTGCATCTGTCTTGTCTGTGATTTTTTGAGGCAAAGAAAAGCACCCCTTTGATAAATAGGCAAACTAGACAACACAAAATTAATTAGAACCTTTTTACTTGCCTAACTTTGCGCTTTGTTTTCCATATTAGTAACAATCTTATCAAAAGTCTTAATTTTTGATCTATCAACAAACATGGGAGCTCCTAAGTAAGAGTCAGTAATGCTTATTTTCTTTATTTTCAAGCCAATCATAATTATTTTATGTTTAGAATGGATTCTTCTACTAAAAAAACCTAACTTAGAGAAATTTATGAGCTGAACAGAAGTATTACTAAATTTATTTATGATGTTTAAGAGATTTTTACAACTCACAAGGCTCGGCTTTGAAAACAGCAGACAATCGCCTGCAAAGAGGAGATGAGAAATATGGATACTATGCTTGGATATTTTTATTCCAGTCATATGTTTGGTTTTTTCCTTAGCAGAAAGGATCCTAGAGAAAACATCCATACATATTATGAACAGGTAAAGAGATAACGGATCTCCCTGCCTTAACCCTCTGGTAGGAGTGAAAAATTCACCAGGCGAACCATTTAAAAGAACTGCGATGGAGGCAGTGGAGACACATTGGTGGATTAAATTGCACCACTCATTACTAAAACCGAACGCAAATAAAGTTTGAAGTAAAAAGTTCCAATTGACCTTGTCGAAGGCCTTGGACATGTCAATTTTAATACTTAGTCCATCATTCTTTGTTATCATTTTCTTAATTGAGTGAACTACCTCATGAGCCACCACAATGTTGTCTGCAATTTGTCTAGAAGACAAGAAAGCAGATTGGAAAGGAGAAATCATGTTTTTTAAATGAACTTTTAATATATTTGCTAATACTCCCTCTGTTTCAAAAAGACCGCCCTCTATTCTATTTTGGTATGTTTCAAAATTATGTCCAACTTCTGTTTATATTTATATTTTCAATGAACTCTCTAATATACTCTTAAGTTTCTATATTTATAAATTTTTTTTTAATGAGACTCAATCTATAATATTAATGAAATTTGTGTAATTACGGAAACAAATATATCCTTCATTACTTTTTGTATTTCCTATTTATAATCCCATAACAAATTTTTGGTAGTTTTTATTACTAACAGTTTTATTGAAATAAATTAGGCAAGTAATTATAGGTAGGCATGTAAACAACTATGGTCTCCTTAATATCTTGACAAAGTCAAAGCGGAATGTCTTTTTGAAACACATGGAGTAGTTTGGAAAGAATTTTATATGGGGTATTACTCAGTCCTATTGGTCTAAAGTCGCTAGGAGTTTTAGGTTGTTTTATTTAGGGAATCAAGAAAAGAAAGTCGCATTCAAGGTTTAATTTTTTTCGTTTTTACATTTTTAATTATAGCAACTATCTGGTTCCCAACTAGAGACCAATTATGTTTGAAGAAACTCACCGGGTTACCATCTTGTCCCGGAGATTTATTCGATTTCATTGATTTAACTACCTTCCAAACTTTATCTGAAATTGGTAATTTTAAAGGGTCTATATTATCCTGTTCAGATATAACTTTAGGAAGTAGGTTCATAAGTTCTTGATCAGGAACTGTCGGAGATTCACTAAGAGTTTGGAAGTGAGATTTTAATTCCTTAGCAATTTGGGAGTTATGTTTCAAAATTTCCCCATTTTGGTCCAGAAGACAATCTATTTGATTTCGTTTCCTTCTTTTTAAAGTTTTTATATGGAAATACTTTGTATTTCTTTCTCCAAGTTGGACAAAGTTGTCTCTGGACAATTGTTTTGCGATTTCCTCTCGAGTATCGTATAGGTTTTCTAGGTCTAAGAGTTTCGGGTTTAGAAGTTGTTGTTTATTATGGTTCTCTTGTGACACTAAAGGAACTTCTTGCTTTTCGATAAGCAATTTCAAAAATGTACATTTTTATTTCAAAAAGTCATTCCAACTACCTTTTTGCTTTTCGACAAGCAACTTAGATCCAAACACTCCTTATGAAATTGACAAGCAACATCCAAACACCCCTTATGAAATAAATGAAATACTAGGGTTTTCATTTCCAACACTTTATTTCGTTGTTTCCCTCTGTTAAAACTCTCCTCTTCTCTCTGAAACAGAGAGAGAAGAACAAATGTCTCGACATCTAGTAATGTCTAAATTTAAAATTTTCAATTATCTCTTCTCCTCCTCATCTACATCTTTTATTACTTCTAAATGCCGCCATTTTGGTTCTCGAATTACTCCAATTAGTCCTATTTGTGTCAGTAAAAAGACCAAAGTTATTTGCCAAGGAATATCAGAGATTGGAAGCTTTCACACCAAGAAAGCGATTGATTATGGAACTAAAATGGTAATACGATTTTATTTCATATGTTTTTAAGTGATTTATTTTATAATTTCATCAGATTTTTTTTTTTTTGATCTGATCATTTTAGGGTTTGTACAGGTTGGTTTTGTTGAAACATCTAGAGGAGGTGAAAACCATCTGGGTCTTCCGGTCTATGGTTCAATTAAACAAGCACAAACTAAAGGTAAAGCCAATGCTAGTGTTATAATCACTCCACCAGAAATTGCTGCTAAGGCTATCCTAGATGCAGTTAAAGCAAAATTGGAACTAGTTGTTTGCATCAGTAATGTGCTCGAGCATGACGTGGTAATTTCTATCTCTACATTTTCATTAATAAAGTATATGATTTTGGATAAGTGGTTTTTGTATCTAAGATGAAACTTCCTGTTTAGTTAGAGTGAATGTTGCCTTTTTCAGGATGAGGTCAAGAAGGCTCTCAAGCAATCCAAAACACGGCTGATAGGACCCAACTGTCCAGGTATATTTAAACCAACAAAATGTAAGATTGGGATATTGCATAATGTCTGTCACAAGCCAGGGTGCATTGGAATTGTTGCTCGATGTGGAAACGAGCGAAATGAGAAAAGCTATTTGGCTCTCGAACAAGCGGTAACACTCGTGTATTTTATATGGTGTCCCATTTTATCTTAAGAGTGTAACAAGTGAGATTCTGATTAAATTTTTACATGCCACAGATTTGCCAAACAAATAATCGTGGCTTAGGGCAGTCAATGTCTATTGGTATTGGTGGCGATCCCTTCACTGGGACAACCATTATTGATTGTGTGCAGAGCTTTTTGGATGATCCGAAAACAAAAGGTCGGTATAGCTTCATTTAAAAAATTACTTCGAATACTCTTATAGGTAGAGATGCAAAAAAATGATAACCTTGTAACCATATAGAAGCAAAAGGAACTGTTTCATCCCGACAACCTAGTTAGGACTGACATTATTCCCAGTCTCAAGAGCATTGTGGAACTCCTGTGGAGCAGGATTAGCTGGATTGGATCCAAGCACAGACCCACATGATAGGGATTTTGCCTTGTTAGCGCCAAAAGAATCATGAGAAGGCATGGAATTAGGTTGACTGACTTTGGGAATAGACCCACTTGAAAAAGATTTTGGCTTATTGGCACCGAAGAACTCATGAGGAGCTTTACTTATGTGGCCTTGTTTGTGGATATCCACGTTGGGGGTAACCTCCATTACTATAGTGACCTTCCTGTACACCAACTGGTACACTAGACGTTGTAGACATATTTGGCTTACTAGGGTTCCTCCTAACTTGTTTCCCTTTATTTTTATTGTAATCAACAACCCTTGCATTCTTAAGAGAGTGTCTTCTGCATAAAAGTTTCCAGATGAATGATCTACATGGCCCTTTATCTGCAAGGGGTCTTCAGAACCATTGTTTTTGTGTGTATCCGTGTTCCCTAAGCTATTCCCGTTATTAATCAACTGTGATGGTTCACCACTTTTAAGTGGGGGTCCTCCTGCTAATAGGTTTTTACTTTTTGCCGCAGCAAGAATTGGTGCAGACGCACACATGAATTGTATGAGTTACATTAGAACTGTGTAACCAATCTAAATTAGTGTTACAACTTACAACTGAACTGTTTCGTTTCGATTCCAGGTATCATCATTATTGGAGGGACCGAAGGAAGCGCGGAAGAGGAGGCTGCACAGTTCATAAAGGTATAATGACGAAAATTAAGAAGATATGTGTCCCAATCCTTCTGATGCACGCAACTCAATTTTTGATTTATATGCGTTACAGGAAAGTGGATGCAAGAAGCCAGTTGTTGCATTCATTGCTCCAACTGGTCTTATTATGCATCATCCTTCACCTGGCTGTGCTGGACATAATCGAGGTATGCCTTCATTTTTAACTTGGCACAGATTATAGTGACTTTTTTATTTATGGGTTCCTGTTGGGACACCAACACTACTCCTGCAATCCCCCAAATTATGCTCTGCAATTGCCCGATTTAACTTCCTTCTTAAATTTATTATTGCTGTATTCATTTTTCTGTTTCAGGTTTCCGTAAACCAGTTAGATTCTTTAACTAGACTAGAACTTTAGGCTATATAGCATCAGGCCTAATTTAGTATCTCATGAGTAATTTTCTTTTGGTTTTACAGAAAATGAAAAACCTGCAAGCATTGGGGATCTCTGTGGTGGAATCTTCAGCGAAGATGGGCCCCAGAATGGCTAAATGCCTTGAACAGAAAGCTCCAGTTGGAGCATCAGTTGTTGCACCCTCTACAGCACCCGTTGATAAAGAGTTGAGGGAGGTTGTCTGGGAGAAACCTCCAGGCGGAGAATTCAAAGGCTGTGCAGATGCGTCCGTTAAACCTGATGCTTCTGGCGAAACGAAGATTATTGGCATCGGGGGTTTTATTAGGAATTCACTTGGAGATTATGAGACAGGGTTACATGATGAAATAGAGCAACGCCCACTCGATGAATATCCGATTACACCTCCTGAAGCTGAGGCTTACAGCATTTTATATACAGTCGAACATGCTATCAGTGAGGGTCTCCTGCCTCTGACAATGGAGAATGATAACAAATCAGTAGTAAAAAAATTTATGCTGAACGAAGAACCAGAGAACACGTTACCTGTGTATGAAAAGCTAAGAAAGTTGGTCAGAGATCATCAAATACGGGTTGAACATCAACCCAATGAACTTACTCAGATTGCTCACTTGTTTGCGGGTCTTCAGTTACGCAAGAGGACTATTTTTAAAAGCCTTGGAGAGGTACATCAAAGTATTCGAAAGGATGTTGGGGACCTTCTTGATTTTGACAAAGCTGGCAAAGCCCACCTTACCAGTAAAGAAGAGTGAATAGGTATACTTGAGTTTCAGTTGCTTTTGGTTTCACATTTTGAGGAATACGATGTCTGTTCTGGCTTGTGGAAATTGCAAGACGCGTTCCATTTTGTTTTGTAAATAACGTTAATTTTGGATTCTGAACCTCTTATGAGGAGGAGGAATCAGCATTGTTGAACATCCTTGTGGAAATTCCAAGAAGCGTTACATTTTGTTTTGTTGAAGATCCTTATTCTTCCCTCAATGTCATCTATTGTGTTTATGGCCACAAGGATTGTATAGAGTGTGGAACCAGTAACGGAAAAGCAGGTCGAGGTGCGCATTGTGTGCCACCAATCAAGAGGATCAGTCATCCTCTTATTCCACCATAACAAAGTTATTATTGTTTCTTGCAATGGGGTTGTGCTTTGTTGTGCTTTCATATTTTTGTAATCCAGCTGCATATATGTTCGATAACAGTACATGTCTATTGAAAAACAAAAAAACAGCGAATGTAAGTATATTTTTGCGTGAGCCAAACCAGAAACCAACACCTGGGAATCAAGCAATCCAGAAAGATGAACACAACGCAGTTATATTCTTAATAAAATTAAGGAACATGAAATTTTACCGGCCACTATGTTGAGGTCGGGTTTAAGAAGGTGTCGAATTAGGTTCCACCCGCATAGTATCAATCAACTCTACAGCTTCCTCAAAATGTGCAGCTGGGGAAAGAAAATCGATAATACATCCATAATGCTCAACTTTCCATAATTTTTACTCAGCTAATAATGCTTTACCCTCCCCGAATATCCCTGCATGACTGTATGCACTAAGAATGGCTCCGAGAGACCAGAATGATGGATCCATATTGGCCAAAGTATCCAATACTACATCAAAGCTATGTACGGAACTTTGGGTATCATCCTTCAAAATCGACTTTTTAAATAAAAATGTACAGAAGATATAGGATTTAACGGGACCGGGTAGAGAAAATGAGCCCTCTTACCAGTTCAGTCGAAGGCATTTAAGCTGTGAAGGTTTTTACACAAGCAGATGGTCTGTAGACAACAAAATCAGGGTGTTCTCAGTGAAGCTATGGTATGCTATCCATGGCTAGATGAAGAAGATAAAAGGAGGTTCTCGAAACTTGAGTATTTCGCCTTAGACTCTAGACATTGGACATCTTTTATCCTGTGATTGGTCCATCACAAAAGATCAGCCGCTCTTCACACTGAATATAGAAGGCAAGAGCAGGGTGGAGGGATGCTCTTAACTTCATTCACACTGAATATAGAAGGCAAGAGCAGGGTGGAGGGATGCTCTTAACTTCACCTAGTAACTGGACGCGTCAAAAACTAAAGATCAGCTGCTTTTAGCTTGTCGCTGGTTGGGGTCCAACCTCATGTGAGAGGCGAGGCAAATCTGACCCGGTATGCCTATCAGCTGTTTTATTGATCGTCTGGATGAAGCCTAACTGCATTACTTTGAATTGTCAAGAGTTTGGAAGGTGAATTTTTAAAATGCGCTAAGAGCTGGTGCAGCTCTTGGGGGATATGCTGCCAGTAGCAGTAACTGGGACAATATAGGATTTTGTGAAAAATATCAGATGCAGAAGGAAAGGGAAAAGGACGACAGCTGATTAGGATTCAAGCCTTCAAGCGCATCTCAGATCAAATTAAGGTTGAAAAGAGAAAAAAAGAACCAACATATTGTAAGGTATTTAACAAAACTGTATACAACACAAGTGATTGCTGTGCTGTTATTGTTGGAAATGGTTTTGGGGCTAATGGTTGATGGGTATTGAAATTGGGTATTGGAATGACTCAACTTGGTGTTTAACCAAAACTGAATTTTATTTCTCAAACTTTGTTGTACAAGACTCACTTTTCTTTTCTTACACCACTCTTATTATTTGCTAGCTCACTTGGTTTTTGGATGGTTTGTAAGTGAACCATTGTTGCCTATTTATAGGCTCACTTACTTCTCTAGATAGTTCTATCTAGACTCTTCTTTACACTTTCATTTCACTCTTATCCAAAGAGAATATTCTAGGTATAATACCAAGGATAAGTATGGAGGAGCTTATCCTTCACATGTCTAATACTTTCTTATCTAGAGAGAATACTCTAGAATACAACAACAAGGATAAGTATGGAGAAGCTTATCCTTCACATGTCTAATACTTATCTATCACATGACTAATTAGATTTTTCTAGATTTTCTAATTTTAATTAAATCAAGTTTATATTTTAACAGCCCCCCTTAAACTTGATTTGCAGTAACTCCAAGAATCTCTCGCAATTCCATTGTCTTTGAGGTGTATATAGAACCGTAAGAGGCCGACGGATTCCATTGTCTTCACAGTAAGACTCGAACTCCCTTGAAGTAAATTCTCCTCCTCTGTCTGATCTCATAGCCACAATTTCAAAGCCACTTTCTTTCTCCACAAGGGATTTAAATTTCTTGAAATTGGAGAAAACCTCCGATTTTTGTTTCAAGAAATAAACCCATGTCTTTCGACTAAAATCGTCGACAAATATGAGGAAATAGTTATTTCCACCATATGAGCTTGGCTTTATTGGTCCAAAAACATCTGTGTGGACCAACTGCAGCGGTCTTGTGGCTCTTGAGAATGTTTCCTTGGGAAAACTTTTCCTGAAATGTTTCCCAAGTAAACATCCTTCACATAACTGATCCGGGTGGTCTATTCTTGGAAAACCTCTAACCATCTTTTGTTTGGACAATAATTTTAACCCTCCAAAATTAAGGTGTCCATACCTAAGATGCCATAACCATGACGAGTCTTTAACACAAGCAGTCAGACATCTCACGATGTCATTTTGAATGTTCAGATAGAACATCCTATTCCCCGTCATTGGCAATCAATTTTCCTCTCCTATCTCTTATGAAAAGACTAAGGTCCTCCATATTCATCCTATAGCCCTTTTCTAAGAGTTGTCCCAAACTTAGTATATTCATTTTTACGTTAGGGACGTAATAAACATCGGAAATAAACTCATGATTTCCATTTTTCAACTTAATTAAAATTTTGCCAAGACCACTAACCGGAGTTTTCGCTCCATTTCCAAATGTTACGTTGCCGGAAACTGATTCATCAAGCTCCACGAACTTCTCCTTTGTGCCGCACATATGGTTGCTTGCTCCCATATCAAGCACCCATGTACAATTCTCACTATAGTCACCTCCTTTGCATGCCACCAACAAGGTCTGATCTCCATCTTTTTCTTTATTAGCATAGTTAGCTTTTTCTTCGACGTTATCCGATGAAAACCAACAATCTCGAGCATAATGAACACGTTTGTGACAATTATAGCATTCGATTTGAGATTTGTTATTCCTTGGCCTATTATTGTTGCGCCATGAATTATCTCCTCTGCCACAGCCTCTTGTGAAGCTTGACCTCTGGACCCTTTGAGCATCGTCATTCTACTTGCCTCTTCCTCTTCCGCCATAGTAGCCGCGTCCTCTTCCTCTAGCATTACTACTAGAGCTCTCTCATTTGTCTTTCAAAGTGAGCTTTGCTTGTAGAACTTGTTCTACTTCTCCCTCTTTGCTTCTATTTTTCATTCTTTATTCATGGGCTTGTAGCGATTCCATGAGCTCATCCACGGTCATGGTTTCGACGTCTTTGGACTCCTCAATTGCGACGACGATGTAATCGAATTTTGGAACGAGTGACCGTAATATTTTCTCGATCACACGATTATCACTCATGACCTCACCATTTCTTCTTAGTTGATTGACAACAAATAAAACTCTTGAAAAATAATCCGATATTAATTCAGACTCTTTCATGGAGAGAGATTCAAACTCACCTCTTAGAGTTTGCAATCGCACCTTCTTTACTTTATCCACGCCTTTGAAGGAATTTTGCAAAATCTCCCATGCTTGTTTTGTGTTAGCGGCTCTTGATATCTTCTCGAACGACGACTCATCCATGCCTTGATAGAGAAGGAAAAGAGCTCTTTTATCTCTCTTTATCGAAATACGTAGTGTATCCTTTTCAGCTTGTGGTAGCGCCTCTTCATTTTCCGGTTCGACATAACCTTTTTCTATTATCTCCCACGCATCTTGCGAGCCTAGTAACGCCTTCATTTGAATGCTCCAGTTGTCATAGTTTTCTTTAGTGAGTTTAGGAATTTGGAAGGGAAACATTTCAGTAGCCATTAGGACCTTGGCATTGATACCACTTTGTTGGAAATGGTTTTGGGGCTAAGGGTTGATGGGTATTGAAATTGGGTATTGGAATGACTCAACTTGGTGTTTAACCAAAACTGAATTTTATTTCTCAAACTTTGTTGTACAAGACTCACTTTTCTTTTCTTACACCACTCTTATTATTTGCTAGCTCACTTGGTTTTTGGATGGTTTGTAAGTGAACCATTGTTGCCTATTTATAGGCTCACTTACTTCTCTAGATAGTTCTATCTAGACTCTTCTTTACACTTTCATTACACTCTTATCCAAAGAGAATATTCTAGGTATAATACCAAGGATAAGTATGGAGGAGCTTATCCTTCACATGTCTAATACTTTCTTATCTAGAGAGAATACTCTAGAATACAACAACAAGGATAAGTATGGAGAAGCTTATCCTTCACATGTCTAACACTTATCTATCACATGACTAATTAGATTTTTCTAGATTTTCTAATTTTAATTAAATCAAGTTTATATTTTAACAGTTATCCCACGTGATGATTAAACAATTCCACTGATATTAGCAGAGTGTGACTCAATCATACAGTCTCCAAATGCGTGTATAAAAGTTTATAATACGATAGTTCAGAGATGATCATGCATGTCCCTTCAAATAAAATTGTTCTAGCAACCATACATGTCCCCTCACAATGAGTAGTTGCATTATGTGATCAACCACGGAAAATCGCCAAAGACAATTCACCAACTCAAATCTTGCTCACGGTACCGAGGCAGAAAATTAAGATTTGTGGGAAGCCTGCAAAGCTCGACCTTCTACTCCTTCAGCAATGGTGGCCATGAAATTCTCAATCAAGATAACCCAGGCGCAGTCTTCAAATGAACCTTGTAAAAAAGAGAGAATGAATATCCAGCATTGTCATAGAAACAGAAAATATAAAGAACAAATTCAAAAGCTGTCCTAGTACACATGTAAATCAATGTTGAGCTATCTTCTAACAGAAATTGATACAAGAACAAGATGAAGAATAACGAGTATTTTCAAGGAAAAAAATTACACGCAAGGCAAACAAAATTATCCCTTTTCCTGTCTCGAATATATTATCATTTTTTGTTTGTTTACTGATAGAGACCTGGCATTACTATTCCTCATATATAATTTACTTCATAGTGGTATTAAGTAAATATATATATCTGGCACAAGAGGCCAACGTGGGAGATCTTTAGAAGGTTGGTTTTGTCGAGGATGTTCTACTGACCTTGTAAATCATCAAATCTGACCATCACTAAACCTTCTATTCTCGCCAAAGAGTTGATCCATTATAAGTGTTTATTAATGTTGTTGTTCAAAGTTTAGTGCGTTTGAAGTTTTAATATCTGTTTTCAGTAAGATCTAGGTGGCAAGAAGAACGGTCTGGCATAAAAAAATCAGCCTAAATGTCTCCTAAATGCACATAAACTACTGGAAAAATTTGGCAAATACAATTGACCGATGCATTTGCAACTTAGCTCAAATCACCGTCACCTTCTTCAATGTCATGAATAATAAAGCTGCAAATCAACTGTTTCGACTCGCCAATTCCGGTGTAAGTTTTACAATAGGGACGTTGTTTTCAAAAGAAATCGACATTTTCTATATCAGTGATCACTGCCTAATAACTGCAAAGTTTTTAAACTATCCAATGCACAATAAGAACATAACTAAGATTCAGATGATTAACAGAAAATAAAACCTCTGATTAACTCGAGGATTCCTCTACGGATTCATATTCAACCTGCAAAAGGGTTTAAAAAGATGTCAGTATATGATCGAAGATTCTCAAGAAGAAAAAAGAGATCCATATCTATTCATGGTTTGGTTAGTTAGCAAACCCAGAATGCAACAGGAGCAGCATTAGGTTACCCAAACCCGTCTCTTTACCATGGAACAAATTGTTATCATCATATAAAAAAACAAAAAAACAAAAAATCTCGATAGTATATACGTATTCATGAAAGTTGAGGTACATTGGTATATAAAACAGGGTGAAGTGATCTAGTGCCCCACAGATGTGTCGTACCGCATTGTCAAATCTGTGGTTGTGGCTACCACACCTAATCTGGTCAGTAGTTCATACATGAAAAAACATAACTTGAGAAGAAAGGAGCAATCTGCACCCTACTTTATTTTTTGAAGGGTAGTCAACAATTGTACAAGATAACTTAAAAGTAACTATGGAGAGTTGCAACTAACCTGGACAAGATGAATAACTATACTTTAAAGCATATTCAAAAAGATAAACAACTTTCTTTTTAAGGTAAAACCAACATAGAGGCTATTTTATTCATAAAGAAATGAAAAACAAAGCAAGTGTGTTCCATTATGTTAGTAACCCAATTATTGCACGCAAAATTAGTGCGCTTTTCGTCGCAAGAATAGTTTGCAGAGAAGTACTTCAGACTCTCACTCTCTCTCCCAGTCCAACTTTAAGGGATAAACAATGGCAGGAAGGAAATGTGTGTAATAAGCATTAGAAGAAAAAAAACACATATATAGATATAGACAAGCCCAAAATAAATGGAAGATGAGAGGATCACAGAGCTTCCACGTCGAAGATTACAATGTACCCAACTCTAGATCATGCGGCATAGCATCATTTGGATTGTTGTGGAAAATATTAAAATACGTACTATAGCATTCATATAATTTCTATTTAAAATACGTTTGAGATGGAGACGAGGATGAGAAAGGACAAGGACAGAGAGAAAGCGAGAGAGATAAAGTGATAACGGGTTTATAACCACAGCCTCTCCTTGTAGTTGCGATCCAAGAGCCACACACTTGCTTTGTTTACACATGACTAGTGTGTTTTTGGAGCATGAACCCGACCTCCGAAAGAGAAAGAGACAGAAGGACAACCTAGAAAATTAATCACCAAATCTGTAATTCAATACTGAAATCATTCAAAAAAACCAGTCTTGTCTTTGTAGTGTTCAGTTCATCCGAAAAGGTTGTGTAAAAATGAAGAAAAAAGTGTAAGTGATTCCTGATTCAAATTAGCTGTACCTTTTCCATGCTATATCGAACAAGAGAGGAGAAAACCGGGCAGCCTTGAACTCCTCTTGATCCACACTCCCATTTATAAGAACTGAGAATGATGAAGTAGAATAACAAAACTTGAGCCAGTTACACCATTTTTCTCGGACAAAACAACCTCAAGATATTTCCAATTAATTCTATCAAAAGCTTTTTCTAGATCAATTTGCAAACAATTCCGACTTTTTTTGATCTAAGTCTAGAATCCACCAGCTAGCAAATCAGGGTACCATCTAAGATCTGTCTTCCTTCAATGTAAGCACATTGAACAAATCAACTTGTCCATCACAAGTTTTAATCTAGAAGCAAGCACCTTCGCAATGATTTTATAGACACTAGTTAACAAACAAATTGGTCTACAATCCTTTATTGTTTCAATGTGATCTTTTTTTGGAACCAAAGTGATAAAAGTAGAGTTATGTTTAGAATCAATAGTACCAGGGCGCAAAATTCAAAGAACCGTATCCATAATGTCATTTTTGATGAAACTCCAAGCACTTCTGAAAAACATAATGGGGAAACCATCCGGGCCTGTGCTTTGTCGTGTCCGAGCTCCTTAATTGCATTAATAACTTCCTCTTCTGTGAAGTTTTCCTCCAAGATGTCTGATTCTGATTGATACTTTCAAACTCGATGTCCACCAATTACGCCTAATAAGCTCCTCTTCTGTGAACAAAGTTTCATAATAATCTACAATATGCTCCTGCTTTATCTCTATCTTCAGTTAACTCACCATTGACATAAAGTTCTATTTAAAATACGTTTGAGATGGAGACGAGGATGAGAAAGGACAAGGACAGAGAGAAAGCGAGAGAGATAAAGTGATAACGGGTTTATAACCACAGCGTCTCCTTGTAGTTGCGATCCAAGAGCCACACACTTGCTTTGTTTACACATGACTAGTGTGTTTTTGGAGCATGAACCCGACCTCCGAAAGAGAAAGAGACAGAAGGGAAAATTAATCACCAAATCTGTAATTCAATACTGAAACTTCAAAAATCAAGTTCATCGAAAAGAAAAAAAAAAGAAAAAAAAGTACCTGATGCTGCTTTTGCTTGGTTGAAGATCCACTCCCTGCAGTTCACAATACAAGGAGATAAATCAATTAACTTACAAGTTACAACCCAATGTAGTAATAGCAATTGTTCCAAGGACTTACATATGACAGGTCAGTTATTTTTGGATCGTTACCCTTCTTAGAATCATCAAAAACTAAGGAAAAGGCTGCATGGTACTTTTTGTCCCTAAAGCTAAAATGGTGAGTAATTCATTAATCATACACCACACCAAGACGTGTCTTGGTCATATAAAGAGCATGCACTCAGGAAATTAATTATACAGATATATTTTTCTGTTGCCTCGTGATTCTTAAGTTGAACCACTAAATATACAAACAAAGTGGAAAGAAGTAAGAAAGGTTAAGATATCAGAGTATTTTTGCGATCCTCTTTCTTTTCATTATTTTCAATTAAAACGAGCAACCTACTGGGGCATATTATTAACTTGTTCTTAAAGTTAGTCTTACATCCAGTTATACTAACTTGATGATGTGATTTACAGTCACTTTTTTTTTTCTATCGGCAAACGTTAATAAAATTGAAAAACACACAAGCCGTGTGCAAGGCGAATACAACTTAAGAAGGAAAAATTTCCTTGAGAAGAAGAAAGAAAACAAGGATAAAACTAAAATAAAGAGAAGAACTAGGTTGCACTAAAGCAACAACTAGAAAGAGACAACTTGAGAGATCTTAAAACAACTACAAACCAACTTGCAAACGCCTTAGACATCCACAACTTTAAGATCTTTGTGATTATCCTCAAGACCCTTAAACATATCTTGACGATCCGCCCTCGAAGAAGGAAACCCCGTCCCCATCATGGTGGCAAGCTCTGCAAGGTCAACTGCTGAAATTTGATTGGGATCACTGAAGGATTTCGGCATACCTTTAACTTTCGTATTCAAAGTACCGATGGGAAAGAGACCCGTAGCTTTAGTTTTAGAAGAACCTTTCTTGTTGGTGTACAGAGAGCCAGTCGAAAATAGACCCGAAGCTTTGGCTTTCGAGTTTGCTCTTCTAATTTGTGCAAGAGTTTGCTCTTCTAATTTACAGTCACTATTAGTCATCAATTCTAAGCCAAACATATGAAGTACACTAATATGTCATAATTTCTTTGAACACTAACCAGCCTTGCTTTCCTTGGTCACTGTCCCTTTCTTTCTAGGTCCTCCCTCCTGTAAGTGTAACAATTCAGGAGAAAATATACAAAATCAATTAGAAACAGTTCATGCCCATATTTCATCATCACATTGACCTATTAGCAATTCAATAAATAAAAATACAACAAAATAATGGCTAGTTACCACAACTTGATCAGTCTTTCGTTTCCCGTTGATTTTCTCAGACTTCTTCACAGCATCTGTAAAGGATAAATAAATCTTGTTTTCTTTAATATGTACTGTAGGTTTTCCAGACATGACTCAGTAAAAGAAGGCAATAAGGGGCAAAGCAGTAACCTTTTGAAGTTGAAGAGTTTTTTACACTTCTAGTTGCCTTCTGAAAATACAAAAAAAATAGGTATGAGAAAATTACTATTACCAGGAATCGAAAAGATAATTATTTGTCTACAATTGCTTAACAAATATGCCAGTGCACCTTTTGTTCACGGTAGAATGAGTTAAGGCAAAGATCAATCAACGTAAATAGGTGTAGTTCTAAGAACTTAATATTTCATAGTGTCATAGTGTCATACTGTCATCATCCATCACTGCACGCCCTTTGAGTATTTTGTTGCTTCAGCAAGCAGCATGCTGCTCAGAGCCATACTCAATCTATTTGTCATTAATTTTTCTTTGCAGTTTGGTTGGAACTCCTCTGGTAGATAACATTCTGCAATAAAGGCACACTAAAAAAATCTAAGGTCCAGATAAAGACAGTAGAATCAGCTCAACACAACTCAAGTTCGTAACAATTACACTTGAGTGCAGGCTTGCATCTAGTCCTGACTTAGCTTATAAAAAAACTAATCCAAGACTGAGCCTACTGTCTTCTAAGTTATACTTGTGTAGCTTGTGACTTCTGGCTGACAATTTTATAAGACAACTCAAGATTTATTTCCTTTTGTTTCTCTCAACCAGCCTCGTTGCTAAAGCTCGACCAAGGTCTTGTCTTGATCTACTAAAAGAAACAAGATACGGAAAGCCATGTTTAAGCTTCAGAAAACTGTTTAAATCAAGCTTGAACATGATTTTGTAAGCTCGGTCTATTACAAGCCAACTGAGCACTCTGATGCTCGGTTGGCTCGATTGTACAAAATCCTGTCCACTGGTAAATTCACGGCCACTCCATTTTCTCATCAACCTGAGCAGTATAAGCTGAATCTGAGCCGCAAAGACAGCTATTTCCTTGTGTATTGTTCATTTGTCTCCTCTATGGACCCTAACTAAAGTCGCACTACCAATACCTTGTTGACGTCTTGCAATCCTACTTTAAGATAAGAAAATTGTATGATACTCATCCATACTACAGATTTCAACTTCTTAATTCACATTTCACAATGTCAACAGTGTTGGAAATTGTAATTTGTAATCTAGAATAATCTAGATTAGTTTGGATAAGTGAAGAAAATTCTACACAGTAAAAGGTGTGGAATTAGCTAGTCAATGTTTAGAAAAGTTTAGAAGCTTCTAGCACTGCTTAGTTAGTCCGTAGGATTAGTTAGTGTTCAAATAAAAATATAGAAAAAGAAACTCTCTAGAAAGTGTATGGTCAGTCAAAAAGAAAGTCAAAAAATAATATTCTCTAGAAAAGCCTAGAGCAGTCTAAGGTCGGTTGAGTAGGCCTATATATAGGCAATGCCATATTCATTTGTAAGTAGTAAGAAGCAATAAGTTAATAATAAGATTTACAGTTTTTGAGAGTTTAAGAGTTAGTGTTGCTTCCTAGGAGCTCTATACGAGCAACACAACCATGCTCGTATATCTCCGAAGTTTGTTCTAAAATTCCAACATGGTATCAGAGCGGAGGTTCGATCCATATGGGGCGTGTAAGCTGCGCGAATCAAAATGTTTGTAGAGTTTAAAGCAAACGCGATAGTGAAGGTATGGTTCTCAACTCTATAAAGTGTTTTGAGTTTTCATTGTTTGTTTTGGATCCCGTATGAAAGTTATCACCCATGTCTAAGTAAAATGAGTTTTGAGAAGAAAAAAGAAAAAGGAAAAAAGATGAGAAAGAAAAGATGTTGCTCGTGAGATATAGTAGTTATGAGTATCGTTGAAGATGTAAAAGAGTCTCCATGAAATGAAAGTGAGAAATAGAAAAGAGAAATTGTAGGGAGTGCATGTGGAAAAGAGTGCACTTTCGGACATGGCATGGGAAAAGCCATGTTGTCACGAGATTCTACTTCTCTACTCGTGGCAAGAATAGACAAGTGAAGGCTAGAGAAAAGCCGAGTGAAGGCTTGGAAGGCCGCATAAAGGCCAGGCCGAGTGAAGGCCGAGACGGTGGGAACACACCCACTTAGAGGCTAGCATAAAAGGTAGGCTAGCTGGAAGAAAAGAAGATGAAAGACGAGAGCTAAGGAGACACTACAAGAGGACGATGCGATGTCAATGCGAAGAAATGTTGGACGTAAGAAAAAGAGAAACTACACAACGAGCATGAGAAGTGAAGGATGCACGAGAGATTGGGTGAAGATCGAACTACAAAATGGAGATTACAAATTATGAGGAGATGTTGGAAATTGTAATTTGTAATCTAGAATAATCTAGATTAGTTTGGATAAGTGAAGAAAATTCAACACAGTAAAAGGTGTGGAATTAGCTAGTCAATGGTTAGAAAATTTTAGAAGCTTCTAGCACTGCTTAGTTAGTCCGTAGGATTAGTTAGTGTTCAAATAAAAATATAGAAAAAGAAACTCTCTAGAAAGTGTATGGTCAGTCAAAAAGAAAGTCAAAAAATAATATTCTCTAGAAAAGCCTAGAGCAGTCTAAGGTCGGTTGAGTAGGCCTATATATAGGCAATTCCATATTCATTTGTAAGTAGTAAGAAGCAATAAGTTAATAATAAGATTTACAGTTTTTGAGAGTTTAAGTTTTAGTCTTGCTTCCTAGGAGCTCTATATGAGCAACACAACCATGCTCGTATATCTCCGAAGTTTCATTTCCAAATTCCAACAAACAGCTCAATGTCAACTATCCCAATTACAGTTTAAATTATTTTAGACATGACAGCGAAGCTATTGGATAGCTTAATATACGAATATACTCATAATTCTTGACGAAAGAATGCACACTGCGCTTTCAACTACGCAAGACTATAATGCATCCTGAAAAGAAAATCATACACACTGCACCTCAGTTTGGCATGTGTGCAAGTAGGTTCTCTAGCGTAAACACATGAAAGACCATAAGTCTATAATGATATACGGATCTCAAAACCTATCCGTGAAAACTACAAAGCTAACAATGCCTTCCCTATTTTTTCACAGGAACTACGTTACAGGTTCAGGAATCACTTAAAGCATAACATTTTACCCTAATTTCCCACTTTCTGAAGGAGTGAAGCTATAGTAGCTTGTACAAGCGGACCTTGCTTACTCTCAGATTCTTTTCCAAACCTGGACGGTGAAAAACAAGGCTGTTTAGGCTTTGCTGGAATATCACTGCTGGAACTAGGGAGCACCAACCTAGAATTTTTCCTTCTGTAATATCAGTTAATAAATCAAATATTTGAATGAACAGAGACAATCGATGTGTTTAACTACAAAATAAAAATTCCAGAGAAAAAGAAAATCATGTAATATGCACTTTGAAGACATTAAGAGTGTGCATCCACATCATAATATACTACATTACTTTGGATATTTTTAGGATTAGGAATGCTCTTAAGAGTCCTAACATCTTCAACTTCATCAATAACTTTCTTTCCCTTGATTTCAGACATGTCTAACCATCAGAACTATTTCCAGGGGAATCTTCTGCAAAACTATGCAAAAAAATAAAAATTGTATTCGATCTGAAAATTTATAGTATTACAAACTTTTAGTTCGTAAATCCAGATGTATGGGTAATTATGCACAAGTAACAAGCAGTGTCCTTGATTACGATACGACTAGAAGAGGGGTATATAGTTTGTGCCTATTTAAGAACCAACAAGGTTTCTTTTATTCATTAACCAACTGGGAGAAAACATATTAAGAAACTGGATGATTAGGAATGGCTATTACTTGAATCTTCTCCCAGATGTTCTTGCTGAATGTCTAACAGGTGCGACTTCCATCCATCCCATCTTTCAGAGTAATTCCAGGTGAAGGACAATAGCCATCGGAGATATCAATATTATCTTCCAGGGTATTCATCAGAGATTGTGGTTTCCTTTTCTCCTCTCTAGGTTAAATCCCACCTGATTTCGCTTCAGGTCATGCAACAAGACCACCTTTAAAATCATGGTCCACATGTTTCTCCTGTATAAAAAGAGAGCGACAAAGCATAGAACGGATAAGAGGATATCTTGAATTGTTCAGAAAAAAAAATTAACTACAAAACTAAGCCCAACTCTAGAGAAGCATACCTCTATAACCTCCTTGGCGAATTCAAGTCGAACCTCTTCTGGATGCTCATCTTTTGTCACAATCCACCAAGCTTCAGAGAATACAATCTATTAAATGGTCACAGGTAGTAAGAATATATAAGTTCGTAAGTCATAAGTGGTAACACAAGCTAAGATATAGATACAAATAATAAATGCTATCCACAAAACGAAACAAATATGCTAGGTCACACAGTCAAATTGACATACTTACACATATTATCCTGTACATTCTGTCTTCCAAATAAGCTCTACGAAACTTCAGTTGCACACTACATATCTTCGGAGTTCTTTTCATTAACACTATAGGAGATCAATGCGCCTCCTACTTTACATTACTCCATATCATCTTAGAGTACAAACTGAAAGTAACTTACTCTCCACACTAACTAAAGTTCTGTAAGTTGAAACCGCAAGCAACATCCGGGGTTGTTTAGCTCAAATCTCTAAGGCATATTAGTTACTGGATAATAGAGCTTCATACATCACATTCTTCCCTCCTTTCGAGAACTAAAGAGTCAAAATACCTGTTCTTTGGATAAATAATAGTACCAAATAACTTCACTTGACCCTGACAACAACAACAACAAAAATGATAAGAATAAGTCGAATTACTAACACAATAAAAACCAACAACACGAGAAAACCCTAATTGACATATACCCGAGGGAAATCTTAAAGAATTGGATTCATTGTACCCAAATCTTTTGATATTTCACCAATCTTTCCATCAGTAGGAGGAGAAATAAGACCAGGAAATGAAAAAGACAAACATATTTAGTCATGTGGAATCGATCAACCTAACAAGTAACAAGGAGGTTAGTTCAAGAATCATATTATTGGGCTGCGAACACTGGCCAAGAATCGTCTGTCACCAAAACACCCTCCATGTCCCTGTCCCAGCCAGTCCCAGGGCGCCACGTGGACAGGAAAAAAAAGAAAAAAAAAATTGTGAGGGGACAGGGGCAGCCCCCTGTCACAGACGATTCGAGCCCGCGAACACTATGGGCTTTGGGGGCTTATCGGTCATGAAATATAGTAATTCTTATAACCCATTATCCTATTATTTTCAATAATACCTTATGTACCCTCAAATTGATTAGTAATCATGATTATCCATTGGATTGTCAAGCGAAAGAAAGTTATTAAGGAAGTTGAAGATGTTAGGACTCTTAAGAGCATTATGAATCTTAAAAATATTCACTCTTTCAGAAAGAAAGGTCTGCTTGTACATGCTACTATAGCTTCACTCTTTCATAAAGTGGATATTAAGGTAAACTGTTATGCTTCAAGTGATTCCTGAACCTGTAACGTCATTCCTGTGAAAATATAGGGAAGGCATTTTTTGATGTCTGGTTTTTATCTAATAATCCGCTGCTAAAGTGTAAGAGTAGTGATTGTATTGAAGGTAAAAGTTGAAACTGAAAATTACAAGACAAGGTCCTTTTATAGACCTGACAAAGACATACACATGACTCATGTGTTTACAATTAACAGAAAAATGAAAGAAATGTCCGTACAACTAAGACAGTCTGGCAAGAGTAAGATGAAATGAGAACCATTAGATGGTCTAACAAACATATTTAGTCATGTGGAATCGATCAATATAACAAGTAACAAGGGGGTTAGTTCAAGAATCATATTATTGGGCTGCGAACACTGGCCAGGAATTGTCTGTCACCAAAACACCCTCCCTGTCCCTGTCCCATCCAGTCCCAGGGCGCCACGTGGACAGGAAAAAAAAAGAAAAAAAAATTGTGAGGGGACAGGGGCAGCCCCCTGTCATAGACGATTCGAGCCCGCGAACACTATGGGCTTTGGGGGCTTATCGGTCATGAAATATAGTAATTCTTATAACCCATTATCCTATTATTTTCAATAATACCTTATGTACCCTCAAATTGATTAGTAATCATGATTAGCCATTGGATTGTCAAGCGAAAGAAAGTTATTAAGGAAGTTGAAGATGTTAGGACTCTTAAGAGCATTATGAATCTTAAAAATATTCACTCTTTCAGAAAGCAAGGTCTTCTTGTACATGCTACTATAGCTTCACTCTTTCATAAAGTGGACATTAAGTGTAGTTGCGGATTATCTCACAACTACACCCTCATAAGAATCCATTAAAATGATTCCTAAATATAATTAATTTGATATGAAACTAAGAATTAAAGTACTAAAATTATAAAAGTGACACAAAGATTTTTACGTGGTTCGATCAATGTGATCTACATCCACGGTTCTTCACTAGTGATTGTATGTAATTACATGATTGTACAATTGAAACTCCATTAAAGAATATTTGGAGCTCTAGAATTTGTTGGGGAAGAAGATGATAAAGAAAATAAAATCTCTCTTAATATTTTCTCTCTCCTCCTAAAATTATCTTTCTCTCTAAAAAAGACCTCCCCTTCTTCTCATGCCTAAATGGCTATTTATATGATCTTACAAAATGTTAACAACTAAATTTGTCCTTCAACTTCGGACTTGATAACTATGCCGCGAATATTCGCAACTTTACTTTGCGAACTTCTTTTGCTTTCCTCGTGACTTCCTTTGCTCGCAAAATGCTCTTTGCTCGCAAGATGTATTTTGTCTCCATAATTTCGTAAGTTATCATTTGTTGTGATATTCCGCTCCTACATCTTGCCTCTTTTTTCTTGAATATTGCTTGAAGAGCGATCTTTAAGAAAAAATCCGTTGTTGTAGTAGTCTTTAATCTTTGTTGATGAAGGAACGAGCAAAAGAATACTAGTCTTGAAAAGTATATACTTGCCTCTATTCTTTTGCGAAGTTCTGAAGCTTTAAGAAGTAATTAGAAGTATCATCTTGCGAAGTATGAAGTGTGCAAAGTATCTTGAAGAAGTATGAAGTATAAGAAATATAAAATATCCTTGAAGAAGTATAAGAAGTACTCAATCCTCGAAATATATAAGAAGTATGAAGTATCCTTAAGAAGTATAAGAAGTATTTAATCCTCGAAATATATAAGAAGTATGAAGTATCCTTAAGAAGTATAAGAAGTGTTTAATCCTCGAAATATATAAGAAGTATTCGTCCTTGAATGAGAGTGAAAAATATTGCCTCTGTTCATGTGAAATTATTATTCCACTTTTGGCGAGGATTCTTGCTGAGAAGATAAATAACATAAAATATTTTCTTGGGTATCCATAGTTGCCTCTGTTCTTTATCTATGAAGGAGAATCCTTGAGAAAATGTTGAATAATTAAATTGCGTCTCTATTATTATCTTGCCTTTGCCTCAAGTGGTAACCCTGCTAAATTCTGAATTTTTCTGTAAATTTCTTAATTTTTCTGTGAATTTCTGGGGTTTTCTGCGAATTTCTGAACTTCTGAATAGTGCTGCGAACATAATGTTGCGAACATACTGTTGCGAATAATACTGTTGCGAATGTAGTGTTACGAATATAGTGTTGCGAATATACTATTGCGAATGTACTATTGCGAATGTACTGTTGCAAATGTACTTTTGCGAATGTACTGTTGCGAATATAATGTTACGAACTATGAATAGTCCTGCGAATTATGAACTTTTCTGCGAAGTTTCGTGGTATTTTCCTGTAAAGTTTTGTACAATACTTGTGTGCATATAATACTTATATAATGATTATGTTATGAAATGTGTATGCGATTCTTATGTCTTGAAATGTTTATGCAATGCATTTATGATGCAAATATGATGCTTGAATGATGCGAGTATGATGCTTGTATGATGCAAATATGATGCTTGTATGATGCAAATATGATGCTTGTATGATGTGAATACTTATCTATTATAATGCATAGTTAATGTTTGTGTTACTTAGCTCATTTTGCTGCAGTAAAATTGATATATCTTTGAGTTGCCTCTATTCATATAATCATCTTCGCAAGTTTACTTGTGTATTTTCGCGAATGAAATCGCCTCTTCTAGTATGACTTCGTGATATATATTCTTATAAAAATTCTTCAATGATATTGATGGAATTGTCTTCTTTGATATATATTGTCTTCAAAATTCTTCAATGATCTTGATGGAATTGTCTTCTTTGATATATATTCTCTTCAAAATTCTTCAATGATCTTGACAAAGTTTTCTTCTCTTCAAAAATTCATGATGTATATTCTTGTATAATTTCTTCAATGATGTTGATGCAATAAATTTCATTAATTTCTGTGGTCTTATCATGCCTTCCTAAGTAAAGGTCTTATTTTGCCACCTCTTTTGTATTAATTATTTGCGATAATATGACAAGTCTGAACATTCTTGCGAACATACAACCTCGTGACATTATCGTCTTGCGATGAAATTGCAGGACGTTCTTACACTTTCATGCAAAAACCCATTGATCTCATCTTAACTTCTTTGAATAGTATTTTAGCCTCTTCAGGAATTGTTGCGACAATATGACAGGCCTAAATATTCTTGCGAACATAAAGCCCCATGACATTGCCGTCTTGCGATGAAATCGCAGGACGTCTCTACACTTTCATGTAGTGACCCATTGATCTCATCTTAACTTCTTTATTATGTTCTGCGAGTTCTTTATTTTTTTCTTTCTTTCTTTCTCTCTTTTTTTTTAGAAGGCTCGCAGAACTTCATTTGTTGCACAAATATGACAAGCCTTTATGTTTTCGCAAACAAGAAGCCTCGTGACATTTGCGTCTTATAGCACTTATCAGCTCCCTAATGGAGGGTGCTGCCCTTTATCTTCCCCCCTGATTGCCCCTTCAAGGAAGCGTACATCGACCATACAAGGTTAGCTCTTCCCATCCAGGTTCTTCCAACAACCAGCTTTTGATCGCAACCTCTTATCCTTTTTGCCTATAGGGCTTATAGTTACGAGGTTGCACCCTATGGGGTATCTTTGGGCCAAGTGCATCATTTGCCAAGACTTGTCAAAAATGGCAGATGTGGTTCAACCTCACCCGGCACTCTTGACTCAACCGTGTACCTCGGCGCCTTGATCATTTTCTGCACTTCTTGGGAAATACAGTATGCCTTAGTCGCCTAACCTAAATCCTCTTACACCGCATTTTATATTGCGTAATGTCACTAGATTAGGTGAGAATCCAAGGTGTCTAACCCGGATAGGTACCCCATTATTGGGTTGTACCCCAAAATTTTTACCATGTACTAAGGGCCCTTGGTGGTGTTCCGGTTACCCTTAGCCACGTTATAGGTACCCCCTTAAATGACGTACTTTAGGACTTTGCCTCTTACTAATTATAGCTTCGCGAACTAGGGTGTACGCCAAAAAGGTTTGCCTGTATAAAATTTTCTGCGTCTCTCTTTCTTTTTTGGAGGATGATCACAGATTGCGGTCTTTTATTCGCAAGTTAATCGTAAATGGCGGTATTTTTTCTCCTTTTTAAAAATTCATCGTAAATTTTTCATGTATATAAAATGTTGGATGTTTTCATGAAATGTTTAGTATAAGAAGTATGAGAAGTATCCATATCACATCTTTAAATCAAAATTATAGAAATATAGGAATTGAATTTTCTCTTTTTTTTTTGTTGCAATTTTGAAGTCTTTGAATTTTTTTTTTTTTTTTTTGAGATCTTTAAATTTTTGCGATGAAGCCATTTTTGAATTTTGCGATTGTATCACTTTTCACCAATCTAAAAAATCTTTGAAATGTTTTGAAATTTTAGAAATTGTAGAAATCTTGCGAGTATATCGCTTTTGATAAATAAAATCAAAAATCTTTTGTCTTCTGTAAAATAAATATTCAAGGAAATGGTACTTACCTTTTTACGGCTTGTTGTTTTCTCTTGCGAAGTATATGACTAAGAATCTTGCGAAATAATCTCCCACTCTCTTCTTGCGAAATATCCAAAAATCTTGCGAAGTAAATCTTTAAATGAAGTAAACGAACGTATTCTTCTTCATTATGTGTGTACCAAGTGACGTTAATGATGTTGGAGTGGTCTTTTCTTCTATACTCGATAATCCGGCAAAGCAATACCTCTGTGAGCTGGGCTTGAGGCATTGCGAATATTCGCAATGTAAATTTCTGCGATCTGTAGATTGTTCGTAAGTGTGTGTCGCTGAATCTGTCATAAAAAAGAAAGAAAAATGATCAATGGATAAGGCAAAACTGATAACAAAACGTAAATATTGAACCTAATATCAAAAATGATATCAAAACTGATTAGAATTATGATTTCTTTAGAATTTTGTGTTGGCGTTAACTCTACTTTTTGTCTCTCTATATATATAGACTGTATAGTAGTACTACCCTATGCTGATCAGAAATATAAAACATTAAATGTTGAAAATCTTGAATTAATTTAAGTATGAAATGAATGGATGATGATGAGAAGGCCAGAAAGGAGACAAAAAATGATATGAGTAAATCCTTCGCTACTTGTAGTTTTCTTTAATAATTAGAGTTCCAAGGCCAGCACGAAATTTCAAGATTTTCATTTTTCTCCAACCAAGAACCGAAAAACTACTCCAGTCCACTTCGCCCCGCATTTTGTTTTTGTGCTGTTTGTCGTATTCTACTCCACTGGATACTGTCGGATATTTGGATTCTACCACCTTTTTCCTTCCATGCTATGTTCGCTGTGTTTTCAACACGTTCGTATTTTAAATTTGAATATTAGAGTTGAGTTCTCTAGATGGTAATCAATTCACATTCTTGCTGACGTTCCCCTAGCTTTTCCCTTCGTCATTTCTGAATTGCGATCAACCCTTTCTTAGCAAGTGATGGTCGTGCGTAAAATGTTGTTGTTGTTGACGTCTTATTCGGCTTGGCTTATATCCTTCTATATCTTCTCATCCTTTATGATAATATTTATTGCCTAACTTCTTTTGAATTTCTTTTGGCTATAGTATTTCTTCTTTGCATAGTATTCTTTCCTCTGTCTTTTACATCTCATAGATTCTGCGAAGTACTCCACCAGCTGCGAATGAAAATATTAGTTTGCTCCTGCGAACAAGAAAAACATTTTTGAATTTCACGAAATGTCTTCATCTTTATATTCATCCAGCTACTTCGCAAGAGTTCTTCTTCCTTAGTTATCTCATGAAGTAAACCATTTTCGCTGAATTTTGATGTTGTAATTTCTTCGCTCATGGTCCTTTTGATTTGAAGTACTACTCCCAATTGATTTATTGCGGTCCATAATAATCAAATCAATTCAGCTATCTCTTCGCGGAAATGGTACGCTGGTTGATTTCCCCAATTCATTTGAAGCTGTTGACTTCACCTGATGTCTTCCAAGTGATTTCTATGAACAACTTCATGATGTGTGTTTGCTTCGCAGCAGCTATTGATGATGACTTCTTACACTTTGACGGAAGAAATTTTCGCAAAAACTTTGCCGCCGTGAACTCTTCAAGGATACTTCGCCTAAGCTGATGTTGTTTTCTATGTTCCTCTCTATGTTCATTTTGCGCTACTTCTCTTTTGCCTTTGCAGGGTTTGCTGAAGTTGTAATCTCCGTCCTTTAGTTTCATGTTCTAACTACCATTGAATTGATTCATCATCATTGGAATGATTGTCCAACTTCGCAGTGACCATTAACTTCGCAAGTTCTAAATTCTATGAGATGATAAATGAGATGATGGTGATCTTCGTATGCTACTTGACTAGGTGCAATTAATTCGCAAGTATGCTATTTGCTTTTCTTGCGAGTTGGACTACTCATCACCAAACTGAGAGCAACGTATGAGGATGATTCTACAACTAAATCCAATAATGAAAAGGTGATTAGCAACCATGTTTAACAAAATAAATTCTTGTACCAAGACGATACTAGATTAAGTAATAAAATAAATGTTCTTCATATTAAAATGTTAAGTAATAAAATATGATATTTAAGTAATATTGATTTACGATCAAAATCAAAATTTACGATGAAGACTCGTTTTAATTCAAAATATCAACCCAAAACTAATTTTTGTGAAAAGTAAAATTAGATAGTTAAAGAACTCTAAATCTTCCAGATCCTGATTATTAATATGTAATTAAAGAGATAAGAAAGAATTTGTCCTTTTGACTCATAGTTGATGTAAAAATTCATCCTTTTGACGCAACTTTGTATCTTCATCATTAAAACTTTGTATCTTCATCATAATTTGTAGTTGCAGCAATCTTCATCTTTTGCTTCTTCTTTGAAGACATAATTTCGCCATTATCTAATTTCCTCTCCAATTTTTTAGATCTCCCCAATTCTAATTCTACCAGAAGCCAATTTTTTGAAAATAAATTAATATTCTTTCAACTTTCTTTCATAATTTTTGTATTCTAATTTTCCCTGTTTCTAACGCCAATTATGTAGTTGCGGATTATCTCACAACTACACCCTCATAAGAATCCATTAAAATGATTCCTAAATCTAATTAATTTGATATGAAACTAAGAATTAAAGTACTAAAATTATAAAAGTGACACAAAGATTTTTACGTGGTTCGATCAATGTGATCTACATCCATGGTTCTTCACTAGTGATTGTATGTAATTACATGATTGTACAATTGAAACTCCATTAAAGAATATTTGGAGCTCTAGAATTTGTTGGGGAAGAATATGATAAAGAAAATAAAATCTCTCTTAATATTTTCTCTCTCCTCCTAAAATTATCTTTCTCTCTAAAAAAGACCTCCCCTTCTTCTCATGCCTAAATGGCTATTTATATGATCTTACAAAATGTTAACAACTAAATTTGTCCTTCAACTTCGGACTTGATAACTATGCCGCGAATATTCGCAACTTTACTTTGCGAACTTCTTTTGCTTTCCTCGTGACTTCCTTTGCTCGCAAAATGCTCTTTGCTCGCAAGATGTATTTTGTCTCCATAATTTCGTAAGTTATCATTTGTTGTGATATTCCGCTCCTACATTAAGGTAAACTGTTATGCTTCAAGTGATTCCTGAACCTGTAACGTCATTCCTGTGAAAATATAGGGAAGGCATTTTTTGATGTCTGGTTTTTATCTAATAATCCGCTGCTAAAGTGTAAGAGTAGTGATTGTATTGAAGGTAAAAGTTGAAATTGAAAATTACAAGACAAGGTCCTTTTATAGACCTGACAAAGACATACACATGACTCATGTGTTTACAATTAACAGAAAAATGAAAGAAATGTCCGTACAACTAAGACATTATGGCAAGAGTAAGATGAAATGAGAACCATTAGATGGTCTAACAAACATATTTAGTCATGTGGAATCGATCAAGCTAACAAGTAACAAGGGGGTTAGTTCAAGAATCATATTATTGGGCTGCGAACACTGGCCAGGAATCGTCTGTCACCAAAACACCCTCCATGTCCCTGTCCCAGCCAGTCCTAGGGCGCCACGTGGACAAGAAAAAAAAGAAAAAAAAAATTGTGAGGGGACAGGGGAAAGGGGCAGCCCCCTGTCACAGACGATTCGAGCCCGTGAACACTATGGGCTTTGGGGGCTTATCGGTCATGAAATATAGTAATTCTTATAACCCATTATCCTATTATTTTCAATAATACCTTATGTACCCTCAAATTGATTAGTAATCATGATTAGCCATTGGATTGTCAAGCGAAAGAAAGTTATTAAGGAAGTTGAAGATGTTAGGACTCTTAAGAGCATTATGAATCTTAAAAATATTCACTCTTTCAGAAAGCAAGGTCTGCTTGTACATGCTACTATAGATTCACTCTTTCATAAAGTGGACATTAAGGTAAACTGTTATGCTTCAAGTGATTCCTGAACCTGTAACGTCATTCCTGTGAAAATATAGGGAAGGCATTTTTTGATGTCTGGTTTTTATCTAATAATCCGCTGCTAAAGTGTAAGAGTAGTGATTGTATTGAAGTTAAAAGTTGAAACTTAAAATTACAAGACAAGGTCCTTTTATAGACCTGACAAAGACATACACATGACTCATGTGTTTACAATTAACCGAAAAATGAAAGAAATATACGTACAACTAAGACAGTCTGGCAAGAGTAAGATGAAATGAGAACCATTAGATGGTCTAACAGGCCCCTCCCCCCAAACTGTTGTCTGTACAACAGGCATAGGTTTGGACTTAAGCAGACTGAACTGAGATTTGGAGAGTCCCTTAGTAAATATATATGTTAGCCACATGATAAAAAGTATGAATGTAGGAGACTATGAGAAAGCTAAATCGAACTAGATCTCGAATCATATGATAGTCCACCTCAATATGTTTGGTGCGTGCATGAAAAATTGGATTAGCAGTGAGACTACCAGCACCTTGATTATCACAGAATAACTTGCAGGGTAAGGAGAGATGGACTGACAATTCTTCAAACAAATATGACAGCCATAATATATCTGCAGCAGCATTAGCTAAGCCATGATATTCTGCTTCTGTAAAGAATGAGTAATAGCTTGTTTTTTCTTTGAATACCAGGATACAAGGTTACCACCAACAAAAACACAATAGCCTGAGGTAGATTTTCTAGTGTCAGGGAAACCTTCCCAATCATTATCATTGAAAGCTTGTAACTCAGAACAATTGCATGCACTAAGAGTAAGTCCTTAACCAAGTGATCCCTTGATATACCTCAATATCCTCTTGGCAAGTTGGAGATGAATATCAGTTGGACAATGCAGAAATTGACTCACATAATCAACTGCATAACTGATATCTGGTCTGGTGAGAGTCAAGTACTGAAGACCACCCACTAAACTTCTATAAGAAGCGCGCAACATCAGATAAGAGAGTTCCATCATACACTGAAGCTCTTTTACCTTGAGAAACTGGTGTCTTATAAGGATTACAGCCCATCATATCATGCTTCTTTAAAAGTTCTAAGAAATACTTGTTTTATGTCAGTAATAACTTCTTAGATGTAGAATCATATGTAGCCACAGTGCCTAAAAAATAGTGCAAAGGACCCAAACCTTTCATGGCAAATTCAATTTTGAGAGAAGCAATGAAGGAATTCATAAGAGCATCTGAAGAGACTACTAAAATAATATCATCTACATAGACCAGCGGTATCATTATTGCATCTCCTTTTTGATAAATAAACATGGAAGTATCACAAACAGAATTCAAGAAACCATAAACTAGAAGATATTTTTTGAACCTTTCATAACATGCCCTTGGTGCTTGTTTCAAGCCATAGAGGGATTTTTGAAGTAAACATACATGGTTTGGATATTTAGGATCCACAAACCCAGGAGGTTGTTCCATATAGAAAGTTTCAGATAATTGACCATGTAGGAAGGCATTGATTACATCCAACTTTCTAAGAGACCAATTCTGAGATAGAGCAAGACTAAGAACACATCTAATTGGGGATGAGCATTTGGCCTGTAATCCGCGGATTTAACCGGGACCAACCGTTCATTTGCGGATGGATTTCCGGACCGTGCGTCAATGGATTGGATGCAGATGCAACCTTGAAAATACGTTGGATATCCATATCCGTTAAATTAAGGGAATTTATGTAGTTCTAGAAAATACAACGGATCATTTAGGAATTTTTAAGATGTTTGCTTAGGGTGTTGTACATGGAATTTTTATATTTGTATACATATATAAGATATGTAGGTTTTATAAGGAGTCATTTGTGTTAGCTTTATTTTCTTTACTATAAATTTTAACTAAAACAAATCCGTTGGATCGTACGTATCCAATCCGTCCATCCGTGTATCCATTGGATGCAAATCCGTTGGATATGGACTGGATGAAGATGCTAAATTTGAAATGCGTAGTGCAATGGATTGGATGCGTATGAGGCGAATACCGGTCCATACCGGCCCATGCTCACCCCTACGTCTAAGAGTAGTGGATTTGAAAACAGGGCTAAAGGTTTCTTCAAAATAAATGCCATCAACTTGATGGTACCTTTTTGCAACTAGTCTAGCTTTATGTCTTTCATCGATGCCATCAGCATTGAGCTTAGTTTTGTAGACCTACTTACAACCTAGAAAATTCATTGAAGGATCATAAGGAACATGAATAAAGGTATTATTATTATAAAGATGCTCATATTTATTATGCATTACCTTAATCCAAACTGGTTTCTTTATGGCTTCCTTGAAAGTTTTAGGATCAGATATGTGTTCTACTTTGCTAAGAAGAGCAAAGGAACTGGGTGTTTAAGAGAACTATTTGCCACAAAGTCTTTAGAAAGTTTTTTAGGTATATGAATATCTAATTTTTATCTTGTGTGCATTCTGGAGGCATTAGAAGTATCAGAAGAATTAGCCTTAGTTGATGAAGGAATATCTGGCAAAGAAGCATCTGAAGTAGTAGATGTATTTGTTGAAGTATTAGATGTATCTATTGGAGTAGTAAGACTAGAACTTGAAGCATCTGAAGTTGATGATGGTAAAATGTCCACAGATTGTGCAGAAGAAGGCTCAACTAAAGTAGTAGTATCACTAGGTTGTTCCATTATAGAAGGAGAAGTAGCAAAAGGAAATTTATGTTCATAAAACACTACATTAGTAGCGACATAAATCATGTGAGTCTTCAAATCCATGCATCTATAACCGTTATAATGAATACTATACCCCAAGAAACCACAAGTTGAAGACTTGGGACTGAGTTTGTCTTTTCTATAAAGAACCAAGTTATGATAACAAAGACAACCATACACTCTGAGCAAAGAGTAATCTGGTATGGTGTGATATAAAGCTTCATAAGGGGATTTATAATCAAAAACTTTGGTTGAAAGTCTATTGATAAGAAACACATCAGCTAAGAATGAGTCAAACCAGAATTTTTTTAACAGAGAGGCATTGAAAGACAATGTATTACCAACCTATGTGACATGCCTGTGTTTTCTTTATGCAAATCCATTTTGTTGATGAAGATAAGGACAAGATATTCTTAATTCAATTCCACTGCAATCAAGAAAATCCCTGAATGGACCCTTAGTTAGTTCAAGTGCTCCATCACATTGAAAGTGCTTAATTTTCACATTTAAAGATTCTCAACAAGAGATTTAAACACTTTGAAACATTGAGTACTATCTGTTTTATTCTTCATTGGGTAAATCCAACTAAACTTTGTGAAATCACCTACAAAGAGAATATAGTACCTAAAACCCAAATGTGGTTGCACTAGAACAGGTCCCCATATATCACAATGCACTAGTATAAGAGGAGCATTGGACACAGAACCAGTAGACTTAAAAGGAAGACATATACTTTTACCCAATTGACAAGATTCACAAACAAAATTAACAGACTTGGTAGACATCTTGATAGCGAAGCAACATCTAGTTTTTCAAGTATCTTTGAAGCAAGATGGCCTAATCTTGAGTGCCAGAGAGTTGAAGAAGATGCAATGGAGTTGAAAGACACATGTAGAGCTGGTGAACTGGTTCTGATTGGGTATAGACCATCCTGTACTTTCCCACTAGCCAGAGTATGATTGTTCTTCAATGTCTTTATTTCATAGCCCCATCGATAAAAGATAAATGAACAGTGATTATCTAGTGTAAACTTAGCAACATAGAGTAGGTTATGTTGAATGTGAGGAACATAAAGCACTTTATTTAGTTGAAAATTAGCATTTGAAGTAGAGAGAGTAGAAGAACGTGTTAAAGAAATAGGTAGAAGCTTACCATCACCCACCATTACTTGATCAGAACCAGAATAATAAGTAGGCTGAGTCAACAGAGTTGATGTGTTGGTTATATGACTAGAAACACCATAATCTGGTATCCAAACAGGTCCAGAAGAAGTATGTCCCCAATAACCTCCAGATTCAAAGTCATGAGAAGAAGAAGATTGAGCATTAAACCAAGGAGTAGAATATATGGTGTTGGCAGCATTGAGATCAAGACCAAGAAAACTTTGTGTGATGATGGACCACTATTCTTTGATGGCATATATATAAATCTACATCTATTACCCAAATGATCAACTTTATAACAAATTGACAAGGAACTGCTGAATCAATGACTTGTTTCTGAGTTGGATTAAATTCAGTCTTCTTGAAACTAGGTGAAAATGATGAAGGATGAAATTAAGATGAAACTGAGTTGTTAAATGATAGAAAACCAGGAGGCATACTAGGTTTACGAAAATATGAATTTGAAGAGGAATTATGCCTTTTTACAAAGAATTCTGAGTTTGTTGGATCAGTAACAAGAGAATAGAATGACTCAGTTACTTGCTCCTTTAAAAATTGCTCATGACTAATTAAACGATAACGTAATTCAGAGAAGGGAAGAGGATGTTCTCTGTTTTGAACACTTACAACAAAATGGATGTACTCTCTCCCTAGTCCTTTAAGAGCATACATGACCAGATCCGAGTCTAAAAATGGTTCTCCAATCTCAGCTAGTGCATCAGAAATATTTTTCAGTTGATGTAGAAACTCACTAACAGTAGAATAGACTTTATTGATGGAGTGTAACTAAGATCTAAGCATTGATTCCTTGCAAATAATTGTTCGGTAAACAGTTTTGCAAGATGTAACCACTTATCTCTAGCTGTTAGTTTTCCAAGAAGTTCTGATGATAAAGATTTATCAACGAAAGCATTGATACAAGATCCAACAAATTGTAACCACTCAAGAAGTTCTCTAGCTGTTAGTTTTCCAAGAAGTTCTGATGATAAAGATTTATCAAATTGTAACCACTCAAGATAGTTAGGGTTTGGAACCTGAGTGTTGTTGATCATGACGAGAGGTTGTTCTGCAGGAATTGAACCATCAACAAGGCCATAGAGATTTGTACAAATCAGAATAGAAGCCATTTGATCTTTCCAAACAAGATAATTGGAATTGTTTAACTTTTCTGTAATAAAATTTTCAATGTTAGGAAAAGGAATACTGATTTACTTGGAAACATAAAAGAAGGATATGTTTGTTGTTGTAATTATGGTTGTTGTTGTTGAAATTGGTAAGATGAAGTAAACTGTGGTGTTGGTTGTGATGTCAGTTGTTGTAAAGATCTGTATTATTGAGAAAAGTTGTGAAAAGCAGAAGTATAAGATAAAAATTGTAACGATGTATGTTGAGGAAAAGATGGACATCTCTGAGAAATAATTGGTGAAACATGAGAAGTAACCAATAGAGAGGATAAAGGGGATGAAGAAGGTTGTAGTGGTGGTGGTGGTTGATATGAAGATGACGGTGGTATTGGTGGTGGTTGATATGAAGATGATGATTGTGAAGGAGGAACATATTGTTGTGATCTGTTTGGAGATGGAAGAGGTGGAAACATATCAAGATTTGATACTTGACGATGAGAATATTGTTGTTGTGATACAGCGGAAGAAGGTTGAGTAGTTTAGGTGGATCTCGTCATGAAAGAAAAAGTTGCAGGTTTAATGGTGAGAAAACAGGTAGGATCAGAGAGAAGTCAGAATTCTCTTATGGTGTATGATACCATGTAAGAGTAGTGATTGTATTGAAGGTAAAAGTTGAAACTGAAAGTTACAAACAAGGTCCTTTTATAGACCTGACAAAGACATACACATGACTCATGTGTTTACAATTAACGGAACAATGAAAGACATGTTTGTACAACTAAGACAGTCTGGCAAGAGTAAGATAAGATGAAATGAAAACCATTAATTAGATGGTCTAACATAAATAAAATGAATGAAAGAAATCGGATAGGTTTTGAGTTCCGTGTATCATTGTAGACTTATGGTATTTCATGTGTTTCCCCTAGAACCTACTGGTTTTGGAGGCTGGTGAGCTTTGTCAACATGCAAAACTGAGGTGCGGCGTGTAGAATCTTCTTTTTAGGATCCATTGTAGTCTGAAGCGGTTGAAAATGAAGTGTGCATTCTTTCGTCGAGAATTATGAGTGTATTCATATATTGGGAATTGAGATTACAATTCAATAGCTTCTTCCTGTCATGTCTAAAATAATTTAAGTTTAAACTGTAATTGGGATAGTTGTCATTAAGATGTTGACATTGTGTAGAATATATATGTAAGTCCAGTCCGTATGTATATTCAAGTCCATGTACTTAGAAGTCCATTATGTCTTGTAACCCTAATATGGGTGTATACAACAATATAAATATATGCCTCATAAACCTAAGAAGGTTAAGAGAGCTTTCATAATCGTTCATGGTATCAGAGCCAGAACGATCTCTATATCTAAAACCCTAGCCTCAAAACCTTTTCTTCTTCACAAACCCCATCCTCAAAATAAATTTCTTATTCTTTACCAACCCTAGTCTTCAATCTTTTTCTTCCCATAACCCTATTCTAATCTTCTCTGCTTGTTTTTCTCCTTTGATAAACAGTAACATCGGTGAACAGTGACGTCGGTGAACAGTGACATCTGAAAACCCTAGTTTCAAAAAAAAAAACAAAAAAAAAACTCAAAGAACACGATCCTTTTCTTCGTTCTCCCACCATGTCAACTATATCGCAAACGAGTCCAGCTATCTCTGAAGTCGGATCTCCAACCATTGCTGCTTCTGCGTCTGTTAGTATTGGTTCTCTTATGTCATCCTCTGACAAAGCACCGCATCTTCCTTCTTCTACCAAAATCGTTCTTCTGGACAGAACTAATTACCTCCTCTGGGAATCTCAAATTGTTCCCATTCTGAATTCCCAACGTCTTTACAAATTTCTTGAAGATAGCTATGAGATACCATCAAAAGATCTTACTGATTCGGTCACTGAAGAAAAATCTGCAAACCCTGCTTATTAAGAATAGGAAGTTATTGATCAAACCATCATCTCTTGGATAAATTACTTTCTTACAGATCCCTTAAAAGCTGAATGCGTTCGTCGTGGAAATTCTTATGCAATATGGAAATATCTTCACAGCACTTATGCAACTATTAATCCAGCTCGTATTCTTCAACTTAAAGCTAATCTCTCGACAATCCAAAAGGGTAACTTATCTATCTCTGAATATATCTTGAAGATTAAAGAAATCTCAGACTCCTTAGCCGCTGTCATGCAACCTGTTTCTGATCTTGAGATTGTATCTACAACTCTACGTGGCTTGGGTGCTGATTGGAGAAATATTTACACTGCGTTTATTGATCGAACCTCCTTACCAACGTTCACTGAGTTGCATGCCTTGCTTCTTCACCACGAATCTCACCTGTAATACCTGCAGAATCTTCAAAACAATGTCTCTGAGCTTCAACAACCAATAACTTTCTTTGCAGGTGCTCCTTCTTATGGTCGTGGGCAATCATCCTACAACAACTCTAGTAACTCTTCTGGTGGCTTCTCTCATGGTCGTGGTTCCTACAATAATTCTGGTGGTTCGTTTCGTGGATGAGGTGGTGGGTCAGGACGTGCTAACTGGAACAATGGTGGCCGTAATACTTGGAATGGTGGTCGTGGAAACTGGAACACTGGTGGAGGATCTAATAATTATTCTCATGGCAACTGGCAATCTAATGGCTTTGGTCGAGGGAACAATGGAGGTTTTCAACCTCATAATGGCTACAACAGACCATATGGTCGCGGGAATTGGTCCTCAAATCGTGGAAACAATGGAGTACCATATGTACTTGGTCCGTATCCACAGACTACCATCATATTCCAGTGGTGTGGTGATACTGGACATACCGCTCAAAGTTGTGCTCGTCTCACTCAAGCACGGACTATTGATTTACCTCAGTATTTTTCGGCGATGCATGTTCAATCTATGCCGTATGAAAATCATTGGTTTGCTGACACAGCTGCATCTGATCATATGACATATGATACTTCTCAGATGATGAATCGGGTGGATTATAACGGTAATGATAAAGTACTTGTTGGTAATGGTAAACTCTTACCTATTTCAGGAATTGGTGATATCACTCTTACCTCTTCTGCATCAAAGCTACCTTTGAAAAATACTATTCATGTGCCTTCTATTGCCAAGAATCTTGTTTCTATTGGCCATCTCACACGTGATATTGATTGTGTTTTTGTTTTTGACCGTGATGGTTTTTGCATTCAGGATCAACGAACGGGAGATCCTCTGTACAAGGGCAAGAATGAAGCTGGCATGTATCCACTCTCTTGAAGTACTCTCTCTCGTTTACAAAAACTATCTACCTCGGCCTTTTCAGCTACAACTATTGGTGTTCGTACTAGTCTATCTGTTTGGCACATGTGTTTAGGTCATCCAAACAATAACATTTTCCTTTCTCTTAAGCACAATAAGTTTTTATCTTTAGATTCTACTTCATCTTCTATTCCGTTTGTATGTTCTAGCTGTGTTGGTGCCAAACATCATCGTCTCCCTTTTCAGTCTCGCACATCTTATTCGAATAAAATTGGTTCCATTATTCATTCTGATTTATGGGGTCCTGCGCCTTTTCAATCTAATTGTGGTTTTCGATACTTTTTTCTATTCGTGGATGAATGCTCACGCTTCACTTGGATTTATTTTTTGTCCGACAAAACTCAGGTGTTTGATTTCTTTTTAAACTTCAAAACCATGGTTGAAAAACAATTCTCCACATCCATTCTTGTTCTGCAAACTGATGGTGGAACTGAGTATGTTGATCCTCTAAAAATATATTTGCATGCGAATGGAATTCAAAGTCGTTCTTCGTGTCCTAACACACCTCAACAAAATGGTTTAGCCGAACAAAAAATTCGACATATCACTGAAACTGGTCGTGCATTGATGTTACAAAGTGGTCTTCCTGAACATTTTTGGGCTGAATTTTATGCTACATCCACTTATTTAATAAATCGAATTCCAACACCATCTTTGTCGAATACTTCTCCTTACTTTGCTGTGCATCATCGTTCTCCTCCTTATGATTTTTTGAAGGCTTTTGGATGTCGTTGTTATCCTCTTTTGTCTCATTTTCGTCACAACAAGTTACAACCAAAAATTCTTCCATGTGTGTTTATTGGTTATAGTGATCGGCATAAGGGTTATAAATGTTTAGAAGTCCATAGCAATCGTGTCTACATCTCTCGTCATGTCGTTTTTGATGAATCTTTTTTTCCGTATCCTGTTGATGTTGGTGTTGATCTTCATCGAAAATCCAAAACTCCAGCCACTCACACTCTTCTTACTTGGCCTAATACAGTTGCGGCTACTCACCTTCCTTTGTCTCCAACATATCCACCTATTTCTCCTTCCCCTACCTCTCCTTCATCTTCATTTTCCACTACTTATATCCCTCATACCTTGCTGGATTCTCCTAGTATCCTTTATTTGGCTCTTCGCCTTCACAATCTCCTGTAGCTTCTTCTCCTGCACCTGTGTTATCCGAGTCACCTACTTCTGATTCGCCAGCATCGCCCGGTGTCCACGATCTCCCACAGTCGACAACTAACGTACATCCTATGGTTACCAGATTAAAGGATCACACAATTTAGCCGCGCAGTTTTAAGGGATGTTTCTCCACAAGGTATCCTGTGCTGCACTATTTTCTATCTCAATATGATTCTGTACCTGCTGAACCTACGAGTTTTACCATTGCATCTAAATTTCCGAAGTGGTGGGATGCTATGCTAGATGAAATTAATGCTTTACTTCGTAATCGCACTTGGTCGTTGGTACCTTGGCGTCCTGGAATGAACATAGTTGGCAGCAAATGGGTTTATCGTGTTAAACAGAAATTAGATGGCTCTCTTGATAAACGAAAATCTCGATTGGTTGCCAAGGGTTACTCTCAAAAGTACGGCATTGATTATGATGAGACTTTTAGTCCCGTTGTAAAACCAGTCACTATTCGATTGGTTCTTAGTTTAGCGGTTTCTTCTTCTTGGACTATCAAGCAACTAGATGTCAAAAATGCTTTTCTTCATGGTTCTCTTGATCAGGAGGTTTATATGGCTCAACCTCATGGATTTGTTGATCCACGGTTCCCTAATCATGTATGTTTACTGCACAAAGCTCTTTATGGCTTAAAACAGGCGCCTCGAGCTTGGTATCATCGTTTTCTTCGTTTTTGATCCATCTGGGGTTCAAGTCATCTCAGTCCAATCACTCAATGTTTATCAAGAAATCGTGCTCAGGTATTATTATCCTCTTGTTATATGTTGATGATATCATTGTGACTGGTAGTGATACTATATGTATTCAATCCTTACTGCCAACACTTCAAACTGAATTTGCGATGACTGATATGGGAGATTTACATTATGTTTTGGGATTGGAAGCTACTCGTACTTCATCTGGTATTGCTCTAACTCAAAACCGGTACACTATAGATCTCTTAAAGAAAGTGGATCTCACGGATTCCAAACCAGTTTCCACTCCGGTAACTCCACGCTCTAAGTTACACTCTGATGATGATGCTTTGTTTCCTAATGCAACCTTGTATTGCAGTTTGGTTGGGGCTTACAATATCTTAACATGACACGGCCTGATATTACATACGTTGTCAATCAAGTTAGTTAGTTTATGCACCGACCCACCAAAACTCATTTCATGGATGTTAAACGCATTCTAAGGTATCTCAAGGGAACCTTAGGTCATGGTATTTGCTTCTGGCGTGACTCTACCTTGCAGATTACAGCTTACTCGGATGCATACTTGGGGGTGATCCCGACACTTCTCGATCAACCTCAGGTCATTGTGTATTCTTGGGCAACAATCTTGTCTCTTGGGGTTCTAAAAAGCAACCTACTGTTTCCACCAAAGAGATCGAAGCTTGAGTATCGTGCACCTGTCTTCTACATCAGCTGAACTCATTTGGATTGGATATCTTTTAAATGATCTAGGTATTTCCTTGTCGCAGTCTCCTACACTCTATTGTGACAATATTAGTGCTACTTACTTGGCTATGAATCCAATTCAACATTACCATTCCAAACATATTCATATTCACTACCATTTTGTTCGTGAACGGATTGCATCTGGTCTTCTGCACCTACGGTATATTTCTACTGAGCATCAACTAGCAGACTTGTTTACGAAGGGTTTGTCCTCAACCAGGTTTCTTTATCTATGTAACAAGCTTTCGCGTTGCTTATCACCGCGTACAGCTTGAGGGGGGGTGTAGAATATATATGTAAGTCCAGTCTGTATGTATACTCAAGTCCTTGTACTTAGAAGTCCATTATGTCTTGTAACCCTAATATGGGTGTATACAACACTATAAATATATGCCTCATAAACCTAAGAAGGTTAAGAGAGCTTTCATAATCGTTCACATTGTGAATTAAGAAGTTTAAATGTGGATGACACAATTTTCTTATCTGAAAATAGGATTGCAAGACGACGATAAGGTATAGGTAGTGCAACTTTAGTTATATTCAATAGAGGAGACAAATGAACAATACACAAGGAGATAGCTCTCTTTGCGGCTCAGGACTCAGCTTATAATTGCTGAGGTAGATGAGAAATGGAGTGGTCGTGAATTTACCAGTGGACAGGATTTTGTCCAATCGAGCAAACAACCATCAGAGTGCGCAGTTGGCTTGTAATAGACTGAGCTTAAAAAATTATGTTCAAGATTGATTTGAATAGTTTTCTGAAGCTTAAACATGGCTTGTTGTTATCTTGTTGCTGTTCCTAGGTCAAGACAAGATCTTGGTCGAGTTTTAGCTTGCTTTAAGCTGTGAATTTTCAATTAAGCTTTCACGCATTGTTTATAAACATTATCGATTTCTTGGAATGTGAGATTTGATGCCCTCGACCTATTGTGGTTAATTTGAAACAACACTGGAGACAGATACAATAGATTATAAATGGAAATTACGTAAATCATGTTTGAGCATAAAGCAACGACGCTAGTTGAGAGAAACAAGAGAATATTAATCTTCAGTTGTCTTATAAAATTGTCAGCCAGAAGTCACAAGCATTACTTAGAAGACAGTAGGCTAAGTATTGGGTTTTAGTTTTTTTAATAAGCTTAGTCAAAACTAGCTGCAAGCCTGCGATCAAGTGTAATTGTTACGAACTTGAGTTGTATTGAGCCGATTGTACAGTCTTTATTTGGACCATGGATTTTTTGAATGTGCCTTTCTTTCAAAGTATTATTTAACGGAAACTGAAAAGAAAAATTAATGACAAATAGGTTGAATATGGCTGTGGGAAGAGTGTTGCTTACTGAGGCACCAAAATACTCAAAGGGCGTGCAGTGATGGATGATGACAGTATGACACTATATAATATCAAGATGATTGTAGTGGCAGCTATGCAGAATAATCTTAAGATGATTATTTGAGTTTAGTCTTATTCCCTTTTTTAGGTTGGTAGTTACCTATTTATGCAGTGTAAGTAAACTCTTAGAACTATACCTGTTTATGTTGATTGATCTTTGCCATAACTCATTCAATTGTTAACAAAAGGTGCAACGGCATATTTTTCAAGCAATTATAGACAATTAATGATTTTTTTGAGTCCTGGTAATAGTAATTTTCTTATACCTTCATCAAAAAAATTATACCTTTTTTCTTCTTCTTCGTATTTTCAGAAGGTAAATAACTAGAAGTGTAGAAAAATGTTAACTTTAAAAGGTCTACTGTTTTGCGCTATTGTCTTCTTTTACTGAGTCATGTTTGGACAACATACTAGTACATACTAAACAAACAAGATTCATTGATACTTTGCAGTTGCTGTGAAGAAGTCAGGGAAAATCAACGTGAAACGAAAGGCTGATCAAGTTGAGGTTATTTTGTTGTATTTTGATTTACTGAATTGTAAATAGGCCAATGTGATAGTGAAATAGGGGCATGAACTGTTTCTAATTAATTTCGTATATTTGTTTTCTGAATTCATGGTTACATTTACAGGAGGGAGGGCCTAGAAAGAAAGGGACAGTTACCAAGGAACGCAAGTCTGGTTAGTGTTCAAGAACTTAAGATGTATTAGTGTATTTCATATGTTTGGCTTAGAATGGAGCACTAATAGCGGCTGTAAATCACGTCATTCAGTTAGTATAGTAAAAATAACTGGATGTAAGACTAACTTTAAGATCAAGTTAATTATAAGCTAATTAAGCTCCAATAGTTTGCTCGTTTTAATTGAAAATAATGAAAAGAAAATTACTTTGTGGATCTTAAAGATACTTTAATATCTTAACCTTTTTTACTTTGTTTGTATATTTAGTGGTTCAACTTAAGAATCACGAGGCAACAGAAAAATATATCTGTATAATTAATTTCCTGAGTGCATGCTCTTTATATGACCAAGACACGTCTTGGTGTGGTGTATGATTAATGAATTACCATGCAGCCTTTTCCTTAGTTTTTGATGATTCTAAGAAGTGTAATGATCCAGAAATAACTGATCCGTCATACCATGGCTTCACTCAGAAGTCAGAACTCCCTGATTTTGTCTTCTATTTTCCATCTGCTTGTGTAAAAACCTTCACCAGCTTAAATGCATGCCTACAATTGAACTGGTAATAGGGCTCATTTTCTCTACCTGAGCCTGTTAAATCCTATCTTTCGTACATTTTTTTACCAATAATCCTTAAAAGCACATTTACTTTCTTTGAAATGGTGGAAACTGTTTCGATCCCTCACTATTATCTCTGGCTTATAAACCTTAGGGATCAATTTTGTTACATCGCGACGACAGTCTCTGTAAACTAGAAGATTCTTCACAATCCGAATGACATCCTCTTAACGTAATTCCTAAAAGCAATTGCTGACCTTCTATGGCTATGAATTGTTGATGCATTTTCCTTTTCTTCTTCTTCGTTTATGTCATTTGTATCGGGTAAGTAGTCATCAACTTTTTTCTAATGCGCAGAGTGGGTTTGATCTTACTTCTCTGTTGTGTGTGTGAGGAGATTAGTTCTCTCTCTATGTATTTTATTTAAAAAATCCATTTTGAAGGTTGATACCCCAAAGTTCCCTACAAAGCTTTGGTGTAGTACCGGATACTTTGGCCAATATGGATCCGCTCGCATTCTGATTTGACAAAATCATTCTGGAAACGCTCTATTTCATCGTGTAACCCAGTTTCATAATCACCATCAGAATTTCTAATGAAACCCACGATACCGATAATCTTCTCTGTGCCAGAAGCATCATATTTTATGGAACCATCAGAGCAGCCTTTGAATTTGATCTGAGATGCGGTTGAAGGCTTGAAGCCTTATCAACTGTTGTTACCTTCTCCATTGTATCTGATATTTTTCACAAAATCCTGTATTATCCCAGTTACTGCTACTGGCAGCATATCCCCCAAGAGCTGCACCAGCTGATCTTTAGTTTTTGACGCGTCCAGTTACTAGGTGAAGTTAACAGCATCCCTCCACCATGCTCTTGCCTTCTATATTCAGTGTGAAGAGCGGCTGATTTTTTGTAATGGACGAACCACAGGATTAATAGCATGACTATGTGACTGAGTGTATGTGAGGTGTAAGTGAGTCTGGTTATGAGAGTGTGCCATGTGCACGTGTGCTGTGTAAGAGAGTCGAGGATATATGCTCAGGTCCCCTGTAACGGAATGACTATCTTTCTTAATATTCAATTGAACACAAATCGTATCGTATTGCAGAGATGTAGATTCTCAAATCTATCAAGGATAAAAGCCGACTTTTTGATGTCCAAGGTCTAGAGCCTTAGACGAAATACTCACCTCCTTTTATCTTCTTTCTCTAGCCATGGATAGCATACCGTAGCTTCACTGAGAGCACCCTGATTTTGTCTTCTATTTTCCATCTGCTTGTGTAAAAACCTTCACCAGATTAAATGCCTTCGACTGAACTGGTAATAGGGTTCATTTTCTCTACCCGATCCCGTTAAATCCTATATCTTTCGTACATTTTTATTTTCTTTAAAAAGTCGATTTTGAAGGTTGATACCCAAGAAGGTACATTTTTATCTTCTTCACATTTTCTTTAAGAATGTGAAGAAGGATTTGGATCATCTGATTATGGATGTAAAATGTCTGTTGTTTAATTGGGGTTTGAAATCTCAATTGTTTGATGGCTTTACATTATCTTCCTTGTTATGTAATTGGAATGCAGTAATGCAAAACTCCATGTAATTTTGGTTATCTTATGTCACTTTTTTGGTGACATAATGATTTTTTTAATCTACTTCGCAATTCAGTCAAAAAAAAAGGTTGATACCCAAAGTTCCTTGCATAGCTTTGATGTAGTATTGGATACTTTGGCCAATATGGATCCATTCACATTCTGATTTGACAAAATCATTCTGGTCTCCTGGAGCCATTCTTACTGCATACGGTCGGTCATGCAGGGATATTCGAGGAGGGTAAAACATTATTAGCTTGAATGAGTAAAAAGTAAAGAAAGTGGAGCATTTGGGATGTATTATAGATCTCCTTTCCATGGCTGCACATTTTGAGGGAGCTGTAGAGTCGACTGACATTATGCGTGGTGGAACCTAATTCGAACGCATGGGAGGCATTATTTGGAGGGTGCAGAATTCACGGGAACTTCTACATGGGGAAGCATGTTGGGAGACGCCTTGAACCTCTCCAACTTCATCATAGTGGGCGGCAAAATTTACTGTTCCATAATTTTATTAAGAACAGACCTGTTTTCTACATTCAGTTTGTATAATTCGCTGGTCTTGGTTTCTTGTTTGGCTCACACAAATCTATACTCATATCCGCTTTATACGCACCTCGACCTGCTTTTCCGTTACTGGTTCCACACTCTATACAATCCTTGTGGCCATAAACACAATAGATGACATTGAGGGAAGAATAAGGATCTTCAACAAAACAAAATGTAACGCTTCTTGGAATTTCCACAAGGATGTTCAACAATGCTGATTCCTCCTCCTCATAAGAGGTTCAGAATCCAAAATTAACGTTATTTACAAAACAAAATGGAACGCGTCTTGCAATTTCCACAAGCCAGAACAGACATCATATTCCTCAAAATGTGAAACCAAAAGCAACTGAAACTCAAGTATACCTATTCACTCTTCTTTACTGGTAAGGTGGGCTTTGCCAGCTTTGTCAAAATCAAGAAGGTCCCCAACATCCTTTCGAATACTTTGATGTACATCTCCAAGGCTCCTGAAAATAGTCCTCTTGCGTAATTGAAGACCTGCAAATTTGTCGGCAATTCTAGTAAGTTCTCTTGGTTGATTTACAACCCGTACTTGATACTCTCGGACCAGCTTTCTTAACTTTTCGTACACAGGCAGTGTTTCCTTTGGATCCTCTTTCTGCATTATTTTATCCACAACAGTTTTGCTATCATTTTCCATTGTGAGAGGTAGGAGACCCTCACTGATAGCATGTTGTACCATATATAAAATGCCGTACGCTTCAGCTTCTGGAGGTGTAATAGGATATTCATCGAGTGGTCGTTGCTCTATTTCATCGTGTAACCCAGTTTCATAATCACCATCAGAGTTTCTAATGAAACCCCCGACACCAATAATCTTCTCTGTGCCAGAAGCATCAAATTTTATGGAACCATCAGAGCAGCCTTTATATTCACCAATTGGTGGTTTCTCCCAAACAACCTCCCTCTTCACCTTAGGAACTCGTGCTTTAGCGGGTGATACAACCGGACCTTTGAGGCATTGATTCATTCTGGTGGCCATCTTCGCTGAAGATTCGACCACAGTGATTCCCTTATATGCTCTTAGCTTCTTCATTTTCTGTAAGCAAGCCTTCCCTTCTGACACAATACCTATACACAAAAGCAAATTAGGATCAAAAGGCGACTATGTGCTAATGCATCGATCACTTAAATTTCTCTGTCATTGTCGTGGTTTCCCTCTGAGAATTGTTTAAAGAATAGACCGTTAAATTCAATGTAAAAATCTACTATATTAGTGAATATGCAGTGATTAAAGTTGCTTTGAATTTTCATCACAGTGGTTTACATGCAACCATGTTAAGAAAAAAAAGATCCACCACACCACCATTAGTAAGGATAACTCTCACACAACACCATTAATTTTAAAACGAAGAAAGACAATAACAGTTATTGTTGTTGGCAGGAGCAATAAACAAACTTTGTACAAACATAATACTTCAAGTCTCTCTCTCTCTCTCTCTGAAATATATGAATGACTGGGTGAATGAATTCTCCCACCCACCCAACCACCCTTTCCTCTTTTCTCAAACTTAGCTCCCAAATTTAATAAGCATACTCACTCTCTACTTAAAAAAAAACTAAAAGGAAACAGATACTACTTTTTAGGGTTAGAGATCTAGAAAGAAAGAGAGCAAGGTTGGAACTTTGAAGCACATACATATATTTATATGCATGTAGAAAGAGAGCTACCTAGATTCACAAGAGAAAGATAACAAAACATAAAAGAGGGGAAGGATACTAATAATGCAAACAACAGAGTTGATTGGTTAATTGGGGATCAGCCACCATAATCCTTTGGCGATGCCATATTGACCTTATCAAGTATGTGTCACACTATCACGAGTATATATTTATCTGGTTTTCTACGAAGTTTTCACATTATGACCAACACCATTAGTAAGGATAACTCTCACACAACACCATTAATTTTAAAACGAAGAAAGACAATAACAGTTATTGTTGTTGGCAGGAGCAATAAACAAACTTTGTACAAACATAATACTTCAAATTTAATAAATAAATAATTTATTTATTAATAAAAATAAATAAAAAAAGAGTCTCTCTCTCTCTGAAATATATGAATGACTGGGTGAATGAATTCTCCCACCCACCCAACCACCCTTTCCTCTTTTCTCAAACTTAGCTCCCAAATTTAATAAGCATACTCACTCTCTACTTAAAAAAAAACTAAAAGGAAACAGATACTACTTTTTAGGGTTAGAGATCTAGAAAGAAAGAGAGCAAGGTTGGAACTTTGAAGCACATACATATATTTATATGCATGTAGAAAGAGAGCTACCTAGATTCACAAGAGAAAGATAACAAAACATAAAAGAGGGGAAGGATACTAATAATGCAAACAACAGAGTTGATTGGTTAATTGGGGATCAGCCACCATAATCCTTTGGCGCATATTGGCGCATCGGGGAAGTTACGGCCTGCGGGGCAACGCGCCAAAGGCGTAATTTTCGTGTTCGTCACAGTTGGTATCAGTGCAAGTTTCGAGAAAATATTAGGGACTATGCGGAGTGGACTCATCAAACTAGTATTTTTCCTTCAAAGGGAAATAAAGTTGGAGAGTATGCCAACTTTTGCGTGGAAAGAGTTTATAATTGCAATTCCAGTTACTTTTGCGAATCGGGTTGAGCTTGTTCATGTGTTGTGAATTTGCTTGGCATAAGTGGCACCCCACTTACAAGTGGATATCCGGAAGACTGTTTGGGACGGTGAGTAGACTATCGGATTGATCATCCCCACACGTTGGAAACTTTCCAACGATGTGCGTTGTCAGGCCCGGATAGCATCCCACTTACGAGTGGCAACCTGGATGACCGTCAGGGACGGTGGGCAACTGGAAACTATTACACACAGTACTACATGCTATTGGAATGAACCTTGTGAACTCTAGGGACTCATGAGTGTGTAGTATGGGATGCACATTTGGGATACATGTTCGAGATATCCTCTTGGCACCGGCCAATTTAGATTCTTGGTGACATTGTGGACTCTTTTTGGATTCCCGGGCATCTGGTATAGAACGTGTGCTCAGAAGGTCCTAAATGATGTTACATGATAAACTTGAAGAAACCCATGATTTTTGAGAATCTTGTATGGGACTTTTGCTCAGGAATCCAAACTGAAGAAATTTCCCACAATAGTTTTTATTTTGAATTTCGGGGAAGAAATTCTTTAAAAGGGTGAATATTGTAACACCCCGTGTTTTTAGCATGTCGCATGCTAAAAGGTGCATCATGGCCCGAGATGAAGCTTCATCCAAAGCTTCCGTTGTGGAGGAAAAGGAACATTGTCCCTTGGCCAATGCGTTGAAAATGTTCGGCTAACATGGACGGACATCGGGTTGGTAGCGGACGGCCAAGATGGTCGGACATCAGGTTGGCAACGGACGGCCAAGATGGTCGGATATCGTTGTTGGCCAGGGTGGTAAGGTACGAGTACGACCATCACGGCCTGGGGAGTTGATGAATGATTTTTGGTCCCCCAATTTAAGTTGTAAAAATGTCATTTTTACATATATAGGTTGGGGTAGTTGGTTGATGGTGCATATGCGGACTATGCACCAAGTAAGCTTCATAGCTTAGCCGGAAGAGTATAAATGATGCCTAAGGCTAATTTATAGTTGCATAGCCTCGCGAAGAGGGCATTTGATGCTTAGGCATCGTTATTCCATATTACGGACCAAACACGCATCACTTAGATGTATTTCGATGGAACTGTGTGGAAGATAACTTAGCTGCATCATGTTCCAAGAGCATGCTTGCAAGGGAAAATGGACATGCATTTTCCTAGCCTTAAGTCCTGGATCGTAGCTTCATCTTGCCGCATCGGGGAAGTTACGGAATGCGGGGCAACGCGCCAAAGGCGTAATTTTCTGATCCGTCACACTAGGTGTAACCGATTACAAGATATTTCGGTTAAGCTGAACTAATCTTAACTTTTGATGAGATTTGTGGTATAACCAGTCATAGCCTATGTTATGACTGGTTGGATTCATTGTTTTTGCAAAATCTCAGACTTCTAGTAGTCCTCTCATGGCCAGGTTTCGATCACGGAGCCAGTTTATTTCTCGAAGTTCATGAACTTGTGTGTGTTTAAGGTTTCTGGAAATATTCCTATGGAATCTTACTCGCAAGGTGTAACCATTCACAAGCTACGTTTTGGAAGCAAGGTGTAACCGATTACAAGCTATTTCAGTTAAGATGAACCAATCTTAACTTTTGATGAGAGGTTTGGTATAAACAGTCATAGCATATGTTATGAATGGTTGGATTCATCGTTTTTGCAAATTCTCCGACTTGTAGTAGTCCTCTCATGGCCAGGTTTCGATCTCGGAACCAATTTCTTTCTCGAAGTTCACGAACTTGTGTGTGTTTAAGGTTTCTGGTAATATTCCCATCACTACACCAAATTTTGGGTTTAGTAACAGAAATGAGTCGTTACTAAAACGGGTTGTAACGCCTTTTGACTGTTACAAAAAGGGGTGTTACATTTTTTGTAATGGCAATGGGGACGTTACCAATTCTGGGTTGTAACGGCATCAGTAACAGCTGTAGGCCATTACAAAATGACACGTGGTAATAGCTTTGGGCCTTTACGAATTTTTTTGTAACAACGTCGCCGTTACTACGTGGCAATTTAGTAACATGTCGGAGCCGTTACTACGTGGCAAGTTGAAACAATTGAGAGACATTACGAACTTTTTTGTAATAGCAAAAAAATTACTGCCAGTCAACATTGACCAGGTCAATATTGACCTGCAGTTCATTCTCAGCCGGAAATCATCCTGGATACACCTTTCAATCCATTCATCATTCACATTCAATAATAATATCTTCAACCAATTCATATCAAAAAATTCATTTATATCAAAAAAGAACTAGAATTTTTCTAAGTACCAAATTTTCTTGTTAAGTATCAAATTTCTATGGGAATACGTAGAAACTTATTAAGTTCCAAAATGCAGTTCACAAAAACATAAAAAACTTCCTAAGTTCCTAACCTATTTCTAAGTTTTCTCATGTCGCATACTAACAGGCATAGAAACATGACTCACTTAACAGCCTTTTCATGCCGCATATTGCTACATTTGAAGAAGAATTCGTGAAGCGAATGGAATCCAAAGCGACAGCAGCTATGCATATTCAGTCCATGGCCACTGCTCTTGCAGGAGCTCTCTCTTCTAAGAAAGAAGTAGCTATACAGTACTTCATCTGCAGACACAAAAATTCTAAGATATGTTTAAGTCTTCAAAACGATAACTGTAGAATTATGTACAGAGCGGCACAAAACCTGCAATAAAAAGAAGCCTGACATTATTTAACAAGCTACTTTTGACATAATGAGAACATACGAATTCAAAGATGATATAGAACAACCACAGACATGGTTACAAACAAAACAGAAGCTCCAACACTACACTTAATGAAAACCAACACTAAATGATAATAAATTTTTGATGACATTCCAAATATGGGTACCCCTTCCTTGGAGAATGATAACAAAAAGATGCACCCTTTATCTATTTTTGATGCAACTTAGTAACCGCAACACGACTTGATTTGACTCACTTGGAGTTAAAAAGAAAACTATTACATCAACATTAAAAACCATACTTTCTTTGCAACTGGCTGTTACATCAGCGGATTTATTTTTTCAAGAAACCAACCAACCCAATAAATAAGAAAACTAATTAGAAAATCAAACAATCCAAACATCATCCTTAGAGTCACTGTCATCAGAGTTATCATCGCTGGACTTTTCTTTATTTTTGGCTGCAGCTGCAGGGGCTTTTTTTGCAGGTGCAGGTGTTGGGGTTTTCTTTGTAGGAGGTTCCTACAATGGAAAGCAACACAAGCGAGTCAAACTAGTTGAGAAAATTATAAATTTTATCACAATACAAAAGTACAGTTGCACAAACACAGGGCATAATAAAAGAGTGTCCTGGAAAAGTTTAAAAAGAGTAAAGGAGTCTATAAATAACCAAGATCTGATGGAAACTGTAAAATGTTACAAAACTTGCAACTGTATGATTGACTGAACAAAAAATAATATATATGGAGTTAAAAAGAAAAGGTCACTTTCACTTCTGACCTTAAAACATGAATTAAGGATAGCTGATATTTAAAGAATGAAAACTGAAAGTCTTCTTAACCATGTCATTTATGCGCCAGAGTGAGAAACTGGTGTAGTTGTGAACTGGCCATCCTTGTAAACATTAACAAACTGTTGTGGCAGTGCATGCTCCACCTGTGAAAAAGATTACAAATTGGAGTTTACTTTTTCCAGCCTTACAAATTGTTGAATATCACTTTAATTACCAAATTTACAGTATCTTAATGCTTATGTTTCATAGATAGATAGAATAACCTCCATATTTGATGTATATACTTGAATAATAGAGATGAGTCAGATGATCTATCGACTGTTATGTGAAACAGAAAATTATACTGCACTTGGTACGTATCAATCTAGATCGAATCAAGAGAGAGGGATCCATACCAAATCACCATCAGGTGAGTCCCCAAGCACTAAAACATTGATTTCGCTTGATTTAGTTGTTGTTATAGAAGTCTCTAAAGAATCTTTGCTTAAATATAGTTGGCAACTTGAAGTATTGTCCACTGAAATTGTTGGTGCCGAACCCTGAAAGTAACCACCAGAAAAAAAGTGTCAAAAGATAATCTTGGCTGGGCATATTATGATTTGTGACAATGAAACTAAAATAGTTGATAGTCTATTCGGAAGAAGTCACGCTAGACCAGTTTAAGGAAGTTATGCATTAGCCTAGTTGAATTGATATGGTAAGGAGTCCGAGCATTACAAGCAAACGCATGTGCAATTCACAATCTCAAAAGCTGCTACAACATCTTGTATTCAAGAGATGGATGATTAAAATGGTAAGTGAGTATATATCTCCATCAAACTAATGATAATGTAATAAGTCTTTATGGTGTCTACTAACCGTAAAGACGTTCCCATCTTTGAGCATTTGTCCAGTGTTATATTGTTCACTTTTCCTGTATGTTGTTAAAGGGTTAATAAGCTTCTTATCCTTTCCTATGTAAAATACCTATATAAATGATACTCAATGATTAAAAGTGTAAGGCTTATCACAAAATCCAGTACCAATTACCTTTGATTTGCAAAACAGAAGCTTTGTATCTGTAAACATATACAGACTATTTAGAATCACATTCTTCAATGACCAAGTCCTTTCTTCCAACTTGTTTCTCAACCACCATATGATCATAAGAAACGAGTCACAGAACACTTCCATCTCATAAGACACCTAATACTAGTGGACTACAAAGGAACGGTGTCAACTTTCAAATTTAAAGAGCGAAAATTTGCACCATACTCACTTGAGACCCATTTGAAGCTCAAATTTTGCAGGTCCTACTTTGGTAGCAGAAGGAGAACTAGTACGAGACTCTTTCTCATTAGATTTAACAACACCACTTCTATATGCATGTTTCCTTGATTTCATATCATCTGTTACCTTCCTCAACCCTGGGATTATAGGAGGAGAGAAATTCTAATCATTCAAACAACTAAAAGAAAACAAAAAATGATTCATTTGCTAACCAATAGTGTATAAATAAAAGAGACATGAACAACTGCTAGAAAATCCTATCAAGAGATAAAATCAGTCAAAAGAAAATTATAATAACTAAAACAATCCATATCTCATTAATCGGACAACAACATCTCCTAAACTTTCAAATTATTAAAGTTTTACAGAAAAGGTGAAATTATATATTAGACATGGGTACAGTCACGCTCATATATATCAAAGCTTCTTGTGCTACTCTAATTTGGACAATTATATAGAACATGGGTGTATTAATTTTAATTTAAGGAAAAGGAGATTTACCTCTGATGTCTTTAAGGTTTGGCATAATGCACAAGATCACTACATGCTCGACGTTTTTGTTCTTCGCATCATGTAGGCAAACAATTCAAGAAAGCAAGGACAGTCTTAGCAATTGATAGTAGTAGACTTAAGTATTCAAATGAATATATCTAAACTTATGATAACTGATAAGATAGGTATGCAGAAAATTAAACTGAATCGAACCTCCACAAATCTGTCTCCAAAACTCACACCATTCTCTATAAAGCCAACACCAAACTATCTCACAAGTTCACCTACAAATCAACTTAACCCATGACTTCATTAATATTCTCTATCCTAATATGATAATGACCAAATTGCAAACATAAAACTACCAATTCTTCTTCTTAATAAGTTACCATAGATCCATCTTCTACAAACCTAAATCATCATCAATTGCTCAATTCAAATCAGTTGAAACCCCTAAAATCAATTGAACCCATCTATGTAACTCAATCACCAACAAAATCCCTATTTATCATTAGATCTTCATCTACTTCTCGCCAGCAATCAGCATCATATATTTGAATTCTAGTCCAATGTTCTTCACAGCATCAGAATCTATTGATCACAACACCCCTCTCTTATATCTGTTTCACCAATCATCAGAAAACAAAGAAGAAAAAGAAGATTAAGATTCAAAACAAGAAAAAAAAACCTATAGATCGAAGTTATAGCCTTGGAAGAAAGATAAAAGCTATTTAGATTTATCAATACCTTGAAGTCAAGAAGAACCAATACCCTTTTCACCGAAATCCTAATTTCTCTGAAATCCATCAATCGCCATTGATTCAGATTTGTCATAAAATAGAGATTGAAACCCTAATTTCTATTTTCTCTATCCCTCTTTATACAAGACAAGCAAAAATTAATAAAAGAAGAGGAGATAAAATAAAAAAGAAGAGAAGAGAAAGAGGTTTGATCAAGAGAATCGACAGAAGAAACCGAGAAGGAAAAGAGGTTTTTGTTCTTCGCCTCTCTGGCTCAAGATTTTCGATGGAAGAAAAAAAAAATGAAATATTCATTCGAGAGATGGGATATCGGGTTAGAAAGAAATTTTATGATTAAGACGCATCTCGAGAATAAAATGAAGGGTAGAGATATTAGTTTAGGCATAAACGGTGTAGATTAAACAAAATAGCACGCATGTGAATGGCATGCGCACATACCATAGGTGTGGCCAAGTGTGTGAGTGGCACGCGTAAAAATAATTTGTAACGGCCACACTCTTACGAATTTAAAAAAAAATAGTAACGGCTTCATCCTGTTACGAATATTTTGTAACGGGAATTTTGTAACGGCCACAAAGCCGTTCCGAATTCCTGTTACGAATCCCGGAATTTGGTTTAGTGCATGGAATCTTATATGCAAGGTGTAACCTTTCACAAGCTATATTTTGGAAGAAAGGTGTAACCGATTACAAGTTATTTCGGTTAAGCTGAACTAATCTTAACTTTTGTTGAGAGTTGTGGTATAACCGGTCATAGCGTATGTTATTAATGGTTGGATTCATCGTTTTTGCGAACTCTCAGACTTATAGTAGTTCGCTCATGTCCAGGTTTCGATCTCGAAGCCAGTTTCTTTCTCGAAGTTGATGAATTTCTGTGTGTTTAAGGTTTATGAGAATATTCTCATGGAATCTTACCCGTAAATGGTTGGATTCATCGTTTTTGTGAACTATCATACTTATAGTTGTCCGCTCATGGCTAGGTTTCGATCTCGGAGCCAGTTTATTTCTCAAAGTTGACGAATTTGTGTGTGTTTAAGGTTTATGAGAATATTCCCACGGAATCTTACACATAAATGGTTGGATTCATCGTTTTTGTGAACTATCATACTTATAGTAGTCCTCTCCTGGCCATGTTTCGATCTCAGAGCCATTTTATTTTTCGAAGTTGACAAATTTGTGTGTGTTTAAGGTTTCTGAGAATATTCCCATGGAATCTTACCCGTAAATGGTTGGATTCATTGTTTTTGCGAACTATCATACTTATAGTAGTCCGCTTATGGCAAGAAAAGGGTTTGTTTAAGCTTTTCCTGCTAAGGTTGAAGTTAGAACCCTCCTAGAGCTTCTTGGTTCATAGTTTGTATGACGGTATACCACATTTGAAGTTCGAATCGACACTAAGATTCATATTTATTGATTTAGATGATGTATCATGTTAAGTTTGAAATCTGAACCCTCCTGGAGCTTCTCGGTTCATGGTTTGTATGCCGTTATACCACATTTGAAGTTCAAATCCACATAGAGTTTCATATTTATCGATTTCGGTGATGTATCATTCTAAGTTTCAATTTAAAACCCTCCCGGAGCTTCTTGGTTCATAGTTTGTATGCTGGTATACCATATATGAAGTTCGAATCGACACTGAGCTTCATATTTATTGATTTAGATGATGTATCATGTTAAGTTTGAAGTCTGAACCCTCCTGGAGCTTCTCGGTTCATAGTTTGTGTGCCGTTATACCACATTTGAAGTTCAAATCGACATTGAGCTTCATATTTATCTATTTTGATGATGTATCATTCTAAGTTAGAAATACTTGCAAATCAAGTTAGGTTTTGGTTTTCTTCAAAAACAAGTAAAACACGTAAATTTACCCATAAATAAAACTCTTAAAAATATTTTTGGAATTAATTTCCCAAAAAAAAACTCGCCAAAAATAAATCCGTGTAGAAGAGGGACTTGGTGCACGGCATACGCAAATATCGCATGGGTATACTCGAGATGATTAATGTTAAACCCCTCACAGCGCAGATGTGTCCAGGATAAAACTACTCGATATAACTTGAGTTAGCACAACGCAAGTTACCCTTCTTGAAGTCAGCAACAGAGATGGAAGTAAAACGTCACACAAAAAACAAGAATAAGAAGAAAAGCAGACAGAAAGATGGTCGCTGCTTGTGCGTTTTGAAAATAGAATTTCGAGTTGTATTTATATAATGAAATACTTTCAAATCAAGTTAGGTTTTGGTTTTCTTCAAAAACAAAGTAAAAGGAATTTACCCATAAATAAAACTCTTAAAAATATCTTTGGAATTAATTTCCGAAGGAAAAACTCGCCAAAAATAAATCCTTGTAGAAAAGGGACTTGGTGCACGCCATATGCACATATCGCATGGGTATACTCGAGATGAGTGATGCTAAACCCCTCACAGCGAAGATGTGTCCAGGATAAGACTGCACGATATAACTTGAGTTAGCACAACGCAAGTTACCCACTCTTGAGCTCAGCAACAGGGATGGAAGTAAAACGTCGTACAAAATACAAGAAGAAGAAGAAAAGCATACAGAAAGATGGTCACTGCTTGTGTGTTTTGAAAACATAATTTCGAGTTGTATTTATATAATAAAATACTTGCAAATCAAGTTAGGTTTTGGTTTTCTTCAAAAACAAGTAAAACACGTAAAAGAAATTTACCCATAAATAAAACTCTTAAGAAATATTTTTGGAATTAATTTCCCAAAGAAAAACTCGCCAAAAATGAATCTGTGTATAAGAGGGCCGGACTTGGTGCACGGCATACGCACATATCGCATGGGGTATACTCAAGATGAGTAATGCTAAACCCCTCACAGCGAAGATATGTCCAGGATAAGACTGCTCGATATAACTTGAGTTAGCACAACGCAAGTAACCCACGCTTGAACTCAGCAACAGGGGTTAAAAAATCATGAGTGTGCACTTGTGCACGCCCTTGTAAAAGGATATCACATTAGGCGTAGACTTCTGTTAACTGGTACTCCAATACAGAACAATCTGCAAGAGTTATGGGCATTGATAAATTTTCTACTGCGTACCATTTTCAATTCAGTACAGAATTTTGAAGAATGGTTTAGTGCTCCTTTCGAAGACAGGTGCGATATTTTTCTGACAGATGAAGATCAGTTATTGATTATACGTCGTTTGCATCAGGTTATAAGGCCAATCATACTGAGAAGGAAGAAAGCTGAGGTGGAGAAGTTCCTCCCTAAGAGAACTCAGGTCATATTGAAATGCGATCTGTCAGCATGGCAGAAGGTTTACTATCAGCAAGTCACAGATTTCCGGAGGGTTGGCCAGGATACTGAATTAGGTACGTCAAAGAGTCTTCAGAATTTGTCAATGCAACTCAGGAAGTGTTGTAACCATCCATACTTGTTCGTGGGTGATTATAACATTTGTCAATGTGGGGAGATTGTCAGGGCTTCATGTGAATTCGAACTGCTTGATCGCTTACTTCCAAAACTTAAAAAAGCAGGGCACCGAATTTTACTTTTTTTCCCAAATGACCCGTCTTATCGAAATTCTCGAAATTTACCTACAACTGCACAATTTCAAGTATCTAAGGCTGGATAGATCCACGAAGACATAAGATAGAGGGTCTTTGTTGAATCAGTTTAATGCACCAGACTCCCCTTTCTTTATTTTTCCTTTGAGTACCCGCGCTGGGGGTTTAGGTCTAAATTTACAAACTACAGATACTGTGATAATGTTTGACAGTGATTGGAATCCTCAAATGGATCAACAGGCAGAAGATCGAGCACATCGTATTGGTCAAAAAAAGGAAGTTAGAGTTTTTGTTCTGGTTAGTGTTGGATCCGTTGAAGAGGTTATCTTGGAACGTGCGAAACAGAAAATGGGTATTGATGCCAAGGTTATTCAGGCAGGATTGTTCAATACTACTTCCACAGCCGAGGACAGAAAAGAGATGTTGAGGGAGATTATGCGTAGAGGTACGAACTCATTGGGAACAGATGTGCCTAGAGAGAGATAAATCAACCGCCTTGCAGCATGGTCAGATGCTGAATTCAGGATGTTCGAGTTGATGGATGAAGAGAGAAGGCGAAGGGAGAAGTACAGATCAAGGTTAATGGAGGACCATGAAGTCCCCGATTGGGTACACTCAGCTGCAAGGGTATAAAATGCTAAAGAGCCAGAACCTGATAGTGGCTTCTTTACTGGCAAGCGACAGAGAAAAGAAGTTTTTTATGCTGACAACTTGAGTGACCTGCAATGGATGAAAGCTATAGAACATGAAGAAGACTTGGCAAAACTTACAGCAAAAAGCAAAAGGAGAGAAACTCTTGCTCCCGGGGCTAGTGGATCTGTTAAGATATGGTCAAGATATTATATATCATGACATTATTGTGTTGTTATTTGGTTGTAACTGCATATATATTGTTGTTGTATATATCCTAGATATTGTTAGGTGTATCTTTTATTTACCTTATCTAGTTGTTAGGTGTATCTTTTATTTGCCTTATCTAGTTGTGTAAAGTTGTATAAATCAGGTTATTTCCTATCAATGAATACACAGAAAATTATTCTCACATCTACATTAAAATCTCTATGCTCATGTTTATCATAGCATCAGAGCTAGGAAAGATCTGAGAACCAGTTTCCGTTGCAATACAACCCAGAGAAAACATAGTAATCATGTCAAGAGAATATTCTCAACCTATCACTGTTCGTTTTGATGGAACCAACTACAACCACTGGTCATTCCTCATGAGGAGTTTTCTTAAAGGAAAGAGTATGTGGAAGTATGTCGATGGTACAGAAAAATCCCCTACAGCAAGCAGTTCTAATGACAAAGGAAAATAAGTACAAACAAAGGATCCAAAAGAAGAATGGGAGATTAACAATAACAGGATTCTCACTTGGATTGGAAATACAGTTATTCCTTGTATAAATATGCAATTCACCAGTTTTGAGGTAGCCAAAGGTGCATGGGATTTTCTTTCAAAAAGGTACACACAAGTCAACTTTGCTCAGAGATATAAACTTGAACAAGATATTAGATCTATGAAGCAACCACATGATCATACTGTTTCTGTTTTTCATCTGAGATGTCTATAGTCTGAAATCAATTAACACTTATGGAACCAAAATGGATTGTAGATTTGGAACTGTGGCAGAAAGATAGAGAGGAAACACGTTTAGTTCAACTTCTAATAGCTTTACATGATGAGTTTGAGTCTGTTAGATCATATATTCTTCATCGATCACCTCTTCCAACTGTGGAAGATGCTTTGTCTGAACTTATTGCAGAAGAAACGAGAAAAAAAATCACATCGGAGATATCATGAGTGTTTGTTGTACATACACATTCAAGTTCAAATAACTTTTCAAGAAACTCAAGTACTTGAGTGCAACGTGACATGTCCCAAGTGCAGTGTCACAATTGCAAGACTTTTGTGCACTTTGGAAGGAATTGCAATATTCTATCAGCAAATTCCTCACCTTCTCCAATAATACCTGACACACCCACAACACAGTGTAGGTACTGTAAGGAACTTGGTCATTCATCCAGATTTGCACCTCACCAACTTCAAGAAACATGAGAAGAATTAATGTTAATGTAGGAAACAAGTCCAGCGCACCAACCAGATTCATGGAATCCTAGTCTCACCTGCATCAACATCAAACTCATCTGCGTTAGATGTACTTGGTGGTAGTTCTGCACCAAATCTTGCTGATATTCAAGATATGATTAAACAAGCACTCATAATTGGTAACAATCCTACAACTGTATTTTCCTTCTCTATATCCTCAGGTATTTACTCAACAGAATGGTTTCTCAACTCAGGAGCATCAAACTATATGACTTTTAATCAAAAGTTTTTTGAAAGTATTCATCCTGTCATCACCCCTAAATATTCATACTGTTGATGGATCAACAGTAACTGCAAGTCATATAGGCTTGGTCAAAAGTTCAAATAACTTTTATGTACCAGATGTGCTTCTTGTACCAAATATTACAATGAACCTTATTTCAGTTGGTCAACTGTGTAATCAAGGTTATAACACATATTGTTTTCCTTTTGGTTGTACTATACAAGATCTCAAAATAAGGAAGCTAGTTGGGATAGGTCGTAGAGTTAGTCGGTTGTATATCCTTCAATCTCTTGTTCTCTCAGCATAATCTAAAAGTCATTTCGTAGATGCTACTCCCACTGCACCTGTGTCAATATCTCCCTTCATGTCTTGGAATTCTAGGTTAGGTCATGTTTCCTTTTCTCGTCTTTCATATATAATCAATAAGGGTTTGCTAGGAGATACTCAGTTAGATAAAGAACCAAATTACATCTCTTGTAAACTAGAAAAACAACCAACTCTTTTTTTTAATCTTAACACTTCTATTTCAAGTGAACCTTTTGCTCTTATACATTCTGATGTCTGGGGTAAATCTCCAATTATGTCAAAGGGATGTGCTTTGTATTATGTCAGTTTTATTGATGATTATTCGCGTTATACATGGGTATATCTATTCATCTCTAGAGCATATTTTATTAAGTTATATGTTGATTTCTCAACCATGATAAAAACTCAGTTTGGTAAAGTAATCAAAGTTTTTCGTGCTGATCAGGGTGGGGAATATATTTCCAATTCATTCAAAGAATTTCTTAAAATCCAAGGCACCATTCTTCAACTGTCATATACTGAAACTCCAGAACAAAATGGAGCTACAGAACGTAAACACCGTCATATTATAGAGACAGCTAAAACCCAGTTAATTTCTGGTTCAGTTCCTTCCAATTACTGGTGAGAATCAGTCCTTACTGCAGTCTACACCATCAATAGAGTTCCAACAACTGTCATAGGAGGAATATCACCTTATGAGTGTCCCTATGGTAAGAACCCAAACTTTTCTTGAGCTTCGAGTCTTTGGTTCAACTTGTTTTGTACTCCTTCCAGAACGTGAACGTCATAAACTTGGTCAAAAGAATGTCTTGTATGTCTTTCTTGGTTATGGTATTGAACAAAAAGGGTACCGTTGTTATGATCCAGTTAATAGAAAGCTTCGTGTCTCTCATCATGTCACATTCTGGGATAAAGTTCCATTTTGGTCACTTCCAAGCAGCAAATCATCATCTTTTGAGTCTTTCACTTATTCTGATCCATTTCCTAGTGAATCCAATCCTAGCACTTTTCCTATATCTACTAATGAAATTCCATGTCCTCTAGTTGTTAATACACCAAATACTGATGACCAAGACCACTCTACGACTCAACCTGACAGTGCAACTCAGGAACGAGATCCTAATTCTGAAGAAAATTCTTTGCCACCTCGCAATCGAAGACCACCATCTAAGTATGCAGACTATCATTGTTCCTTGTCTTCTATTTTTTCATTTCATGAACCAAAAACATACAGAGAAGCTTCAACCATTCCAGAATGGAAATATTTAATGGATGATGAATTGGAAGCACATGCACAGGTAGGGACATGGGAAATGGTGGATCTTCCTCCTGTAAAATCAGTTGTTGGAAACAGATGGGTCTATAAAGTTAAGACCAAGTCAGATGGTGAGTATGAACGATGTAAATCACGAGTTGTTGCAAAAGGTTAGTATGGTGTTGACTATGAAGAAACATTTGCACCAGTGGACAAAATGGTTACAGTTCGTACATTACTTGTTGTTGCTGCAGCACAACAATGGGGGCTCCATCAAATGGACGTGAAAAATGCTTTTCTTCATGGTGAGTTACAAGAATAGGTTTACATGCAACCTCCTCCTGGTTTTCCCCATGAACCTAATCAAGTATGTAGGCTTCGAGGGAATTATATGAACTCAAACAAGCACCTCGTTCTTGGTTTGAGAATTTTAGCAATGCGATTATCTAGTATGGCTTTACACAAAGCTTCTGTGATTCAGCTATGTTCGTCAGATCGTCAGAAAAAAGAATTGTCATTCTTCTCTTGTGTGTTGACGACATGGTTATTACAGGCAGTGAACAAAAAGGTATTACTGAACTAAAATCATACCGCAATGATTGTTTTAAGATGAAAGGTATTGGATCCTTGAGTTACTTTCTTGGCATTGAAGTTGGCATGTCACCCACTGGTTATTTCATATCACAAGTCAAATATGCATTTGAGATTCTACATCGTGCATGGTTGTCTGACAATAAGGTAACTGACACACCACTTGAATTGAATGTAAAATACAGTCCTACAGATGGGACTCTATTGTCAAATCCAACATTGTATCGTCAACTAGTAGGGAGTCTGAATTACTTGACCATTAAGAGGCCAGACATAAGTCATGCAGTTCACATAGTCAGCCAGTTTATGTTTGCTCCAAGGTCTACTCATTATGCAGTTGTTCTCAGAATTTTAAGATATATCAAGGGGTCTCTTCATCAAGGTTTGTGTTTCTCATCCAAGTCTGATCTCACTATTCAAGCTTACTCAGATTCCGATTGGGCTGGGGACATTACATACATAAAATCTATTACAGGCTACTGTGTCTTCTTGGGAGACTCGTTGATTTCCTGGAGAAGTAAGAAGCAAAGTATGGTTTCTCGTTCAAGTGCTAAAGAAGAGTATAGACCTCTTTCTCACACCACATCTGAATTCATTTGGTTACGGTGGCTTCTTTTTGATATGGGAGTTCTAATTTCTGCTCCTACACCACTGTATTGTGATAACAAGGTTTCTATTCAAATTACACACAATGATGTCTTCCATGAACGTACAAAACATATCGAGATAGATTGTCATTTTAATCGTCATCATTTTAAGAAAGGTACAATCACTCTTCCGCATGTCAAATCAGAATTTCAAGTGGCTGATCTTTTCACCAAGACTCACTCTGCAGCTCGTCTTCAATTCTTAATTTCCAGACTCAAGATGTGTACTCCACCACCTTGAGTCTGAGGGGGGGGTGTTAAGATCTTGACATTATTGTGTTGTTATTTGGTTGTAAGTGCATATATATTCTTGCTGTATATATCCTAGATATTGTTAGGTGTATCTTTTATTTTCCTTATCTAGTTGTTAGGTGTATCTTTTATTTGCCTTATCTAGTTGTATAAATCAGGCTATTGCCTATCAATGAATACACAGAGAATTATCCTCACATCTACATTAGAATCACTATGCTCATGTTTATCAGGATCAACCGGTCAAAACGCAAGGGGATATCAAATACTATCTGAATCAAGAAACAATGATGAATCAATGGTCAGTGAGGAAGCATCAGAGGGTTACACAGAACGAACCCCTAAAAGGCTGAAATCTGTTCCATTGAGGCTCAGAATTCTTGTACCTGGAAGTGGTAGTGCCTTGAGAGGTGATGATGGGTTCACACCAACGACCCACAAGAGAGAGAGATGAACCGTAATAACATCTGATGTGTGACAGGCAGCAGTCACCTGATGGTCAGAGGAATTTTAATGTGATGGTAAATTGGTTTATACATTTCCGATGTTCATCATTTTTGTGTCTTCAATGTAATTCTTAGATTAAAAGAAAAAATCAGTACGATTTCTGAAAGTCTCAGAATGATAGATTGTGAAGCTCTTTTTCTTGCTTGGTTCCAGGCATCCTTGGAAAGAGAAAATTTCTAAATGAAAATACAGTTAACTCTTGATAAAGTAAAGATCGATAAACATATCACTGTAAATTAATCCACTGCGCAGGATCCACGACCAAAGGTTGTATTCAGTCTAATAATATTATAAAACATACTAACCAAAAAAAAGCAAGAGGCAGCATCCCATGATATGCACAATCAAACTATAGTACGTAGCTACCAGAAATTCTTCCCACAAATATTACAAGGAGCAGCATATTATCAGTCAAAGCAAAACAGAATACTACTTCAAATAGTGCAATACTTCAAACTCCCGAGAACATCTTTAGGGTGCAGTGCTTCTTCAACTTCCTGAAAAGTGCCTCTGGGTGAGTATATTCACTAGCTTCGGAAACCTTCTCAACCATAATTAGCTCCGAATGCACTCTATCTCCCTTGAATACTTCATCATAGACAGTATCATCGACTTGTTGAGGAAATATATCCGTCTTCATTGCCATTTCATATAATCCTAGTTCATCAACCAACAATCCAAATTGGTTCTTCACGTCTTCGGTAGTTGAGGTACTAAAACATTTCGCCAAATGACCAGATCCACAACAATTCGTAACCTTAACATCTGTGGAAGTGTTTATCTTCGGAAACAAATCTGAGATTTCCTTTATCACTGGAATGAGTAGATCAAAGTTCTGCATAACCCTGTATCCAAATAAATCAAGTCCTGCACAGGGGGAAGGTTTACCCATACACCATGGTGTACAAGACCTATGCTAAAGACATAGATCAAGTATATTGCGAACAGTATCTGAATCGCAATACAGTTTGACTTCGGCACCAAAACTATGATTGAGAGCAAGTTGTAAAGCACTTCTGAGACCTTGAAACTCATAATAAATCAATGGAACATTGCCTTTTAGAGAAACACCAACAGATGCAACTTTTGGCCTGCCATAATTGTCGAAAAGGATAACTCCATATCCCCCTTTTCCTCCATTCTTCTCTATATACCCAGAAATACTTGCAGTGTAATGCAACCTACCATCAGCATCAGTAGGAATGGCTCCCAGCCAGTTTGGTTTTCCCTCCTCAAGCCAAGAAGCTCTCCACTCCTGCTTATCTGGTATAGGTATCTGATTGTAACCTACACCAAGATCCTTCAGCCGAGAAGATGTCAATAGGTTCCACAAGTGATAATGGTAAGTTGATAACCCCCTATTTTCTTCAACAAAATCACTGCCAAGGAAATGAATAGTGATAAATGAACACAATTACAAGTACGTTATGTCAAACCAATTGCTAGTATATTAGTTCAACTGATTTTATTAGCTAAATATAGCATATCACTATCATTCAACTCAGGATGAACATGCAGAACGTTCTGAACAATCTACTAGCTAGACAGAAAGATACCAAGACATAACCAAGACTCGTGAAACCGTTCCTGATGTAAGTTGTAATTGATAATTACCATGATCATATTAATCAGAAAGCCGAGACATGCAAAATTATTGACAATTCCATTATCAAAGCAGTCGGCGAGAACTTTCTGATCACTAGCAAGAAATGATTACCGGGGGGCAGGGGCAGGAATAATAAAACGGCATAGCGAATAGGAAACGGAGAAGATAATCATCATAAATATGATTCGCTCAAATATAAATTTGATGGTACCACTAAATGATCCAACAAAGCACTTAATCCCTTCGGCTTCTTGTACCATTGCATTTTCCATAAAACCAAATGAGCTAGGAGCGAGCTTTCAGATTTGAAAAGGCTTAAAATCTGCTTATCTTTGGGACACATCTTTACTTTATAGAGACTTTTAATTTACTTTATAGACGATTGCTGTAAATTTTCATTAAATTAAAAGGGGTATATTATTTATATGTCCCTACTTTTGACAATCAATAAATATGTCCTTATACAACAATAATTATGTCCCTACTTTTTTATAACCTTATCCATTTAATATTAGATTACCTTAATACCCTCACCTATATAAAAAAAAATATTATTTCAAAATACAACAAATTTCTTCCTCTACCACTTCACCACCACCACCAACATTCAACTATCATTCCACCACCACCACCGTTCAACAACCACCACCTACCAACCGCCACCACCATTAATATTCCACCACCACTCCTTCACCACCACCATTACACCACCAACAGTCCTCCACCATCACTAGTCTGTTGCCGTCACCAACACTAGTCCGCCGCCGCCGCCGCTGGTTCAGGAAGGAGAAAATAATTTTAATAGTCTATTAAAAAAAACCAAAAAACCCAGAAAAAAACAAAAAAAATAGTTGATCCATTTCAGTTGGATCAAACAGTGGATGTTTATCCATTGTAGTTGGATCAACAGTAGAATTTTATCCATGCTGATGGAAAAATGCTACCACTTCATCAGCTGCAGTTTCAGAGCCACCAACAAAACCATCAACAGTAGAAGTTTATCTAGTTTATCCAAGAAAAAAGGATCAATAGTAGAATTTATCCAATTTTAGTGGATCAACAATGGAAGTTGATCCATGTAAAATTGGATCAATCATGATAGTTGATCCATGTAAAATGGAGTGAACTTGGCGTGAGTCGAACACGCATCAGCTGACATGGAGCCAGTCATGCTACCATTGTACCACAAGTTCAATATTGGAACAAATTTACATAATTTAAACTACAAAAGCATGAGTTCAAAGGATCAACAACAGTAGTTTATCCCATATAGATGGATCAACAACCATAGTTGATCCAAAAAATATGGATAAACAACCATAGTTGATCCAATATCACTGCCTGCTTCAACCCAAAATACCCACCATATTTCATTACTTGTAGCTTCATAAACAGCTTCAAGACCAGCTTCAAAACCATTCTCAGTTGAATCAACAATGGATGTTTATCCATTCAAGTTGGATCAACAGTGGATGTTTATCCATTGCAGTTGGATCAACAACCGTAGTTGATCCAAAAAATATGGATCAACAACCATAGTTGATCCAATATCACTACCTGCTTCAACCTAGATAACCACCATTTTTCATTCAGCAACATGCTTCAATCTCTGTAACAACAACCCATACCAACACTGCCACCAACAAATCACACATCTCCAGCACCACCACCAAAACCGAAATCCAACACCAATTTTATCGACGGAGTATAACAAAAACGAAAAATCGAAAGGAGATAAACATGATTATTACCTCAAATTAAGTAAATATCCTTAATCAACAGCACCACCACATCCACCAAAACAACCAAACCCAAAATCAAGGGAGCTTCAAACACCTTCTTCTCATATTTGAACAACATCATATCTCCCTTGTACCTTCTGTCAATAGTAGCACCACCATCTTCATTCTCCATTTCGAATCAACCCACTGAAAACCCTTGATGTTTCTTCCACTAATCACCAAAATTCATATCAAACCATCACAGGCAACTCCCATCTCAGTGCACCACCATTTTCATTCTTAAAACTAATAGCAGCGGCACCTTATTCATAGTCTCGGATTCATAACTTCTTCAGAAGTTCTCGATTCCAAAATCTCTTTTCCGATCTGATTCAAACCCTCTCAAATTTCAGATCTCGAATTTCATTCTCCATCGAACTTACAAATCAATATCAACAACCACCACCAACTCTAACAACAACATGCAAAGATTGATCTCTCTGAAGCTTCAATTGGGAATTCTGAAATTGAAAACCTAAAAATCGAATGGATCTGGTTTCAAAAATCAGTGTTTAACATAAAAAAAAACTCGAACATAAAACTCGTGATAGATCCTTTTGATTGTAGCGGTGAACGTGGCGGGGGTATTTGTGGTGGCGACGATATAGATGGAGGTGGTTGAATCGATGGATATGGTGGTTGGGTTTGATTGATTTAGCGGCAGAGAAGATGGTGAAGGTGGTGAAGCGACAGAATTGAAACAAAGAAGAATGAAATGAAGATGGTTACGATGGAGATGTTGTTGGTGGTGGTGCAGCGATGGAGATGCTGCTGGTGGTGGCGACGGAGATGAAAATGGTGAGCTCAATCGTTTTCTGCGGATGAGAAATGAAGGAGATAAGAAGAAGCAGAAGTCTATAAGGTATAAAGATTAAAAACTTGGGTATATTTGGAAGTCCCTAAATTATTGATGGGCCCCTGATGGGCTTATACATAAAGAGGGACAAAATTATTATGTGATAAGGATATTTGTATAGACCATCAAAAGTAGGGACAAAAGTTCAATTACCACTAAATAAAAAGTACCTCAATATCTCCATGACCTCCTTGTTTGGATGAGTAAACTCAGCACCCAAGTCGAAGGCTGGAAGAGTAAGCTGTTCCGCATTTAATTCCTGCAGAATTTATTTATACAAAATTTGTTAGATATTTAAAGCTAGCTGAAACCTTGAGTAAGCTGGTATTGAAATATGCATTTTGTAATTACCTAGATCAGTAGAGAATTATCTAGACAAGTCTAAGAACAAGTTATCTAAATGAAGAATAGTAGACTTGGTTAGACTTGGTAAAGTCGGTAAATGAGTTATCCAGAGTGCACCAATGACAGTAGCGGCTGCAGTATCATTTGTATTTCAAACAAGAGTAAATTAATAAAGAGAGTGAGAATTTAGTGTCATGCTTCAGTTACTATACGTGAGAGAATTAGGAGCTATGAACGAGCAACACTGGCTACTATGCTTGTACATCTCCAGGGTGTTCTATACTGGTATGAGTAAGATTCAACATGGCATCAGAGCCTAATTGGATTGCATCATCGTACATGTTTCCCGCAAGAATCAAAGGAAAAACAAACAAACTGCTCGTATCTTAAGCCGGGTTAAAGTCATGAAAACGTCTCCATGGAAGAAAAACTAGCAAGAAAAGTTGTGGGAGGTGCACTTAAGAACGCATTTTAAAAGATAGAGTTTGAGGGAAGACATCAACATTTATTGCCTCCTCAACTGGAGACACATTTCCAAAAGAAAAAGTTGAGGGAAGAGAGCAACAAGGATTGCCTCCTGGATGAAGATGGTGAAAGAGCCATGTTGTCACCGGAAGACTAATCCATCTAACTCAGGCTGCGAAGAAAAAGAGTTGGTTGTGCAACTCAGACTTTATACCCCTATACCAGTTCCAACCGGACTGCGGGGAAGCAGATCTATGGATTTCATTGGTGGCTTATCAACAACGAAAAAAGGTGATGATTATATTTTTGTCATAGTGGACCTTTCAGCAAAATGACAGTTGTGACTACATGCAAAAAGACAACTGCAACGAAAAGAGCTGCGACTCCAGTAGTATGAATAATATTATGTGAAGAATATTTCGCACTGCAAATAACTTGATTAAGCTTATGGCATATGAAACAAAAAAGATGCAGGGAAGTGAAACAAAAAATAGTGGTTAATATAGCAGAAGAACTAACCTGATAGGTATTGTCTACCTTGTTTTCAGCAACAACTGCAGAAGAAGCATCACCCACATGCATAGCAATCTGGTCCTGAGAAGTTGGCAAAGTATCATTCTCATCATTTTGTAATTCAGAACTGTCTTCCCAGAACTTGCACGCAGCAACAGCATCATAGTCTAGGAACTTATCATAACAAGGTGGTCCACTATTTTTTCCAGCTGCAACATACTATAAAGAAAGGGACTCTCATGATCTAGTAACTCTAACGCAAATATTGTAATATCAAAATGAATAAAGTTATCTGAAATTAGTACCTCCGCAAAAGCCACGGTTTCTTGAACATGGTCTTGCAAATTGCGAATCCTTCCTCTCATTATATTCTGGTGCTCCGGAAAATCCCCTTCGTCTTCATAGTCAAGACCCACTATTTCCATTATGGCTTTGAATTTGTCCACCGTAATCTTGACAGCATCAAGAGGAGGTAGAATACCTAATTCTATGTTATTCTGAGCCGCTAGTAATCCGTGCCAAACTTCAGAAATTTCTTCATCCAGATAATTTTCGTCGGAGTTAAATTTTGCTGCTGCCTAAGGTGAGGCATGGCAAGAAAGCACAGACGTAAATAAGAGATATTTCAGTAAATTTGAAACACCGAATAAAAATTAAGCAGAGGCTAAAATCGATCAAGATGCACAGGAAATGAAGACAATGCAATGAGAAGAAGAACTAACTATGTCTGCCTTGTTTCCAGCAACAACTGCAGAAGAAGCATCATCCACAGGCGTAGCAATCTGGTGCTGAGCGTTGGCAAAGTGTCACTTCCATTTTTTGATTCAGAAGTCTCTCCCTCGAACTTACCACCAGCATCATGATACCATTTTTTGAACTCACCCCAAATATATGGAAGCTCTCTATTTCTGTTAGATGCAGCAAACTACATAACAGAGAGGGACTCTCAAGATCTGGTAACGGAAATACTATTCTAATATAGAAATTAAAAAATAATTGAAATTATCAGAAAATTACTTACCTTATCAAATGCCATGGTTTCATCAACGGCTTCTTTTAAGCTTTGAATCGCTTCTGGATAATCCCCAGATTTTTCTTTGTTAAGACCCAATTTTTCTATTAAGGCATTAAATTTGTCCGCCAGAATCTTGGCAGCATCAAGGGGAGGTAGATAACCTAATTCTATGTTTCCCTGGGCATCCATTATTGCATCATAAACTTCAGATATTTCCCTGCCCACATAAGCGTCGTCAAATTTACACTCTGCTGCTGTTGGTTCTCCAGTGAATTTCCGGAATTGGTTTCCAAGGGTTGAAAAGATTTGTGGAGAAGGATAATTAAAAGTGTGGTGGAATTTTGAAGAAGTTGGATTATTGGAGATTAATGGAGAAGAAGATATGGGTTTTGATGACCTTCTTGTAAATTGGTTTCCTGTTAAAAGTGATCTTCTGCACACAGAAAATCTTAAAAATCGATTCATTTTCATTTCAGAAGAGAGGAAAACCTAATCATAGGTATCGGCGGAGGAGGGATTGTAAAGACGCGACAAGGGGAGGAGGCTTTATAGTCGAAGGCAGTTTTTGGGTATATATCAAAAACATTTTGGGCATACCAAGTAAGACAAAATAGGAGTGTAAATAGCAATATTAGAAGCCCCTTAACCAATTTTTTTTGGTAATGGCAAATATGCCCTTTTAGGATTAGTGTTAATAGTAATGATTAGGTAAAATAAATCTGATTAGTGATTAGTTTTAAGATTACTTGCCACTATCCGGGGGGGTTTGGGATTTTTTCCTGGTTTTGATCGTCAGAATGTTGATTTTTTTCCAACATATCTTATGTTTAATCTCGCTTTTGTAGGTTAAAATCATCAAAAGTTTGTGTTTTTTCACTAAGGTTCGGCGAGTTTGGATGAACAGTTCGGCTCGTTTTGAATTGTCCAAATAAGCCGAACCCTACACTGAACTGTCTGGAAGAAAAAATGTTTAGGGTTCGGCTTATATTTAGAAATTCGTAAGCGCCGAACCTGTTGGAAACACATTGTTCGGCTATTTGAATAAGTAGAATATAAGCCGAACTTGATCATGTACATTCCTGGGTTAATAATTTTGTATTGGTTCGGCACATATTATGATTATCGAATACGCCGAACCCCTACGCATCTCTTTCTGTGACTAGGTTCGGCTTGAAATTGCATGAAATTTCAAGCTGAATTGTTCATATACACTTACAAGAAGATTTTGTGAAGAACAGTTCGGCTAAAAACACAACTTAATTGTGAGCCGAATCTTATAAATGCACTAGGTTCGGCAGATATTATGATTATCGTACAAGCCGAACCTAACCATTAATTTTTCTTTAGAGCATCTAAAAATGTTCGGCACATATTATGATTATCATACAAGCCGAACCTAACCATTAAGGGTAAGGACATATTAGTAATTTAAATTGTTTGAGGATATATAAGTAATTACACTACCCCTTATTTTTCCACCCTGGGTGGAAAAAAAAATTTGTATGCCCAAAAACTTCCTTCTTATAGTTAGGGATTGACTAGGGTTCGTTTGCACCATACGGTTTGCTTCAGGAGAAGAAGGCCCAACAACTCTTCAGCCCAGTAATTCTAACCTCGGGATTTGATATTTTGGGTGAGATGGAAATCAATCGGAAGATAAACATTATCCGGATGACAATGACGTGTCTCATGCTAATGAAATAACGTTAACTTTTAGGACGAGCACATCATCCCTAAAAGGGGTGCCTAGTAGAAATAATATTTAATTTTTAAGTAATCATTGGCATGATTTGAAAAACAATCCATGTTTTCCCAAACACTAAAAAGACAACCAATTCACGGAGTAAACAAATATATATATGGAACTAACTCCTTCTTCAAACAAGGTGTAATATTGAGTGTCGACCAATTCCTTACACACCCTGTTAGTTCATATTAGTGTCGACCAATTCCTTCTACACCTAATCGATAATATTGATGTCGACCAATTCCTTCCACATCTAAATAATACTGGTTTCGATCAATTCCTTACACACCTAATAACATATACTGGTGTCGACCAATTCCCACTTTCAGTTTCAGAGACAAATCATAGTTGTGCAGTGGAAGCTTCGAGGGGTTGAGTTCGTTAGTTGGTTAACTTAGGCTATGTTTATTATGATGTTTATTCTATTTGTAAACCAAATGACTATTGTATATGTATCATTTGAGAGGAGGTCTTATATACGAATATTTCAGAATGGGGATAGCTTTTGGGTTAAGTTTTGTAGCGGATTTTTTAATTAAATGCTTAAGTATATGATTTAGTTTCCTTAGTGCCTCTTTATTTATTTAGTATCTTGGATTATTCAGCTACTAGCTTTGGGGGCGCTACATGTGAAACATTAATCAGGCCCGGCATGGTATTCAATAACCAACACTGACGACTTTTTTATAGTCGGCATCTTCTTAGACTTATACCGTTACGACTTTATGTCACATAAACTTGATTTTCCTGAGTTAATAGTCGGCATCTTTCTTGAATAGGACCCTACCGACTGTGTATTAGCCGGCGTGGTAGATGAATACAACCTTGCCGACTAATTAGTAGTCGGGAGTGTTTAGATTATCGACCTTGCCGACTAGGTGACCAAAACCATGCTTCAATGTGTAGAATTTTCATATCTTTTATTTGTGTATTGTTTAGGTTCCCAGAGGGAAACATAGAAGATATCCTAATCTTGTTAGCAATGCAGCGGAGCTATTACAATTTATTGACAAGATTTATCCTTCTTTAGAAGATCATAGAGATGAAAATGAAGAGAATTTCCCTGTAAGAAAGTTACTTATGATGGGTAAGAAAGATCCTGAAGAATTTTTAAGGTTTATGAACAGTTCTAACAATCCTCTCAACTATGAAGAATGCACATCATCAGAGGAGGAAGAAGAGGAGCTTGATCCAAGAACTTTTTTCAAGGTATCCGACTTTTCTGGAGTGAACCCCTATTACAATGAGGATGGTGACTACATAGTCCAGTGAAGGGAAAAGCAAAAGTTGATGCTGGTGAAAAAACTTGTGATGGTGAAAAAGCTAGTGACGTGGAGGAGGATAACAACAATGAGAAGGATCCATGAAACTTTGTTTGATATGTTTGTGTTATTATGTTTCACTTGGTTTAGAAACTTTGATTGTGGTTTGAACTCTTAGATTATGTTTTGAACTCTTAGATTGTGGTTTTAGACAACTTATGTTAATTTTCAGTTTCACTTGCTTTAGAACTTATTCTTTTTTATGTTGTTTTAAACAATATTAGAGTTTTACTAAGTCGGCATGGTTTGTAAGCTCGACCTTGCCGACCATCCCAGGAACAGACGCCATCGCTCGCAGAAAATCTCCATTTTTTTTCACGGAGATCCACAAATTCCATTTCCAATTTCTTTCACGGAGATCCACAAATGCCTTTTCCAATAATCCTATTTTATTATGATTGATTAATTAATAGGATTCAACTACCGAATAAACATATGCAGAGATTTTTGGACAAGAAAGCATATGTTCAAATCAGTTTTGAATAGGAAAAGAAATCAATTGATTATGCTACAACACATATTCAAATCAGTTTTCACCCACGGATTAACGCATGATCAGATCTATTTTCAACACAAATTTAATAATAATCCCAATCAAATTCGATATGCAAACACAAATTTAATAATTCCAACCAAATTGGGTATGCAAAAAATCAAAAAACAAGGGGAAAAAAATAGATCCAACTTATTTGATTAAAAAAAAAATAGATCCAACTTATCTGATTTGATTCCAGCGATTTCATTAGATTGACCACAATTGATGTCCAATAATCCAAAAAAAAAAATTGATTCAATCTAGCTTTGCGGTATAGCATCGGGCATGATAACGTTTTGCAGTGGATTATGGAGAAGAGGATAAAGAGACAGAGAAGGAGAGGGATTTCTTATTGATATGAGTTACCCTATTACATATCTATAGTATCCTTTATATACAATATGAATAGGAATAGAACCCTATATACTATATTGGCCCGCACATCCATGGGATAAAGCCCTACAACAAATTGGTATTATTATCTCTATTTTGTTGTGAAACTAGAAAATAGAGAAGGAGATACAAAGTTAAAAGAAGAAGAGAGAGAGTTTTCTTATTAATGTGTGTAGAAATACAATGGGTTAAGCCTCTATTTATATAGATAGAAGACTTGGTTCCCCAGAAATGTAAACCCTAATCTTAGACGCGAAGGGCATCTTAGTAAATATATATTTGGTTTATAACACTCCCCCTGATGACCACTGTGGCTAAGTCATTACAAAAATACTAGGAAAACTCAAAAGAGAAAAACCTGAAATTGCATGAGCATGTAAAGACTCTGACAGTGTTGGACACGCATATGTTGCCTCGTTAAAACCTTGACAAGGAAAACCCAGAGGGACAAAACCTTGACGAAGGAAAAAGAGTACAACGCGATAAAGTCCAGTGAATGCACCTTAATTTGATGATGGCACTCCCCCTGATGAGTACTTCAGTTGAATCTTGGCTTGCAAATCTTTGAGTCATGACTTCCCAATTTGATGAACAGATTTCTTGAATGCAGAAGATTCTTGTTCTTTCGTCAACAAAATTGCTTCTTGATGAAGTCTTCTTTTGTGTTAGTCTTCTAGTAGTAGTTTTCTCGAGTCTCTATGCTTCTTTAAAAACATTTACGATTTGTGTCTTGGGTTGCTAGATTCTCGGAGGTGATTTGCATAAATAGTTGATGTCGTTTCTTCAATAAAGTGCCAAGATACCTTATCATATGTGGACAAAAATCGTATTTGTGAGAAGGAAATCCAAATTCTTAGGAGATGATTAAGTTGATTTGGTTTAATCAAATGTGGGCATCCACTAAACAACCAAAATTGATACAACTCCCCCTTGGATGACCGTCATGTTGAATTAAATTGCCTCACTAAAACCTTGCCAATAAAACCCAATGGGGAAAAATTTGGACGAAGGAAAAAGAGCACAATATCAACATTTTAAATGAAAATCAAATGTCAACAAGATGTTGCCTCGTTAAAACCTTGTCAAGAAAACTACATGGGACAAAACTTGAACAAAGGAAAAAGAGTACAACTTTTGATGTAAATATTGATGCTAACCCAACTATATGAGTTTATAACACTCCCCCTGATGACATTGTGTCTAAGCTAATTTCCTCGTTAAAACCTTGTCAGGAAATTCCAAAAGGACAAAACCTGATCAAAGGGAAAAGAGTACAATAACGAAACTTAAAAAAGATTTGAACATGAAAATGTTGCCTCGCTAAAACCTTGACAAGGAAAACCCAGTGGGAAAAACCTTGATGAGGGAAAAAGAGTACAACACAATAAGTCCAACAGAATGCACCTTATGCAATGGTACTCCCCCCGATGAGTACTTCAGTAAATTCTTGGCTTGCAAATCTTTGATATGAGACTTCCCAATTTCGGTGAACGAATTTATTTAATGCTGAATATAGTAATGCGTTCGTGAGAATCTTCCAGTTGATGAAGTCTTCGTTTGTGTTAGTCTTCTATTGGTAGTGTTCTCGAGTCTTCATGCTTCTTTCAGATGCATTAAGTACTTGTGTCTTGGATTGCTGATTTCTTGGAGAACAAAGTGCCAAAATATGAATACATTATCATACGTGAACAAAAATCGTATTTGTTATAAGGAAATCCAAATTCTTAGGAGATGATTAAGTTGATTTGGTTTAATCAAATGTGAGAATCCACTAAACAACCAAAATATATACAACTCACCCTTGGATGACCATCATGTTGAATTAAATTGCCTCACTAAAACCTTGCCAATAAAACCCAATGGGAAAAAATTTGGACGAATGAAAAAGAGCACAAATATCAACATTAAAAAAATATTAAACGTCAGAGTACAACTTTTGACATATTTATCGATGCTAACTCAACTACACGAGTTTTTCAAGAAATAAGCATCAAAATTAAAACTCTAGTCTATCGTAAAGAAGAGTTTAAGCTAGCATAATTCCAATTGCAGATTTAAGAAAGAAAAAGAAAAAAATAGAATTTATGCTGCTAACGCGTGGATTTATGTGTTTTTAAGGACTCCTCAAGAGACCTATAATGTTGAAATCATCAACTAATTAATCTGGATTTGTGGTTGTGTACCAAATTTCTAAATACACATAAAGGATTGTTAAACCTTGTGTAAGCAAATAAGTTGGTTGCTTGAATAAAATTTTGAATCCTCAAAAGATTACAAATTCAATATGTTCCTCGATCACATTTCTTGTGTCAAAGCAATATGAGTCCTTCAGAGACTACCATGCCAAGTGCATTGTATAAAGAGAACAAATAATGAATCAATCCTAGGGTCTGAGAAAAAAAATCAAACTCTTAAATCGTTTTTACAACGAAAAATTTCTCGTATAACGCATTATGACTACACTAGCCTATAATTAATAGGCTTGGCATTTTTTTTCAAGTGTTAAGTTCTGGATCCAAAAATTGTGTTAATTGAGAAACTAATCCAACTTAATTTGGATTGTATGCCAACCAATCACATATGTCGATATTCCTCTGCATAGGGGTTCAAAACCACCATCATTTATTTTAGTAGCTACTTTAAATGAATATTCGACAATATATTAATTAATTACGATCCCACATAATTCTCAAATGTATGCATATCTTGAAAAATTCACAGAAGTACTGGTACCAGCGCCCGCGGGCATTATAATCTCCCCATCTTCCAGTGAGGAGATATGAACTATGAGAATGTGGATCTTGTTTTGATAGACTCTATTGAAGTACTATATGTAGCTTATTCTAAAATGCTACTTTCTGCTATATGTGATTGGATTTTCCTCTTAAAGAGGTAAACGCTTATGCAAAAGCGAATATGATATTTTTCAGCCTAGTCAATAGCAGCCTTTTTCCAATTTGATCATGATGGGAGAGAAACTGATATAACATTCAAGTTAATTAACACCAACTTTTGCTCGTAGTGTATAGTCTTCCCCTGATTATGGCGGAAATATTTTCATCTTATAAAAACAAAAACAAATTTCGTAAAGTATTATCCGATTAATTCGAGACATATACTCATATTTACCATCAACCGTGGATTACTTTTGGAAGAAAAAAAACAAAAACAAAAAAATGATATATCAAAAACCAAAAGTATTGAAAATATGCAAACAATCTCCAATAACTTTCGTGACCTCAACGTCCAACGTGATTTAGAATGAAGTTATGGACACTTTCTTTATCAAAAGAAAATTAAATCAAGATCAATATAGTCACTACGAGGACTAATAATATTGGCTAACAAGCCGGGTGCGCACCCATTGATCTTTTATGTCCAACCGTATATCAATCATCAAGTAAAACGGTCTTTATTTAGGAGATTTGTAGTAGGAAAAAGAAAATTTGCACAACATCCCTCGGGAATTCAACAATTGGTGTTTGCAATTGTCTTTTACCGTAATCATAGTATCAAATCCTTGGCTTATAGATAAAATCAAATCCAATTATTGTAAATGATTCTATTGAGAAAAATAAAGAAATCATCTACTTTTTGGTTGATAAAGGTTTCTTTGAAGGAATATAAATCAATAATCAAAGATTGGCTAAAAGTTCTTAGAACGCCAATTTTTACGTCTCATTAAGGAGAATTCATGGGAAAAACCAACATCAATTGGATTTTACAATTAATAAAATTGTATAGACAAATTAAAAACAAATTTTGTCTTTTCCAATATCGCATAGTCAGCTGCTGACACATGGTTTCTTAAAAAAAATGAATATAGAAACCATTAATCACATGATCTTCGTCTAATGGACAAAGATACCAATTAAATTGGACGTAGGTTTTTCAACCATGCATGTAATTAATCACAGTATAGGTAATCAAATTGCGATAACACCAATTTTGGTGATTATAGTTTCATTAAAGGAATAGAAACTCTAAACCATCTTTAGATGGATTTTTTTTTTTCGTTCTCTATGAAGAAATTAGAGAAGAAAGAAAAAACCAAGTAATTACAGTTTCGTTAGGGGAATAGAGACTGCAAACCATCTTTCGATGGAATTTCTTTTTCTTTTTCTTTTCCTTTTCTATTAGAAAAAATAGAGAAGAAAGAAAATCAAACTATTTTTGCAAAGTTGATCATCCACATCCTTTCCTGTAAATATAAATTATGCCTTCTAGGGAATAACGGATTTTAATTGCACCCAAAAGAAGGAAACACAAAAACTTTGAGAATAACCGCAATCCTATTCTCATAGTAAGGGTTGCGCAGATATATAAAATCCATCACAAAATAGATGATATGGTGCTTTAGAACATAATTGTGGACTCAATACATAAATCCAACTAAACAAATAAATCAAACAGGGTAGTAAGTGCATACCGTCTATCTAATATTAGATAGTATTACCGATTCAATCATCCATAAGTCTTTGTTGTAAGTCGGAACAAACCGATTCGGACTTGTGCTCATGTACAAAACATTTTTCAAATCACTTCTTTCACTACTTCATGGTTGTTAAACCATAGTTTTGATTCGACAGTCCCTCCAAAGATCATACATGCAAAAGAGACAAAATATTTGTTAGTATGTATTACTCATGACTTTTTGTTCGATTGATTGAATCAAAAAAAATAAAAAAAAATAAAGATCAATCCACACAAGGAAACGATCTAGGATTCCTTTATGTGAGTAATAATAATCAAAAGGAAACTAAAAGGAAATAGGGTGTAGCAAAAAAAAAAAAAAATCCTTTATCGCTCAGTGATTGGAGCTACGTTGCTGATGACGTGTTGTGAAACTAGAAAATAGAGAAGGAGATACAAAGTTAAAAGAAGAAGAGAGAGAGTTTTCTTATTAATGTGTGTAGAAATACTGTGGGTTAAGCCTCTATTTATATAGATAGAAGACTTGGTTCCCAAGATATGTAAACCCTAATCTTAGACACGAAGGGCATCTTAGTAAATAGATATTTGGTTTATAACATATTTAGAGTAATTTTAGATATTATCTTCGATTCTAATAATGAAAATACAAAAAATTATATTTATCTCATTAATTACTCAATATGAAAAAAGTTTATATTATTGTAAATAATCTTCAGTTATTTGGAAATTTGAGATAATTAAATGGAAAAATTAAATCTTATTATTACTAAAATTTGTTATTATTATTCTAACAAACTTGTATGTTCAGCGAAACATGGGCCAACTCGAAGAACCCGGGGAACCGGAGGAACATAACTTGGGCGGACTTGCGCACAAGTTCCATGGGTTCTACGGTTTTGATGGGCAATCTGGGCAAAGGATTCCTAGATCTGGTCTGCCTCACCAAGTCTTCTAACCCACCCAACCAACCTAAGTCCCACCCCTAATTAAAACCATCTCCAACAGTAGGTCATATAAATCAGGAGGGGTGTCATACTAAATAAAAAAGTCTTCAAGAAAGTGTTAACTACACCTTTGGATGCACCTCCACGTCATGTTTTCTCTTTTAATAATTAATTATAAGGAATAAAAATCATTAACTCTTGGAGATAGTTTTTTTAGGAATATGATCCTAAATTTACTCTCTGGATAGACCTTGTAAATAAAAGGACTAAATAATAAATCCATGTAGGATTTTTTGCACCTTCTGTTGGAGATGCTCTTACAGTGGGTATGAACCCCTGACATTCTCCTTACTGGAGTTGATGGAATACCACTGAGCTATGCTCTTGGACCCACCGACGTATCCTCTTTTTTCTTAACCAGACATGTAAAATCTAGCCAATAAGCAGTGAATATTGTGTTATTGTATCGCCCTGAGTTAAGAAATTGTTTCTCTTAAATAAATATAGCCTACATATTTATTAATCATAACCCAAAAATTTATATGTTATAAAGAAAAGTTAAAGAGGATGTTGACATGGTTATAATAATGACGTAATCTTGATATCGCGACACTTTATAATCTAAAAAAATCTAAAGGACTATAAATTTGAAGTTAAGATTTTTTTAACATGTTCCTCATATAAAACTCTACATTCCTACCAAAAATGAGAGTATTTTGAAATATAAAACTTCACCATCCACGAATTGTTTAACCGTTAATTTTCAACGGTTGATATTCAAAATGGTAGATGGTGGTCTTATACATGTCAGAATATTCTTAATTTTGGTGGTAGTGTAGATACTTATAAGAAGAACATGTCATCAAAAACTTAGCTTCAAATTCACTGTCGGTTGGGTTGGTCGAAAAAATGACGCCGAAATGTCAAGATTATGTAATTATAATCATGTCAACGGATCTTATCCTAAATAAGTTTAATTTTTTTAACAACAATTGAAATTGTTTTTGTGGTTCTTTGATATGGATTTTTTTAAGGATTTTGTCATAAATCAGGTCCTATTTCAATAGGATACAATTCTGCATATTTGAGGTTGCAGAATTGTTCCTAAGATTATATTGTTTTTGTACATACTTTTCTTTTTAATTTAACTTTCCCTTTTGAAAAAAAAACAAACAACAACAATGGAACTTAAACCTCCTTCTTACACAAAATCAAAATAAACCCTAACTTTGTTTCTTAATCATACTTAATTATCATCCTTCTTTTAATATATTCACAAATTGAACAATCACATATAAACCCCTATTCTTATTTTCCCCCAAGACAAAATAAACTTTAATTCTAATTTTCTATAAAATAATATTTTCTTAATATTGATTACATTCAAATTGATCGGGTATATATTATATAATTATTCTTTTAAAAAAATCCACAACAACATCAATCGAAATGGAATTAACTAAGGTTTTGTTTTTTTCCTATGCCACTAGACTTGACATTCCACAATTTTTTCCATACTTGGAATAGGATGGAAGACTTACTTCTTGTAAGGGTCAAAGACAACATATTTCGTCGGCAAGTTGTCCAACTGGCGCCTCAACTTCAAATAATCTACATCTTGGGACCTCGACTTACTTTTGTAGGTGTACATGTCCCCATAAAATTTACCGTCTTATTCATTGTTCTAAAAATCCCTTTCAGCAAATATATCCACGCCTGCAGAAAAGCCATATTTCCTCTGATTTAGTTCCTTTGAGCCCTAGAAGCTTTTCTCAACTCGTTCAACGAGTGTGCAAGGATGGAAGTGCCCCAAGAGTATTCTTGAGTCTTGTCAAATGGTCGCAATAGCTGAATAAAGTTGTGTTCACACAGGAACCAAAAACTTCGGGAAAGATAACAGATCCCAAGATGTAAAGGACATACGCATTGGCCGTGGCAAAGATATGTTCCTTGGTCACCTTTTTTCCCTCTGCACGAAGTTTCTTTGTTCCTATGAAGAGGTCCCTGAACTCCGAGAGATGGAATATCCTCTGCTTTGTTTTTCCTACTAGCATTTGTGACTTGGTCATCTCCTCATCCCATTGGAATACATTCTTGGTGAACGTGTAAATCTTGTGCCACTGAAGCTCTTGCGCGTAGTTTCGTGCTTCACGGCTTTACCTTCTATGCTCATCCCGGTAATGAACTTTGCATCATTTGGAGTTATGGTCATTTCGCCAAACGAAAGATGGAGAGTATTCGTCTCCCCGTAATATCTCTTAGCAAAATAGGATCAAATAGGTTTGTCGTAACCAAGAACCAAATTGTCGATCACTGGAAACAACCCCGTAGATTTGATTGGATCGACTACTTCCTCAACTTCTCTAATGGTTGATTCAGGTCCTTCCAGTGGCCAATTATTCAGCATACTCACTGGAGTTCCTGGATTCTTACAACAAATGACATCCTTGTGATTCTACAAAACAAAACAAATCTGATAGACAATAATCAAAAACCTAAAAGGATAATAAGTTACATCTTACATAGCATAAGGTTAAGGTAGTTATTACTATGGTATGGCAGACGACAATGTCCCAACTCTCTTTGTACCCCCATAACAACTTTCCTTCATCACCGGGTAACCCTATCATGGTATCATTAGGGACGCAAGGAAACATCTTCAGTGGGTCGGGCATGTGGTCCCCTTTCTTCTTCTTCGGACCATCTTTCTTACCTTGTCCTTGAACTTCGCCTCCTTGGGCTTGTTCTTGAACTTATCCTCCTTATACTTTTTCTTGTACTTGTTTTTGAATTTCACTTATCTCTTCATCAATTTTGTTAGAGAACTGATCCGCCGAACTCGCAAGTGTTGCTTTCCCAAGCTTGTTTGTCATGTTTTGTTACCAAAACTATAAGTATTGATTTCTATTCTACTTATAGCTAAGTCTCGGACTAGGATAGTAAGTGTAGTTAAGATCTAGACTCCATGGTATTTATCATGCAAAGACGAAGAACTACTCAAGGAACTGGTGGAACTTCATAGACAAAAAGGTATGTGGAGACTTGAACTTATCTATCACTCAAAAGTCTATCTATTCTATCTTCTATCTTGAGACAAAAGTCGTATTGCTATATAGACTTCGATTATACACATTTGTTATTTTGAGCCGAATTTATCTCGCTTATCTATTTCTCGAAATACGTGTTGGTAAGATTTTGCTTTGGCCAAGTTCATCTTTACTCATGACGAAATTCATGTTGATTATTTCAATAACTTGAAAATTGCTTTTATGAAAAATATTTTGTGAATAACAACTATATAACATCCTCTAAAAAAGTTTCAGTGATTGAAATGAGAGTTTAGAACATGTAACCATCTTTAGATATAAGCATAGTGTGTTTTCACATTTGTGTAAAAGTCCAAAACCGGGATCCCAAAGTATGCGTAACCGTACGCGTACTGGCGGTTGTTAGGAAATCCGGGACAATATGCGTACCCGTACGCGTACTGGCGGAAAGTTCACGTCCGTGAATTTCTGTTGGAGTTTGAAAGTGAAAAAAACTTAATCCGGTTACTTAATTAGGCGTACCTATTTGCATATTTACTTTCTAAAATCGGTTTGTTCATGAACTAAAACATTTTTATATATTAAGGAATGCAATCTTTGCAAACCGTGGCTATAATGTTCATGAATCGATTTGAGTGAATCAAAACCTATTTTGATTCGATTATGTCTTGTATACTACTATGAGATCTAAGAAATTGAACAACTATCTAACTAGTTCATTTGAGTCATTTTAACTAGTTATGGTGAAGATGAATAAGGTTGATATGAAAGTGCTCATATGGCTAATCATTGGTTAACTATTGTTGAACCAAATAAGTGTACAGGTTTAGGTACGGTTACTCAAACCTAAGTGAAGTTACATTTCATTTGTGTATAAAAATCTAAGTTCGATCTAATGGTTGAAATATATTAGATTAAATCTAGTCAGGTTTTCATCTCATAATGAATATTGAATTTTTTGTTACCATGGTAACTTAGATTGCAAACCCTGATTTGGAGACTATATAAAGGATAACTCTAGCAACTGGGAAACCTAATCCCCACACATCATGTGTGATACTAGTTGTGTAAGCTAGAGTCGATTCTCCTTTAACCTTAGGTTTCTCTCGAGACCCTATAGGTTAACGACTTAAAGACTTCATTGGGATTGTAAATCCAGGCCCAACTATTTTCTCTGTAGTTGTGTGATATGATCTTGTTGTTTCTATCGTGATTGAGTGTAATCGTAAGATTGGCTTGAGATTTATATTTCCGATAGGAAATATATAAAAGTAGTCACAAAAACCTTCGTGTCATCGTTTGTAATTCCACAATATCTTGTTTCGCTAGTCGATTAAGATTATTGTGAGTTGATTGATATTTCTAGGATGTTCTTCGGGAATATAAGTCTGGTATATCAATTGGTTCTTGTTCACCTTGATTTATCAAAAGACGGAACAAAACTCGTAGGTATTTTTTTGGAAGACAGATTTATTTATTCATGTAGACTTTTCTGTGTAAGACAGATTTGTTTATTAAAGTCTTCGACTTTGGGTCATAGCAACTCTTAATTGTGGGTGAGATCATCTAAGGGAATCAAGTGCATAGTATCCTTCTGGGATCAGATAAATAAGGATCGCAACTGTACCTTTAATAAGTGTGAGATTGATTGGGGTTCAACTACAGTCCAGACCGAAGTTAGTTTGTAGTTGGCTAGTGTCTTTAGCGTCTTAATTCAGTGTGGTGTTCAATCTGGACTAGGTCCCGCGGTTTTTCCTACATTTACGGTTTCTTCGTTAATAAAACTTCTGGTGTCTGTTTTATTTCTTTTCTTCATTATATTTTGTTATATATTTGAAATATCACAGGTTGTGCGTTGAATCGATCAATTGGTAAATCCAACCTTTGTTTGTTGATTGGAATTGATTGATACTTGAACATTTTTCTTTGTTTCCGTTCAAGTTTTCTCTCTTATATTCAATCGGGCTCGCAAATTATTATTTGTTTGATTGTGAATTGAATTAAGAGATTGAGATATAACTCTTTGATATACTTTTCTTAAGATTGAGTCTGACTGTCTAATTGATTCTCTTGAGAGTATATTGAAGTTAGTCCATACAGATTGCTAAGTGAAATATTGGGTGTGTTTGTTAGACCCCTACTTTTTCAATTGGTATCATAGAAGGAAAACACGTTTAAGAGCTTATACGTCTGTATTTATAGCAATCTGAATATTATGGACGAGTTTATCTCTAATAACGTACCAGTTCAAAAATTACCAGATGATTCTAATACTAACACGTTCAATACTAATTCAATCAAATTAACCATTTGTTGATGGTGGTTTTTAGTTTAGGGCTAAAATTATAAAACCATGTATTTAATGCGTCATCGCTCTGCAAAGAGGTTGATCCATTTAAAGTGATGATTGCTCAAACCTCTCAACTTACATTTGTATTGAGCAATTCGGCATATTTAATGCGTCATCACTCTGCAAAGAGGTTGAGCCATTTAAAAGTAATGAGTTCTCAAACCTATCAACTTACATATGTATTGAGTAATTCAATACATTTATAGAAATTCATCCAGAATGGTGCGTGTAGCAATAATCCCAAATATTCTATGAATTATATTTTCTACAAGCATTATTCACTAATGCATGACTTTCCTAGTATTTTCCTTCTATGTTCCCTACCGAACTCTCAATATTTGCATGACATGATGATTAAATGTTCACTCTTAGCAGAGTAGCCTGAATCTCCCGAAGTGTTAGTATTGAAAATTTGCATGAAAATACTCACACAGGCCGCATCATCCACTTTTAATTAAAGGATAGCTCGATCGAACACATTTAAATTCCTTAAGGAAAATCTGGACTGTTCACATCAGTCTTAAAAAAATCACGGCCACATGATTTGGCTGCGTGATTTAACAATCTTAGACTACTCCTAGCAGAAATAGGTAATCACCATAGTGACCACCGGGGGGCCCACTAGTGCCCTAGTCGATCGAGTCTTATCTTTCTCATTCACAAGCACTTCAAATGCCGACCCAAACCATGGGTGTTCGCGCTACTTGAAAATAAGCTCAAGCAAGCTAAGATCAGCAAATACGGTCTCAAAAACATCATGACCGTACAACTTAGACAGCCTAGTTGGACGACTTAGATCGCATCTTGAATGATCAAAAAAGCGCCGCCGTGTTCACTTTCGATCCAACTACACACATGGTCGATCGACTTGCTCACAGCAAGCCAAGCACGTGTGAAACCGTTCGCCCGAAAACCTATAAGTTGTTTCAGTCAAAGGCAACACGTCCCAAAATCAAGGAGTTGTGCCAAGCCCAAACCCATTTCAAATTGGAGATATGGTGGTGAAGGTGACCTCCTTTCAAGTTGGGAATGTAGCAGTGGATATCACCGCTCAATCTGATTTTCCAGCAGCAAAGGAGGATGATTACCTGGTGGCATATTTCATCCTAGGCGGCTATTGCAAAATCATTAACGCTGACAATCTTGAGGGCATGATGATTCACTCACGATGTCTCAAGCCCTATAATACCTAAAAGAACTGCGCTACTCTTTTCCTCCAGTTTTCTCCGTAGTAGTTCCTCCAACAATTTCCCTTTAAATGTAATGTTTGTAATTCTTCCAAAATGATGTGCGTTATATGCATTCATAATTATTAGGGTTTTAGTTTTTAAATTAATCAAAGTACTATTTCCTTTTAGGAATTTTTTTACCTCTTAAACATGACACAGAATTCTGAGTCAGCCTAAATCATTATTACCCACTAGATTAAACCAGAAAGAAAACCGTAAAAGAAACATTTCATACCCTCTGGAAAACGTTGGAGGAATAGAATATGTGCATAGGAAAAGAGGGAATGCACTTTGAGCATTCTACTCTAATAGAATCAGGCAGACCTCATGTCAGGAGAACATACAGGTTCGTGGTGTTTCATTATGGCATTACTTTTTCATCATAAGAATAACGTGCGATCACATGAAGGCACATCACTTCCTGAGAAGATTCTGATATAACCATATTGGAAGACTTATCTCAAAACAATATGAAACCCTTGTTTAAACAAGCAAGTAAAAAAAAAGACCTTAAACTCAGCCTCCAATGAATACAAGGAGAAAGTGTTCACAAATTACGATAAAATACTCGTCCAAAAAATAAGGGAACAGGGAGATTTAGTAATCAAGGAGATCAATCGTGCCTTCACCATCGTCGGAGTCTGCTTCAACACCGTTTTCATAGGCCTATAATGCTTCTTCCTTTGGGTCTTCCTCGACTTCCCATCATATATTTCTGCAATGCCAGCAACGTTCTCTAATTCAACATCCTAAGTAGGAACAACTTTCGTATCTTCCTCAAGGGATACTGCAGCGTTGGAGATTTTGCTGACAACCTTTGGGCGTTCGGGTTCATCCGTATCAAAGTCGAGGATTTTCACGCCATCTTGGATCATATAATCACGCTTATCTTCACTCGGAGAACGTTCATGTTCAATCCTTCACCTTTTTAACTATGCTGCAAACCTCTCAGATCTCGCGCTCTCCGCTGATTACGATGGTTCATCATGCCTCTATTTTTCCTCCCTATTGATTGAAGCCAAAAGAGTTTGAGTGCGTTCTCGAGAGATGCGCAGATGCAGAATGGATATCCCCTGTACAACATGATCAGCTTCGCGAAGTGGAAGATCGATTTTAGCCATCACCTCCTCGAACGCATCATCCTTTGGCTTGTTGAATTCAAAACTTCTTTCCGGAGAGGTTACATAGTACTCATAACCAGCAGCTTCCATCATATACTGCAAAAAGGAGTTAATATTGCATTAAAAAAAATCATCATCAATCAATCAGGAGATTAATAAACATGGAGCAATACCTGTAATAGGGAAGAAAATAATTCTGCGATGGGAATAAAGGTCTCAGCGTCTTCCTTATATTTCACAAGCTAACAGGATTACAAGAAGAAATGGAGTCTTTACTCGCCATCTATAAAGGCTACGGATGCGGGATAACAATCAGCGGATGCTTATCAATCCGAATATTTGGAGGCAGTCATGCAATAAGAAGAAACACATCTCGCCCAAAGAGACGAGCCAGATCCTATCCTGGTAACACGCACTGAAACCTTTCCTGTGAATTTATTCTTACTGTCACCATCTAATGCCTACCCCGCAATAGTGCAACCATTACGTGCTAGGCATGGGACTTAATATTGATATTGGATTTTAGTTCAGGGATAAAATTGTAAAACCAGTATTTAATGTGATGACATCCTGCAAAGGTTAAAGCCGTTTGATAAGTGATGAGTACCAATAAATACACAAAATTCACCCAGAATGGTGCATGTAGCAACAATCCCAAATATTCTGTGAATTTTTTAAATTTATTAATTAATGCATGATTTGCCTAGTATTTCCTGTGTTGTTCCTAGCCGAACTCTTATTATTAGCATGTCATGACGACTGAGTGTTCACTCTCAGCAGAGTAACATGAATCTCCAAGTGCCAATTTTGAGACATGCATGAAATACCCGTACATGCTACACCACTCTCCAAAGAGAATCTTGCATCGACGAGCTTTGGTTGGCCGATCGAGCATGCTTAATTTCCTTAAAGGAAATCTGGACTGTCCGTATCAGCCTCAAAAATGATCATGGCCACGCAAGTTGGCCGCATGATTTAACCATCCTAGAAAAACCCTAGTAGGAGCAGGAGATCACCGTGATGACCACCGGCGGGTGATAGGATCCGGAGATTCCTATATAATAACCGCAATCGCACGGTGTCCAACAAGTAGACAGAGGCAAGTACGGGTCGTTCCCACGAAGAGCAATGGAAATACTGTAATCAATATCTCAATTAAGAGTAACCAGCAATAATAATGTTTTTGAATTTTATAATGAGAATGAAACAAAGAAAATAAATTAAACTAATAAAACGAATCAAATGGGAAAGATGGTAACCAGGGTTTAATATATCTACCACTATTTCTATTCAATTACTGAAATGAAACATAAATCATGAATTATTTATTGTTCGTTCTATTGACATCACCTATTATATGTATTAGAGTCGTAAATATCACTGGGACACACTAAGAATGGCACATCAAAAGATTAAACCAAATTATGCACCATCAAATTGTGTTAGCGAGAAAATTATACGAAACTAAATATTGTTCACAAATTTTATTTGGATTTTCTAAGCATAACCCATCAAAGAAATTAACCAAGCATGGATTGTAGGTACCCAATATCGCAAGATATGAATTTGTGAATATCGCAGTAAAAATAAGAGGAAAGCATCGCAAGATAGTGCGATGATAGAAGAAACACAGGAAGAGTATGAAGAGATTACGAATATAAAATTAATCTACGAATATAAGTTACGGTGCTTCGCAGGACATATACAGTTGTACAAATCTTACTATAAATAGCAGTTTAAATGTTAAATTAAAAAAAGTTCTTTTGGTGAGTGAGAGAAAATATTTTAGGAAAGAGAACAGAGAAAGTTGTAACTGTTCTAGTTCCATTAAGAGACTTCATTGTAATTGATTGAGAATATGAATCAAAATTATCATTCTTCTTCACGAACATCTTAAGATTTTACAAATTCTACTGAGTAGTTGTGAGATAATCTGCAACTACATAATTGGCGCTAGAAACAGGGATTGGAGGGTTGAAGATTATTATAACAGAAATTTGGAGGAATTTTAGAAATTAGAAGATAAAATGAAGTCAATAGAGGAAGATGGTAAAAAAATAAGAATGTAATATGATCACAAAGACAATGATTGAAGAGTTTCATTACAACATGAAGGGAAGGATACATAAACGAGATTGCAGAGGAAGAAAAATCATGGAGATAGAGAAAATAACAATTTTGAAAGAATGGGAAAAACAGAAAATCACATTTTCAGTAGCAGAAATTCCAAATGAAGATTTGAACCATATTTCACCATTAGTAGTCACGATTCCGATCATGAGAGAGGAAAAGAAGGCTACAAAATCTATGGAAAAATGGAGAATAAACCGAGTTTTGCTTGATACAGGGAGTTCTGTTGATATTATATTTTATCATGTGCTTAAGGGGATGGGGATCAAAGATGAAGAAATTACAAATTCAGAATGTCTTATCCATGGATTGGGAAAATCGACAACAAAATCTAAAGGGGAAATAACGTTACGAGTATCGCTGGGTGAAATCGAAACACACGTAGTATTATGTGTAGTAGATATGGAATCTCCATATAATATGCTAATGGGGAGATCATGGATTCATGCGATTAAAGCTGTTGCTTCAACATTACATCAATCAATTAAGTTTCCAACACCAAGCGGAATACAAGAAATAAAAGGAGATCTTAATAGTGCAAAGTTTTGTTATCAGGTTGAAGTAAACAATGTGGAGGCAGAGCAAGAAAGAAACAACTTCGCAGAAAACTTGCGAAAGAAGCAAAAAAGGAAGAGGAGTTTAGGGTGTATACAATAAGAGCAAAAGAAGGAAAAGGAATACCAAGTGAGATCCCAAAAAAAGAAGGAGAACCAATGAAAGTAATCAAAGAACCAACACCTATGGGAGAGAAAAGTCCTAGTTACGTCGCAGCGGAACCAACCAAAGAAATAAATATTGGAAGTGAAAGGGAGCCTTTAATCTTGCGAATTATAACTAAGATGGATGCATAAGAAGAGAAAAGAACTATTGATCTTTTACGAGAATACAAAGATATATTCGCAGGAAGTGTAGATGAAATACCAGGAATTGATCCATCAGTGGTGTGTCATAGGTTGAACATAGACAGAAGTATATGACCATTCAAGCAAAGAATAGGGAAGATTTCGCAAAATTATCATGCACAAATAGAAGAAGAATTACAAAAGATGTTGGATGCAGGAATCATAAGAGAAGCAAAATACCCGGAATGGATTGCGAATATGGTCATTGTTCCAAAGAAGAATAAAGGGATAAGGATTTGTATAGATTTCACTGATTTAAATAAAACCTGCCCCAAAGACAGTTTTCCATTGCCAGACATACCCCAAATGGTGGAATCAGCCGCAGGACATGATAGAGTCACTTCACTCGATGGATACAAAGGGTACAATCAAATATCGCTCGCAGAAGAAGATCAAGAACATACCGTCTTTTTTGCTCCAAGAGGTTTATATTGTTACGTGAAGATGCCGTTTGGATTGCGAAATGCAGGTGCTACATATCAACGAATGGTTGAAAAGGTGTTCGCAAAGTGGATACATAAAACCCTGGAAGTGTATGTAGATGATATGTTGATAAAAAGTAAAGAAGCCAAAGATCATGTGCGAGATTTGAAGGAAATATTTGAACAAATGAGAAAATTCAACATCAAATTGAATCCTGAAAAATGTATAATTGGAGTTGCGTCAGGAAAATTTCTGGGGTACATAGTATCAAAGGAGGGAATACAGGTCAATCCAGAAAAGGTACAAGCAGTTCGTGACCTGCCCACACCCGCAACAGTAAAAGAAGTGCAAAAACTAAATGGACTCTTGGCTTCACTCGGAAGATTTATTTCGCGAATGTCAGATAAGTGCAAATATTTCTTCTACATACTAAAGAAGGGAGCAAAATTCAAGTGGACTGATGAATGTGAGAAAGCTTTTCAAGGAATCAAAGAATATCTTGCAAATACATCCATATTACAGAAACCAGAGAAAGATGAAGAATAATTAGTATACCTCGCAACAACTCAGCATGCTCTAAGTGCAGTTCTACTACGAACAAATGCAGGAATAGAAAGGCTCATTTATTACATCAGTAAAACTTTTAACACGGCAGAAAGAAATTATTCTAAAATGGAGAAGTTAATCTTAGACTTGGTGTATGCATCATTTAAGTTTCGAATATATTTTCAAGCGCATGTAATAAAAGTAGTAACCAAAGTCCCAATTGAATCAGTCATGAAGAACACAAAAAGATCAGGAAGAATAGAAAGGTGGAATGCACAAGTAAACCATTACAAGATAAAATACGAAGTGTTATCATCGCAGAAATCTCAGGTTGTGGCAGATTTTTTGGCAGAGTTTCCTTTGGAAGAAGATGAAGCAGTAGAAGAAATGATGGATATTGAAGAAGAATTTGGGAATCCAAAAGACTTACTAACAGAACCGGATAGATGTGAAATCTTAGTAGATGGATCGTCCAACAGTGAGGGAAATGGAGTAGGAGTTGTGTTGATTTCACCAAAAGGAGAAAGAATTGCATTTTCTTTCAGACTAGAGTTTGCATCCATGAACAATGAAACATAATACGAAGCTGTAGTGCATGCACTGAAGATCGCAATAGAGAAGAAACTCGAAAATATAAGAATAACAAGTGATTCTCAGCTGGTAATTTATCAAATTAAAGGGGAATATACCACAAATGAGTCTTCTTTGAATAAATACAAAAAACTCATTGACGAATTATCTACGAATATACCAAAGTTAAAATGGAGGCATATAACAAGGAAATACAATCGACTCGCAGATGCTTTTGCATTCATTCCAAGTATGATGACAAATCCTAATACAAGAAACATCAAAATCCAGACAGTTCAACATCCATCAATGAATAAAGAAGAAGAAATTGAGGAAGCAGTTGCGATGGAAGTGGAAAGGGTATTACCAGACAACAACGCAGAAGGTATCGCAGATTTGAGAAAGGACATTCATGCGTACCTCGCGAAAGGAGAAATACCCAAAAACAGGCTAGAAGAACATAAATCAAAGAGTCGTGCAACAAATTATGAGTTACGAGAGGGAATTTTATATAGAAGATCTTTTAGTGGACCACCTCTCAGATGTTTAACTCGTGAAGAAGGAGAAAAAATATTGAAGATGTTGCATGGAGGAGAAGCTGGAAATCATAGTGGAGGAAGGTCTCTGGCTTACAGAGCAAAAATACAAGGATATTACTGGCCTTACATGCACACAGACGCAAAATTATTGGTAAGACGATGCAAGGAATGTCAGCGACATGGGAAAAGAACTCATGCACCAGGAGCACCATTAACTTCTTCAACAAGTTTCTGGAAGTGGGGGTTGGAGATTGTTGGCCCATTTTTACCTGGATCTGGGCAGAGAAGATACTTAATAGTCGCAACAGACTATTTCACGAAGCTCGCATAAGTAAAATCAGTACAACATATTCGCGATAAGGATGTTTTTACGTTCATATTTGAAAATATCATTTGCAGGTATGGAGTGCCAGCACAATTAGTATCCGATAATGGGAAACAATTCGAAGGGCAAAATATAGAGATGTTACTTAGTTCTTTTAGGATAAAATGTGGGAAATCAACTCCATTATATCCACAAGCTAATGGACAGGCATAGGCAACTAATAAAACAATTGCAGATACAATCAAAAAGAAATTAGAAGGACATCTCAAAAGGTGGTGCGAGCAAGTGCCTAGCGCAGTTTGGGCATACAATACAACTAGAAGGGAAGCAACTGGGATGTCTCTTTATTGTTTAACATATGGAGTGGAAGCAGTATTACCAACAGAGGTTGTGATTCCAACAACAAAGAAAGAAGCTTGGGAAAGAAATTTAAGTGCAGGTATGATATTAAGTGAATTGGATGATTTGGAATAAAAAAGGGAATCGGTGTTGCGACATATGTAAATTTATCAAGAAAGATTAGCTCGAGAATATAACAAGAGATTCATTGAACGTGAGTATCAACCAGGTGATTTGGTCATGCGAGAAACACCTTCTTATCAGAAAGAAAATGGAGGAAAATTAACACCAAAATGGGATGGACCGTATGTCATTAAAAAAATTGTGGGAAGTGGAGCTTATCGACTGATGGATCCATAAGGGAAAGACATGGGTTTAAGACTTGGTCGACCTTGGAACAGATTGTATTTAAAAAGGTACTATCCTTAAAACTCATGAAAATTTTGCGAATATCGTTTTCTCGCACAAAAAACTTCCAAAATTATGAATTTTCATATTTTATACTTGCGATTAGCTTTCATTAAAGAAAGACGCAAAAATTTACTTGCGATTAGCTTTCATATAAGAAAGACGCAAACTGTGACCATCTTTCAAAAAAGAAAGAAAGCCGCATAAATTTTACACAGGAAAACCTTTGTGGCGTACAACCTAGTTCGCGAAGCCACATTTCGCAAGAGGCAAAGTCCTAAAGTACGTCATTTAAGGGGGTACCTATAAGCATGGCTCAGGGACACTGGAACATCACCAAGGAACCTGAGTACATGGATATTACGGGGTATAACCCAATAACGGGATACCTATCCGGGTTAGACACCTTGGATTCTCAACCTAATCTTGCGATGTAACATGATTTAGGTTGGGCGACTAAGGCATACTGTCTTTCCCAAGAAGTGCAGAAAACGATCAAGGCGCCGAGGTACACGGTTGAGTCAAGAATGCCGGGTGGGTTTGAAGCACATCTGCCGTTCTTGACAAGTCTTGGAAAATGATGCACTTGGCCCAAAGATACCCCATAGGGTGCAACCTCGAAACTATAAGCCCTATATGCAAAAAGGATAAGAGGTTGCGATCAAAAACTGTTTGTTTGCAAAACCGGATGGGAAGAGCTAACCTTGTATGGTCGATGTACGCTTCCTTGAAGGGGCAACCAAGGGGAAGATAAATGGAAGCACCCTCCATCAGGGAGCTGATACGTGCTATAAGACGCAAATGTCACGAGGCTTATTGTTCGCAAGAATATAAAGGCTTGTCATATTTGTGCAACAATCGTATTCTGTGAGTAAAAAAAAATATATAATAGAAGAAGATAAAAGGATCATACGTATAGAAACATTTATACTCGCAGAATTACATACAAAGAAGTTAATATGAGATCAATGGGTTATTACATGAAAGTGTGATAACGTCCTTCGATTTCATCGCAAGACGATAATGTCATGAGACTGTACATTCGCAAGAATAATCAGACTTGTCATATTATCGCAGAAACAAATACAAAATATTGATAAGATAAAGTCAAGGGGTTGAGGCATGCGAATGCACTAACGTCCTGCGACTTTATCGCAAAAGAGGTGGCAAAGTAAGACCTTTACTTAGGAAGGCATGATAAGACCACAACAACTAATGAAATCAATTATATCAATATTATTGGGAATTCTTTACAACGACATATAGCAATTTCATCAAGAGTTCTTTATATTCGCAATCGAGGAAGGAGATTTTATATTATGAGGATTAAATATCTCTTATACTTCTTCAAAAGATTAAATACTTCTTATACTTCTTATACTTTGCAATCAAGGATTAAATGTTTCTCATACTTCGTATATTTCTTATATTCCATATACTTCGTATAATTCTTATACTTCTTCACAGATATTTCATAATACTTGTTCAAGGATATTTTATAGTTCTTCAAGGAGGTTTCATAATTCTTATACTTCAAGGGGGGGATTTCATATTTACTTCGCATGAAATTTGAAGCTTCGTAATTTAAACAAAGGCATATATTCTAAATACTTAAAACAAGAATTGATCACATGAAGAGCAATAATAGGGGGAAAGGGAATACTAAGCTAAGCTTTCAAGATATATTATTTCTCTTCACATGATCAATTTATTCAAGTCAAGAAAATATTCAACTGGAGAAAAATCGATTCATTATCGCAAAATAGGAAATGTACTTCTCAAGGAACATAAACAGTAAGCAGAATTGTTTATAAAAGGAGGACCAACAGTAATTAAGAGAAAGGATTCAAAAGAAAGAAAAACAAGAAGATTAACAATAACTTGGGAAAAGAGGTTTATCATGCTTCATGTTCTTCATCAATACTTTGTGATGGATCTTTAAGAGGAGTAGGATCATCAGCAGTGTTCACTTCTTGCGAAACATTACCCTCTGTAGAGCCTTTAGCAGGAACTTTTTCTTGAGGAATAGATTCCTTTTCATCGTCAAATCCTTTATCATCACTTTCATAATCAAAGTCACTATCAGGATCACGAACAACTTCATCATCAAATATTTCCAGAGGTTTAACTTTTATTGGAGATAAGGATTTTGATAAGAGAACGTTGTTCACAAGGACTTGAGCTTTCAGATGACTTTCACGAAGTAAAGCTTTATGGTGGTTGGAATCCTCAATATTTTTTGCATAAGCAAGATGGTTGAATCTTCGATTGGCATGATCACGAGAGTTAATCAAACGAGTAGAGAGTAAAGCGTTCTTCTTACGAAGTTCAGAGCAGGTGGTTTCTAATCCAGCATTAGCATTGAGAAGAGTATTCTCAGAGGCTGCGAATAAAACAATCGTTAGAGAATCAGTTGTGCGAATATAGTAAGATAAAAAAGTATAATAATGACCCTCAAACTCTAATGACTACCTTCTTTTTGTGAAGTAAGAAATTCAGCTAAAGATAGACAAAAATTCTTCATACGACCCATAGCTTTATCAAAACCATCACTAACTAACCCTTTAAGCCTGGATTGAAGCTTTTGATATTTGGAAACAAGAAATTTATTATCCTTCGCAAGTGTTGTATTAAGATTTTCTAATTGGGAGTAATCTTCTTCAAGTTTGTTCTTCTTAGTGCTCAAGATTATATTCTTATTAAGAAGGGATTTCTTGTCGGCAGCAAAAGAATTTCTTTATATATTTGAAGATTTCTTCAATTATTCAAGTTCACCTTTTAACAAATAAATGAGACTTTCTTGATCGCAACATTTACTCTGAAGAATATTCAATTGATGCGAATAAACGGCCATTGTGTTTAAATACAAAAGTTTTTCTTTTGATAAGGTTTCACTTTCTTCTAAGAGGGCTTCTATTCTTAAATCGGCTTTAGTTAAAGAAGAAGTAAGTTGAGATTTTTCGTCATTCAAATTTTTTTGATCGTAAACTAGTTGGGCATTCTCTTGGAAAAGGACATCTAAGTTATTAAGAGAATTATAATGAAGACTAGATAAGTGGGAAAATTGGTTCAAAAGACCTTCATGCTTGGCTCGAGATTCTTCTGCATTTGATTCATGACGAAGTATCAACATTCTACAGTGCTGGATTGATTCTATAAAGGGGAAATGGGTTTTAATGGGTGTTTCAAGCATATAAGAAAAAAAAACAAACAAAAGGAAAAAAATATAAAGATAATAGCAGTACCTTTTAAGGCATCATTCCTTTTACGAAGGATCGCACAATCTAGAGAATCATTTTGAAACTGATGATTCTCTTTACGAAGATTCTCACACTCTGCTTTTGAAGATTCCAAAGCTTGGCGAAGCGATTCAACCTCTTTCTCTAGGGTTTGACGTGAAATAGACACATCAGTATTGATGAAACTGCTGAGTACTTCGCAAAGTTCAGACTGCGAATGTACATTTGAAGACTTCGCAGTATTACTCAAAGCATTAGATAACATCCGGAAAGTTGAATAGATCCCATCTCGAGCTTCTAGAGAAAGGGGATAAGAATCTGTAGGAATAATAGCAAGTTGAAGATTATTTGGGGCAATAGTACTCAAAGTATTAGGAGATAAGATAGACTTTTCAAGAGGAGGAGTTGGGAAAGTAGTTTGCGAAGAAGGATCTTGGAGAAGTGTTGATAAATTGAAAGGAGTAGGAGACTGAAAACTGGGTAACGGGGTAGAGGCAGGAGTTTGCGAAGAAGTGCTTTCACGAGGAGGAGAGGAAAATTCTTCATCAACTTCAGGAAAGAAATCACTAATTGAAATTGTTGATTGAGGTTTAGCAGTACGAGATCTCTTGACGGGAGTGGAGAGTTCACCGACCTACGAATCAAAATGTAGATTAAAAACTGAGGCAACAATATGTTGTTTTAGAAGGAAGACAGAGTATTTTAACTACCTTTTGATTCTCGGATCTTCTTCTTCTTCGAGAAATAGGGCTTGGGTTCTTGGTTGAAGGTTGCACTTGAGGAGCAATTTTGCTGAAAGAAATCAAAAGCGATTGGCGAGTTAAATAGAAATAAAATAAATAAAATAAACGAAAGATGTGAGAAATAAAGAATATTACCTTGGAGAACTCATGATGGGTTTAACAGGAGAAGAAAGTGATAGTCGAAGAAGTGATGAGAGAAGAAGATGAAGTTACAGAGGTAAAAAGAGAAAATAGAGGAAGATAATAAGTGGGATATATATAAGGGAATAATTGGGAAAAGACGGTAATGAAAAGACGTGTTTAAATTCTGTAACGGTTATATTCTCACGATCATTACTTCTTCGCAGAAATGACATGAGAAGAGGCAAGATGTAGGTACCGAATATCGCAAGATATGAATTTGTGAATATCGCAGTAAAAATAAGAGGAAAGCATCGCAAGATAGTGCGATGATAGAAGAAACACATGAAGAGTGTGAAGAGATTACGAATATAAAATTAATCTACGAATATAAGTTACGGTGCTTCGCAGGACATATACAGTTGTACAAATCTTACTATAAATAGCAGTTCAAATGTTAAATTAAAAAAAAGTTCTTTTGGTGAGTGAGAGAAAATATTTTAGGAAAGAGAACAGAGAAAGTTGTAACTGTTCTAGTTCCATTAAGAGACTTCATTGTAATTGATTGAGAATATGAATCAAAGTTATCATTCTTCTTCACGAACATCTTAAGATTTTACAAATTCTACTGAGGGTGTAGTTGTGAGATAATCTGCAACTACATGGATCATCAAATAATAGGACAAAGAAATTTGCGAAGCTAATTTATTAAGCACGTAGGTTTTTAAAACCGGTGAAGCAACAACTAATTTTCAATCAATCAATAAGCTAAATTCAAGAATTAATCTATTCAAATCATAATGGTCTTTGCTCAATCAATCAATAAAAATATCCTAATACCCCAAAATGGTTTCAACATAAACCCTAGTTACAAAAATCTCTAGCAAGACATGGCTATGGATTTACTAAAACCCATAAAAATGAAATAACAAGAATAATTAGAAGAAGATTAAACCCCCTTGTAAAACTACAAATACACTGCATCCCTGCCTCTGTCTTTGGAACATATTTTTTATTTGGTAAAGCTCGGCTTCGCCTTGCCATGCCCCGATATGATTTGGTAAAGCTCTGCGGCTTTGCCTCCCCGTTCCGATTGGTAAAGCTCAGCTTCGCCTCGCCAAGTTCCTATTTGGTTTGGTAAAGCTCGGCTTCGCCTCGCCCAAGGCCCCATTTGATTTGGTAAAGCTCGGATTCGCCTCGCCCCATTCTGATTTGATCCCGATGCATTAAACAATTTTTTTCTTTTAACAAAATTGGCATTCATGAATTTTTGATTTGGTGTGGCTCACATTTATGTATAAACAAAGTATCACATAAAAATTACAAATATTACATCCACGCTATATGTGGCTCCGAACATCATTGGGATTTCAATACAAAGGTATTAAAGGTCAGTAATACCTTTGTACCAACCCATGGAGACTGCTTGGCAATTTCTAAGAAAGGTGCAGGCAAAGGCTTTTGGCCATCACCATCATTTTTTTCCATTATGACTCCTCATCATTTAAAAGATCAAATGTAACATAAACGAAAACATAAAAAGAATGCAAGAATATGAATTGTGACCTGCTTTTTTCATTAAAATTTTGACCTTTAAGTTTAATTATAATACATAACTATCCATTCTTTGTTTGTCCAATTCTTACTCTTAAAAGGTCCCTTGACTATCTCCAATCTTTATTTATAAGAAATGTTGCTTGTTCACTAATCACCTGCATACCAAACACAGGCATAGAGAAGAAATTATTATAAGCAGAAATTATTAGCCACTTTGTTGTTTGTGAAAACAACATACAAACAACAAAACTATCGTCCTACTGTGCTAGAGGTGGTGAGGTACTTAAAACAGCTGCATCAATTACCCCAGTTCCAAAGGAAAATGCAACATGCTCAATTCTATGAATATAAAACAGCCTCACAGTTGTTGTAGAAGAGCATAGAGTTCCGAAACTAACCTGTATGCTTGAGAGAAACCATCATTGATATTTCAATATAAAGCCAACATTTTCTACCTGAATATCACCAACTGATCAAACGACTTTCAAGTTAAAATTTTCCTAAAAAACAAAGCTTGTAGCTAATCATCTGAAATGTATTGCAAAATCCGCAGTGACCGACAAAGAGATGTCTATAACCATGATTATGATCAAAAGAAAGAATAGAAACTCTATAGACATAAAATATTAGTATTAACTTCACAATTCATATTTGAATAAACCTAAACTAATTTCATATGCTGAATAAATCTTCTTGCCATTACTTTCAATCAAAAGATTGGGATTATCCATAAACCCCGTTTATAATTTTTCAAATCTATATTATGTTGCCATTGCACAATAATAATTCAAAATCACGAAATAGAAAAAAGAAATCTAATTCCAATACAAAATTAAGTTTTAAATCTCATATAGATTCTTATGTTGCCCCTGAATTGTAAGATCATTCCGTGTATAAGGTGATGAGAGCTTATCTTGAAGCGTATACTTGAGTAAATAGATGGGGGTGAGAAATCACAAATTTTCAGCAAGATTTCAGAGATTTTGTGCATAGAAGAATTCTCATGGGTCCTCTTTAAGCACATCATAAACAAAAATTCCTTGCAGAAGAAACAAACAAATACTCTACAAACTGCATGATACATGGGTCTTTCCACCATCATTCATTTGTTGAATATCTGGGAAACCCTAATTCTAAGGCCAAATCCCCATTTCTACCAAAAAGCTAGAGGATACACTAAGTTCAGATGCAGTAGGACAAATCATAGCTTCATTAAAAGTTACAGAGACATTCATCTTTTGAACAACCTGGATGACAAAAATATATACGCAACAAATTAGGGAGGCACCGTGAATCATTGGAATGTAACCGACTGTACCCCTGTGGTGCAACAAAAGATAGAAAAGTTTTTTAACAAAAGTACATATGCTAATGGATTATGAGATCTAGCATATGATTCGAAAAGACAAAAGTCCATAAATGATTAGCAATGAAATTCAATTCCATGGCATTTAAATGATCACATGCAACGTAAAAGCTAATTTCAAGAGAACCTCTAAAATAAAATGATCATAGCGTGACAATATCACCGTCCGTTAGCAAGTACCAATCACATAACACAAACATTCCACCATTCCATTTACTTGGAAAAAACTATATCACTTGTATTATGGAACTATAACTTAAGAGCCAGTATCTTGGTCTCCTAGAAAATCTATCAATATAGTCATGGTTTTATAGTATAAGAGGAACATACTTTAGCTTGAAGTAAATTACCTTCTTTCTGGATGTTCGGGCCACAACTTTGAAGCAATGTTTTCATTTCAGGTGCAAAATCACTGGCCGTTTCGGTTGATCAAATATTCCTTAGTGTAGAAAAAGTAAGCGCTACTATGTACTGGTTTGAGTAATTGGATATCTGCTGCAAAAAACTTAACAATAAATCGTAAAAAGAAAAGACATTAATTGGGTATCTACTGTATCTAATTGCATATTATTTGACAGAAAAGAAGCATTATCTGGAAATCCAGAAGAGACTATCTACTTTAGGCACTTCATTTTACCTTGAGCTTCGCCAATTTACAGTCAAGGTGACTATCATTATCATTTTCAACATCATATTAGGAAGGAAACTTACATGTTCCTTTTTCTTCTAAGACTCCTATTGAAGAATGACTTCTTTTTTCTTCTATTTTTCGATGGAATCAAAAATCTGCAGCATAAAAAAGGTAGTAACCAAAATCAAACATGAAATATATATGTCCTTTATAAAAATAATTAAGACAAACCCCTGATGTCTGGTTATTGAGTTTTCTTAGTTCATGTTTCTGCAAATAAAATACACATAAAAGAAGATGCTAAGGAAGAAAATCGACAAAAAATTTAAAAGATCAAATTAAATAGAAGAGAAGTACGCATACATTGTAACTACTCAGAGAGGTCAATTGAGGTTGATAGAAGTCCAACGTGTTGTATCCCGTGTGACTATGATGTATATTTGCACCTCAACATGATTCCCCTCTTTCAGTTTTCTGGTCATAAGCTTCATTTTGAAATAATTAAAGGAATTCAGTAGTCAATAATATATCCACAATTTTATTCACTAATCATATTCCATGTATACCTTCTAATAAAATCTTACATAGCAGGTACTGAATTTATCATCCTTCAAGCTTGAAATTATGCATACAAAGAAACGAAAATGAATTCAATTTTGATATATGTTGTGTGGTCCAAATCTACCATTTCATAAAACCTGATCGAATAATTACAAATCCAAAAAGAATACGTAATATATGATCAGTACAGGGAACTTGAAGAAAAAATCTAATCATATGATAAAACTCAAGTTTGGATTTATATAAAAAAAAAATCAAATCATATGTGAAAACTCAAGTTTGGATTTATATCTAAAGTGAGGAAAGAATCACATAAGAATCTACAGCTTATTTGATTTATTAGCAAAGTGAGAAAAGAAACCCGCTTAGATTTGATAAACCCTAATAGTAAGATAAAAAAGATGGATTACCTTGTTCACGATTAGGGTTTAGTTGTTTGGCGGATTTCTTTTACCTGAAAACAGAAACTTCTTGTCTGCAAAATCGAAACAGCCAAGTAAAAAATAGGAAAGGAGCAAACCCTAATTCCAATCTAAAACCCGAAATCACTAATCTAATCCTAATAGTAAGATAAAAAAGATGGATTACCAAATATTTTTTTCGCAGTGAACATAGGAAAAAGAAGAATTTTTTTCTCTCGATTTTTTGGTTTTTTTTTCCCGGGATAAATAAAAAAAATTCTTTATTTTGTGAGGAAAAGCCTGAACGGAGCAATTCTGTGTAAGGGTGAGGGTCACCGTTCAACGTGGAGCCTAAGGACCTTAGGCTTTTAAAGGAGTTAGATTTGCATCTCCCTAGTCGTGGATGAAGTAAGGTGGTGTACAGCATGAGTTATGAACTTGACAGCCCACCGACTCATTTGGGCCTTTGAGTAGTGCATTATAAGTGCTTTTTGCTGCAAACATCATTCAAGCTCTTATTTAGAACCATATTTTGGGGCAGACCCAAAAATTTGGGGGCATACATATAGGACAAAAATATGGGTGCCAATAGTATTTCTAGGGTGGCCCTTATCCTGCATTTTTCAAAAATGCTAAAATACCCCTCATGAGATTAGTGTTTAATTAGTGATAATACTAATTAATTAATTGTTAATGATTTAAATTAGTTTAGTGTTAATTAATGATAATAATTTTTTGTTTAAATTAGTGAGTGAGTTTAGAAAAAGAATGAGGAAAGAAGAAGAAGGAGAGGAGGATTTTTTTTTTTCTTTGTTTGTGATCTTTGTGAATATTGAGAGATGTGTGATACAAATTCGAGTGAGCAAGGTGAATCTTCATCACGTAAAGCTAAGAAAATACATACCAATTACGATGGAGATCCGGAAATGGCTGATTTGTTGGATTATGAAAATGATTTTACCCAAACTCAACTTTTTTCTCAAGCTCAAGATGATTCATTTACGGAGCCAAATCCCGAAGATGAGTACATAGATGAAGAACCCAATGCTAATAATACATAGGTATGGTTGTATATGATTTTTGCAACTTGTTCGGCGCAACAGAGTAATGTTCGGCAGATAATATATATGCCGAACCATAGTAAATAAGAACAGTTCGGCTTATTCGATTGAGAAATATGTACGCCGAACTGTCATTTAATTATTTTCGCGCCAAATAATTTCCAAGTTTCGGCTCAAATGTGAGGTAAAATTGTAAGCCGAACCACATCTAAAAAAACACACGAGTTACAGTATAATGTTCGACTTATAATATTAGTCCCAAATTGGTTGAATCCATGTTTGACATGTAGTTCGGCTTTATAAGTCAAACACGAATAAGCCGAACTTGTAGTTCGGCTTTCATAAAGTAGTGCGTGTGAGCCGAACCTGACCCTAAACCTATGCGATATTATTGTAGATTGTTGCTGAAATGGAAACTACGGAGGATCAACCACCGCATGTTGATGTCATTCATGAAGATACTAGAGATCACTTCCAAACTGAATTGGTAGGTAACCGACGTGGTTTATGTTTTTATTAATTTTCAAGTATCTTGTATGCAAAATCATTAATAAAACTAAAGTTTTGTACTTGTGGATATGTAAACTCATTCAAATAAATGCTATATTATCGTCATCTTCAAGAGAATGAAAAGACCAAAACAACGCAAAAAGAATGAGGCCATTTAGACATCGGACGAAGAAATTATGGCCAAAATAAAATCTAAAAACTTGAGAGTACAAAGATAAGTTCGGCTGATAACTCATCATCACGAGTTAGCCGAACCTGGATCATACAAAGCAAGATTTTCGAAGTTTTTACAGAGATAAGTTCGGGTTAAAAGTAATCTAATCGTGTTAGCCGAACCTGACAACCACCTGGGGTAAATTTCATTTGTCAGGTTCGGCCGGGAAAGGTTGGCAAGGTATTATCCGAACACAAAGGTTCGGCGCAATCGATTTTCAAAACATAATCCGAACTGTTCTTCGTCTGTAAAAAAAATGAAGTTCGGATGCTACATTTAAGCCGAATACTACTCTGTAACTTCCAAAACCCAGAGGAATCATTGATTACATGTCACAAATCAACGAAATACGAAAAACCAAGCAATGGGTTTGTGGGAAATACCTTTCTATGTGCAATTTTAAAGAATCAGGCTCTATTTCTTGCTCTCCAACACCAATCAATCCACTATCCTCTTCATCACCATCTTTCCAAAAACCCTAGATTGAGATGCTACAGAAGCAATACCTGGATTCAATACTATATTTCTAGGGCATCGCTTAACACGAGGTGCCATTAATGTGTTTAATCGAGAACTTAATCGAACAAAGAAATTTTCAGAATTTTGTTTGTGTTTTTGGAGAAGAAGATGAGAAGAAGAGTGAGAGATAAGGGTTAATTAGTAATGGTTAGTGAGTTAATTAGTGGGTGGTTGGTTAATTAGTGGGATGGGTTAATTAGTGGGATTGTTTTAGGATTAGAATTTAATTAAGTGGAAGGGTAGTATTGTAATTTAAACTAGGAAGGGGTATTATAGTAACTTAACAAGATTTAGGGAAGCCCTTATAATTTTGTGTGGGGTGCCTGTTAAGGTGTATGCCCCAAAATTATTGGGTCTGCCCCAAATTAGGATTCCTTATTTAAGCCGGTTATTCTTCGTTAACGAAATTTGCGCCTATTTTCTACAAATGACTCAAAATAATGTTATTAGACAAGATATCGAGTCCCAACGAATATAAATATGGGTATAAAATGTAGCACAAACGTGTTTATCAACACCCCCACACTTATATTTTGCTAGTCCTCGAGCAAAACAAAGAATATATCCGCCACACAGCTGGATATGAAGAGTGTTGTCTGCTAAACAACGAGATGGATCCACTAAACAGCAAGACCGTGAAATATCTGTTAAACAACTAGACGAAACCACTAAACAGTGGTATAAAGATGTCTGCTAAACAGCTAGATAGAAAGACCCGCTAAACAACTGATCATATCATGCAAATTTTTTTTTAGACCTGCTAAACAGCTGGTCATAATAATATTATATATGTATTTTTTTAGATCCCCTACACAGCTAGTCATAATGCAAGAAAAAAATAAAAGACCCGCTACACAGCTGGTCATAACCCTATCAATCATAATATTATTTTTTATTATTTTTAGACCCGCTACACAGCTGGTCATCATTTTTTTTTTCCTTTAATGAAAAATGCCACTCCCCCACACTTAAACATTACATTTTCCTCAATGTAAAGTCATCCAACGTAGAAATTAAGATGAGAGATTCAAAAAAAAAAAAGAAAAAAAAAAGATAGAGTAAAGGGAACAAATCTGATGGGTTGACTCCCATGAAGCGAAATCGTATGGGTTGACTCCCATAAATCATAATCATTGTATCCATGTTTGCGCACATAAAGAAGAACCTCAAACAAGGTGAGGTCGCACCAAAGTAAATTGCAAAGCATATATGTATAGTCTGAAAAGTTGGGGATCAATCCAACAAATTAGGTCAGCTGCGAACATGAACCTGCAAACACTATAAAATTCCAAAAAGATGTGTAAATCCATTCCCAAAAGAAAACAGTCCTTAGTCGAGATAAATAAATCACTCACATGGACGACAAACATAATGTCTATTATTTTCTATTCGGGAAGCACACTCTAAATCAGGTTCTAAATCAGCTGAAATACATTTGGTCAACACATTATCTTCACTACAAATCATAGGAAACAATGTATTGACAATGCAAAAAGGTACCGGATTATCAAACTCAACACAATGGTTTAAACCTGTATATAATGGTTCAAGCTAATCAAAATCAGTAACTCTTAAATATGGTTCTAAGTCCTCGAAAATAATTTCCGTTATGGAGTTACCTTGATTAACCATTGGAGGTCGCAATGCATTGACAATATCAATAAGCATCGGGTCATCCGAATCATCAAAGTGTGCTAAACAAATAGATAAAGGCTCAAAATCATCAGTACAAGTTATCTGACTAATATCAATATGTTCAACATTCACATCTGTATTTATAGAATCACAATATGGATCAACGAAAGAGGAGCTCAAAGGAACAACAATATCATGAATAATCGCCTCATTATTATCTGCAACTAAGTGACTTATAGGAATCTCGTTATTCAAATGATTAGAAAATATCTCATTATGCAGTCTGTCTCTAAGTCATCAGACTCCACAATAGTATCTTCTGTATAAATATGTTCTTCTAAATCATCATTATCTGAATAAATGACGTCTCTAACACAACTCTCGTCCTTTTGTATAGAAATATAATCAGTTAAATGATCATGAGTTGGGTAAGATACAATAGATTCAGATATTATATCGGTATCATAATTCTTAAAATCATTTCTAGTGTCAAGCTCATTTTTACCGTCATGGTATTGGGGTTGATACTCACCTGAATAACAACCCATAGCGAAATTACGTGGATTCCAAGTTCCATACCTGAGACGATTATAAGCATGAACTTCCTTATACCGTGACCCATACATGTATTCACCAAGCGTCATAGACGACATCTCGCGCAAAGCATTCATCGTTCTCAAAAAGGTGCCTGAAATAAAATTCTGACACACAAAACAAGTCAAAAGAAAAAAGAAATCCTAAAATAAAAAAAATAATGTGCAAAAATAAAAATAAAAACAAATAAAAACCTAACTATTTACAAAATCAAAAATACTAATTACAATATTCCTCAGCCGCTCCCCGGCAGCGGCGCCAAAAACATCATTCAAGCTTTTATTTAAGCCGGTTATTCTTCGTTAACGAAATTTGTTATTTTCTACAAATGACTCAAAATAATAATGTTATTAGCCAAGCTATCGAGTCCAAACGAATATAAATATGGGTATAAAATTTAGCATAAACGTGTTTATCAGCGGGCCAACTTATTCCCCAGACGGTCAAACACCACGCCATGCTTCCCAGCGCACCAAATGCCAGCCCTTAAATAAGGTGGCCGCGCTTTTTTGGAAGAAGCTCGAGCCAGCAAGACTTTTCAGGGCAGTCTTAAAGGAATCACAACCGTTCAACTTCACCAGCCTGGTTGGACGTATTAGATCATCCCATGAATGATCAGGGAAGCACTAACGCACACGTCGGCGTTCCCACTTCTCCTTCGCCCAATCGGTTTCTCACGGAAATTCCATGGAGAAATGAAACTATTTCTCAAACCATGGATGGCTTGATGCTTCTAAGGGTCTGGAAATTCCACTAATGCCTTAAATCGACCACAACCATCCAACTTAGCCAGCCTATTTTGATGGCTTAGATCGCATTTAGGACCATCCGGAAGGTGCACCGTCAGCCCAACATGGCCCCCACATGATCGATCTCCCTAAAAGAGAAGCACGGCTTGCCAAACAGTTTGGGCAAAGTCACATGTGCATGACTATTTCAAAACCCTAATTAGGGTTTGCAGCAATGCACATCTGTCGTAGTTCGATTGTGACCATCCATCTTCGCCGGCCTAAACGGATGGTGTAGATTTAGACTCAAGAAGTCCCAAGGATGTCGATGTGATAGACGTGGGCCCACCTTTGCGGGTGACCGTCCGTCCTAGGAAGATTATGGACCGGCGCCTCGAAACACACGCCAAAAGGTGGCATGCCACACGGCCTTTAAATCCTTTGCGGCAATGGGTTTCTGTCGCAAATTGATCACGAAAACTCTTCTTTGCCGGTAAAATTGAGTGGCCTTGATCGAACCTTCATGATACCTAGAGGTATATACATCCATGCCGGCGCGCTGTCTCCACGCATGCCTAGTCGGTCCCTCCAAAATTAGCATCCATGCTAGGGTTCGATCAAGCCAAAGAAGGGATGTTTGCATACCTCTAAAAACCCTAAAATCCATCAACGACAACAAACATGCGCCGTAAATCATCTCGTCCGTTCAATTTTTCCATCTTTGACGGACGGCTTGGATTAGGAGTTAGGCGATTAATGAAACGCCTCAATAATCACTGTCTTCCACTCTGTCACAGGGAATGATCGACCAGATGGTGTCCCTCCTACGCGGCCTCCAAACGATCAATCGAAGATGGTGGAACGTGTTGTCATTTTAAGACGCTTAATCCGCGACTTGCTCGATCAAGCTTTAAAACAGCGATGCTTTGTAGATATCGATTGTTTTGAGATGCTTGCTTAAAAACGATGCATTACATGCATCGAGCGTGCATGATATTTCATGAATATCAAATCCTTAAATAACTTAGTTATTTTACCTAATAGCACCATATGTTGTTTCCTACGGCGGGTCCCATGAATCGACCCACTCATTCGAGACACCAAATATGTTACAAACTGGGGGATACTTACTGGGGTATTGATCTGCCGGTTTACAGTGTGTGGTGTGCAATGCGCCTATTACGGGAACGTGTCAGGAAGCATGGACGGTTAACGATGATGAGGGAAGTGGGAAAAGGCGTGATCGTGTGACAGTCACCTACACGACCCCACTACTCCATCACTCCACTTCCTCCACTTCCTATGAGATGAGGGTTGTGCTCAATGACTTGTATAAATAGGTCCTTCACCTATTTTCAAACAACACATAAAAAACCAAGTATTGTCATCGGTATCCAGAAAACACCCAGAACTGATAGCTTTCATCATGCAAGCCAGTTCATCATTCTGATAAAAGTCATAAACATCCAACACCTTCATAATATCAACACCTTCTTCGCTTCCCTCCCTAAGATCAACCCCTTCTCATTCACTTTGTGACTGAAGCAAGTCTGGAACGGCCATTTCTTGATTTAGGCTAGAATTGTATAGATTGATCTCTTGAATCAAAAAACACTCCCATTCAAAAGGCGAGGGTACCCAAATATACCGCCTCAAGCAATAATTTTTCCTTCTTATAAGTCCTTTCTCCGAAAGTGATTGTCTATGGACTGAGTCGATACAATACAACAAATCGGTTCACACTTCGTGTGATTGTATATGGATATGAGATCGAGACAGTACAACAACGAAGTGTGTTTACTTGATACAAAGGTTCAGACTTAACCAAACTCAATAGGATTATGTATCAAGTAAATAGGAATTAATGTTTGTGCAATTTACTTTAATTATAATAAAAAATTATAATGCAGAAATATAGAGTAAATGACACAGCAATATTTTGTTAATGAGGAAACCGCAAATACAGAAAAACCCCGGGACCTAGTCCAGAATTGAATACTCTCAGGATTAATCCGCTATACAAAATAAACCAACTTCGTATAGTTGAGACCAAATAACTAAACCTATAGTTCACCTAGTTCCGTATGTATTCCCACGCTTCCGACCTGTAAACAAGTCACGTACTTGAACCAATTCCTTTGGTTCGTATTCCAAACAATAAAGGAACAACAAATCTGTTTGGTATCAACTCTCTTCAACCAAGTGATATAAGTTATGCAAAGGCTCTTTTGTTTATCTTAACATAAACTCCTTTACTAGGTTCCAAGATATATCTTATGTTCAATCACCAAAAGGTAATCGTAAGATTTTGTAATCAATACCTTTAATCCCATAGATTTATCTCTCGAATCAAAAAGCACTCCCGTGCAGTGCATTTGTTTAGGGTTTAGATTCGTTTCTCATCCACAGACACCCAAATTTACCAGAAACAGTTTTCACCCATAAACAACCATGATACTGACCAGCACCTGATTTTCCTACCACTTCTTATCTACCATTTGATGTAACATTTCCATTTCTCGTAATAGCTCTACCGACCACACTATCTTTACTCTCCTGCAAATTCAACCAAACTCAAATCATCAATATTTACAAGCCATAAGATTATTAATGCCTCGAGCATCAAAATGCACAATTTAACGTATAATAGGAGATTAAAGCACTTGAAGTGTGATAAAAGACAACAAAATGATCGGAAAATATGCATTATTAGGCACCGACAAACATAAGATGACACAACAACTTTACAAAAACATAAAAATACATGACACTTTTAGCAAGAGGTAGCCCTTTTCGATGTACCCGGTCAAATTCAATGGTTGCTTTTCTTAATGTATATCCTCCAACTTCTATCCCAGCCAACCAAAGAACAAGCTAGTCAAGTTTCATTCGGTATTCTAAAGTGATTGGCAGTCTACTTAACCGATGAAAACACCAACGCCCCGACGCTATACATGTATTGGTAGAACGTGCATGTGCAGGTTTCTTATCACATGTGAATTGTGCTAGAATCAAGTGGTGCCTCATCATATAGATTAAGAATCCTCAAAATTATTATACATGCGCAGATACCACAAATCAAGGTAGATGATCTCAACAATTTATTCATTTTATTATTATTATTATTTTATTTTATTTTTAACATGGCGGAGTTCATTTTCAATGATAGGCACAATGACAACCAAGGTATCTATTCCTCACCCAAAAAACTAAACTAAACATTTTCCTCGATATTTTAAAAGATAAACAAAACTATAACTGCAACATACCATGAGAACCATGCTAAGTGAAGAAAAGGAAAGAGATTACCAGATTTTGATGACTGTCCAAAGTAAGAACTCTTTTATTAGATGCTACAATCCAATCAGAGATTAGCTGAGTGTAGCATTGGATTATCACAAAACATATGTACCACAGTAGTAACCAAAAAGGGATACAAAGTACAAAAGCTCAAATTGACTCAGATCAATATACAATAAACATTCACCATAGATCAACAATCTAAAAAGTTGAGGATCAACCCAAAAGAAGATATTCAGAGATATCGACAGTCTTCCATACACACAACATGCGAGTGCAATTGAGGATGTACACGAATTACCCACAAACCAGAAGTTTTCTACATATATGCTTTTGTACACAAAATCTCGCAACTTAAATGGTGCATCATGCACAAGGTCTAGTTCAAAGTGAATTATGTTAGGAACAGGCAGTGACACACATTCCAACTGTGTCTCCTTAAAGATGTTATATTTAGATACAAAATGGTACAAAAGAACTTGAGAAGAACAAAGTTTTAGTCCTAGATTAGGTATTCTCAGAAAAGATGGTTTTATAATTTTGTTACAAACCAAATCTGGGTTGGGTGGAAGAGTCTTATTTTGTAACTTAAGCAGGGAGGTAGGCACATCTAAGTTGTTTTCATGTATAATACCATCAATATCAGTACACACTCTCCCAAAGTCATAAACAGGTATACCATGTTCATTTTCATAGAACAAATCATCAAACCCCAATTCAATATTAACATCATCAAAAGATCTATTCGCATGCATAGACAAATCATAAGAGACATCATACTGTGACCTAGGCAAGGACTCGAGCACATCAAGGTTACTTTTATGCAAATGATTAGTGGTGTCCATAAGCAATACATCCTTCCCTGAGTGACACACAAGTTGTGTAGCATGTTCCCTTTCACAAAACAATTGCATAAGCCCCAAATCCGTATTGATTTCATGCGCATATAGATACTGAGATGAATGAGGAACAAAGGAATTGTAGGACCATAATATCGCTACAACGATATTCCTGCGAATATTAACAATGCTTCTGCGAGGATATCGCGAATATCTTAAAAACATTTGACGAGCGTCGCAGAATTTCTTAAGGAGTGACGTAATGAATGACGAATGAAGAAACATGTAAAGAACATGTGCTGACATGCGATAGTTATAAAGTTGGCGAGAAGAAGAAACATGGTTGTCGCGATGAGATCGCAGTATAAATTCGAGATAAAAGGAAAACTTAGCTGTCATCCATTATGTAACTACCCTATAAATAGAGACCCAGTATGTCCAGAAAAGGATGATGTATTTTTAAGAGTTGAAAGAGTCTTGAGGAGAGAGAAACTTCAAGAGAATAGTTGTAATCTTGATTTCTTCCATTTCTGAAACATTTATGATAACAAAATAGTAAAGTGTCGTTTTTAATCTCCCATGATGAGTTTATTATTGTAGAATCTTTACAAGGATGTAGTGTAGGATTTCCTGCAACTACATTTTGGCGCCCAAAACAGGGAGAATCAAACTCAGAAATCTGTAGTTACAATTTGAAGTTTTGAAGAAATTGTTAAGGCTGAAGAAATGGTTAGAAGAAGAAGAAATACATCAGAACCACCAACAACCGTGAGGAGGAGTAAAAGACTTGCAGGTGGAGAAACAAATGAATTGGGAGAATCTTCAAGGATAAGAACAAGAAGAAATAGAACAAGGAATGATGGAGAAAATCAGATTCAATATCCGAATCAACAAACACCAATACAAGATAGAAATGTGGATTACGATAGAGTGAGTGTGCATACTTGGAGATCGGATTCGATGGAAAAAGGAAAAAATCAACAATTAAGAAATGAAAGAAGAAAAGAAAGAAATCAAAGAATGGTTGAAGGATTAATTCATGGAGAGGGCGAAAATAAAACAACAGATGATTTAAGACAAAGAATACAGGAAGAAAGAAGGCTAGAGGCGGAAGAACGTGCAAATTTAACAAGACAAAATCATGAGTTGAGAATGGAGAATTTGAGGTTACAGATTAGAAGATCAAGAAGTACAGCTAGATCCAGTTCAAGATCATTCAGAGAAGAACCAAGGCAAAACTCCCTTATGATAAATGTTAGAGAAAACATACACGAAGAAACGCAAAATCCAAATGGAGAACAACGTCATGGAGAAAAAGGGTAATTGATGATCGCTATGATCCACGCGGCGAAATTTTGAATGGAAGACGAAATAATGGAAATCAAGGAGATGAGAATAATCAAGATGATGAAGAAAATCGAGAAGAAGGTAAAAGAATATTACATGGGAGAGAGAATGTAAGAAATCAAAGAATCATTGAGAACGAAATTGAGAGACATTATGCTGAACAAGCACGCTTAGCCTGCGAAAGAGAAAGGTTGAGAGCAGAAGTAGAAGAACATGAGTTTCAAGAGGCAATACGGTAGAACAACCATGATAATCGAGAAAGGAGACGCACGCAAAATCTCAATAATGATATTGTTCAAGAGGAGTATGACAGAATACAAAGAAGAATAGAAAGACATCGAAGAGAAATGGTGAGAAATGAAGAAACTCGCGGAGAAGAAATTGGAAGACATAATCAATTGAGAATTTTAGAAGGAGGTGAAGATGAAAATCGCAGAAAACGGCAAGATGACAATGTAGATGAAGATATGCAAACTCTCGCAAGACAAGAAAGACATGAACGCAGGAGAAGGGAAGCTGCACTAAAAAGGCCAATAGAACAAAATCCAGCTGCGAATGAGAAAATTTTAAGGGAATTAGCAGAAATGAGGGGATTGATAAATAATAGAAGAGAAGGAGGTAGAAGGCAACTTTATGAATCTATTGAGGAAGCATCGAGAACTCCATTCACACAAGAAGTGCAACTAAGAGGAATTCCCCCAGAATGCAATTTACCAGCATTAAACAGTATTTTTGATGGGACTACCTGTGATGTTCAACATGTCAAGGATTATGTTAGGTGTATGCTTTAGTGGGAGAACCATGATGATGTATTATGAAAGTATTTTGCATCCAGCTTAACTGGCGAAGACCTAAAATGGTTTGAGGGATTACCAAAAAATACTATCACTTCTTTTCATCACTTACAAACTACATTTTTGGGTGCATTATAAGCAACAATTCATCGCGTTCGGGTATTGAAGATGTGTTTGGGTTAAAGCAGAGGGTTGGAGAGAGTTTGAAACATCTAACCATAAGATGGAAGACAATGTGCAGCGAGATGGCAGGAAGAGTAGATGAGAGATATCTTATTTTATCCTTCATCAATGCAATGTTCGCGACCAATCTGCTGTACATACAAATTTTCAGAATCAAGAATACAATCACTATGATAGAGTTGCGAGAATTGCAATAGGAATACATTGCTTTGGAGGAAAAACAAAATGAAATGGAATCATATCCATTTGTAAACACTAGCTCAGTAGCGGCAAATGGAAGTTTACTTCCTAAAATGATTAACAATGTGGAGAGCACCTCGCATAATCAACCAGAGAAAGTGGTGATTAATAACCAGTAGAATCTAGTAGCCATGGGAAGTCGCGATCAAGAAGAGTATGAAAGGGAGAAGAATTATTACAATCGCGGAGGAAATAATAAAATCCAAAGGCTTGATCATCCCCAAGAGACTTATGGTGGGCAGAGGCAAAATAATCTTAGATGTCAAGGTAATCAAAAAACAATATGGGAGGAGATTAAGATGCCACCTTTAAATGCTAGTATAGAAAAAAATTGGGAAGCTATCATTTTGATGGAAGATATACCATCGCCATGGAACATGGGAAAAGAACCACATCCGAATAATCGTAATCAAGAATTATGTCCTTATCATCATTTTCATGGTCATTCAGTAAATGATTACAGGAATGTAAAAATAATAATTCTAAGAATGATTGATCAAGGAAAGTTAAAATCATTTTCTAAGAGGACACCAGCAATCGCAATAATTACCACCACCACTAGATAATCGCAGAGTGAATACTGTAAAAGTAGCAGAAACCTTTGTCATAGAGGTTGGAGCCAAGGCAAAGAATTTGTTTTGCAATTCCATCGTACATTCTTTCAAAACTATTGAGGATTTTCACGATAACGTTCTAAGCAGAGTCTTCGCGAGAGACACGGACAAAAGAGAAATAATGAACATAGCGAGAGTCTCGCCATTAGAAGAATGGCAGAAACAAACTCTTTCTTTCACTGCACAAGAAGTACCAGAACCTGGCGAGTTGCACGATAATCCATTGGTGGTAAGGTTGGAAATAAAACCAAGGCAAATAGAAGAACAAGATGAAGAAAATAATAATGAAGTAGAAGATTCTTGGGCTATTGATAGAATCCTAATTGACACGGGAAGCTCTGTGGATATCTTATTTTATCATACCTATATAACCATGGGTGTAAAAGATGAAGATTTAATACCATAAACATATAAAATCTATGGTTTTAATGGTACTTCCAACAAGCCCAAAGGGGAGATCACAATGCAAATTCCATTAAAGGGGATATTTTCTAAGATCCTATTCTGTGTTGTCGATATTGAATCACCCTATAATGTTCTGATTGGTCGACCTTGGATACATGGGATATTAGGAGTGGCATCTACTTTTCACAAGTGTATTAAATTTCCTCATCCTAATGGTGTTGGAGTCATTAAAGCAGATTGGGGAGAAACCAAGAAATGTTATGAGATTGATGTAAAATCTTGCGAGGAAAGAGCTGAGAAGAATAGCAATTGGAAGTACAACATCAAACAACGACAGAGATGTGACAGGTTGATGATTGATACAATAGAGCGGTGATAGGAAGTACATGGCGAGCGTCTCGCGGATAAAGAGAGAACAACAAAACATAACAGAAAAGAAAAATCATAAAGTACTAAGTAGAAAGGTAAAAGGATGAAATTTAAGAAAAATCATGAATTCATTGTTTGGAGAAATTGTTTTAAAATAGTATTCATCTAGAATGGAAAAGATGAAATTGAAAAGTTCTACAAAAGAAGAAAAGATCAAAAGAAAAGAAATTTTAGCAGAGTCATAATGCTCGCAAGAAACGCGAATAAAACTTCGAAAAGATTTAAAAGAATGGGACAAACCTTTATGGCGTACACCTTAGTTCGCGAATATAATTTCGCAAGAGGCAAATGTAAGACCTACAAGTACGTCATAAAGGGGGTATCTCTTTACATGATTCAGGGATAAGGTTATACCGCTACTAGAACCTGAGTCATGAAGATATTGGGGTTAAAGAAAACCTATCCGGGAGAGAGACCTTGGATTTATAGCTTTATAAGGTTATACCCTGGTTGGACGACTGAGGATCTCTCCTAAGGAGTGCAGAGTATGACCAAGGCGCCGAGGTACACGGTTGAGCCAAGGGTGCCCGGGACGGACGAACCTACCCTGGACATTCTTGGTAAGTCTTGGCTATGATGCACTCGGCCTGAAGAAAACCCCACTTAGGGTGCAGTCTTGTAACTATAAGACATATAGGCATAAAGGACAAGAGGCTGCGAAAACAACTGGTTGTTGGTAAATATGGATGGGAGGAGCTAGTCTTGTATGGCCGATGTGCCCTCCTTGAAGGGGAAACCAGGGGGGAGATAAGGGCGGCACCCTCCATTAGAGAGCTGATAATGTAGTTGCAGGAAATCCTACACTACACCCTTATAAAGATTATACAATAATCAACTCATCATGGGAGATTAAAAATGACACTTTATTATTTTGTTCTCAAAAATGGAAGAAATCAAGATTACAACTATTCTCTTGAAGTTTCTCTCTCCTCAAGACTCTTTCAACTCTCAAAAATACATCATCCTTTTCTGGACATATTGGGTCTCTATTTATAGGGTAGTTACATAATGGATGACAGCTAAGTCTTCCTTTTATCTCGGATTTATAATGCGATCTCAAAGCGACAACCATGTTTTTTCTTCTCTCCAAATTTATAACCATCGCCGGTCAACACATGTTCTTTACATGTTTCTTCATTCATCATTCATTATGTCACTCCTTAAGCAATTCTGCGACACTCGTCAAATGTTGTTGAGGTACTCGCGGTGTCCTCGCATAAGTGTTGTAATCTTCGCATGAATATCATTGTAGCGATATTATGGTCCTACATCTTGCCTCTTCTCATGTATTTTTTGCGAAGAAGAGAAGATCATGAGAACTAAAATGCTAAATGCCGCAACTATTTATTTGTTTATATTGATCTCTGTTCTGACACGTCTCTGTATCCTTCGCCAGTTGTTTTCATGCATTCTTTCTCCAATAAATCTTTGACACGTCCTTTCTAACCGCTGCAATCTGACCGTTCATGTCTCTTCTTTGCATTTATTGTATTCATCTTCTCGAGAAATTTCTTCTTCTATAAATACTCCTTTCATTCTTTTCTTTTCATCTTCTTTCTCTTCATAACTTCTCTGGCAGTTTACTGTTCTTTCGAAAATTGCACATCTGCTATCGCTGTGATTTCTTTCTTATTTTTCAACCTTTTCATTCATTCCCATACTCAAAAATGGTTGCCGCTGGTTCTAAAAATTTGGTTGCTTTTGGTGAGATGCAAGAAAAACTCAAAAGTAGAGGTTTTACTCTATCTACAATTCCAGATCAAGGCCCTAAATCCAATCTTTCCATCAAATTATTCACTGATTATCAATTCTCTCGCGAGAAAATTATAGTATCACTAAGCCAACTCGAAGATGGTCTTCCCATTCCTCTCTATGACCCGGAACTTCCATTATTCTATGAAATAATTTCTCACGAGAAGTTTTCGCGAGCGATATATCAATTGGGTGGAGGTTCTATTCGATTACTACTTGAATATGCTTCTCGTGGTGCTGGTAAAGAATCTCGCTACCCTGAAGCTGCTCAGAATCCTCTTTACAAAAATATTCCAATTGTCTCTGCAGATTATACTGTGGAGAACATTTTTGATAATTACAAAATAATCCCTATGAAGAGGGATAACACTTGCTTGGGTGTCCGTTTGCAGAAGAAAGAAAAGATCGTTGATGACAAAGTTCTCATGCTAGATATTGATTGGAATACACCTACTAATCAAGGTCCTCGCCACTCCAGCGATGACAAGTGGTTCATTTTTCCGTTATGTCTTGAAGGTTCTTATATTTCTGGTTCTCACACATTACCCGCGAATCTTTCAAGATATCAACCTTGGGTCTTCAACTGGCCTGAAATAATTAAAGAGGTATGTTCTCTCCAATCTTTTGCATAATTACTATCTTCCCCGTGTTTTTATATTTTCGCTAATTACTTCAATCTTTTCCAGATTGACATGATGAAACTCAACTACCAAACTTATAGGAAGCCCAACACTCTTTTAACTCTTAAATCTTTCACAGATGAAGTAAGAAATATCCTTTCATTAGTTTTAACAATATATTGTTGCCCCTATTTCTTATCTTTCTCTGTTTTCATAGGAAATCGAAGAATTAGAACTAATAAAGCCCGCGAGAACCAAGGTGAAATCTACAAAAGGGAAATCTACTGATCCTCCCTAAGGGAAGTCTACTACCCATCGCAGTGAGGAATCTGACGATCCTCCTTTAAAGAAAATAAAACCCGACCCTCTTCTTCTTCATCTCCTCAACCTATTCCAGAAAATTTAAGTGATGATCTTAGTGATGATAATGCCTTCCCTACCATAAAGGATTCTTCTTATTCTAAGTCTTCTATGGCTCAACTATCTAAATTTTTTGGCGATGTTATTAATGGTATTGTAAATAATTATGGAGATGAAGCTCTTAATGGGATATCCCAGGCCCTCGCCAAAGTCTGCGATGCTCCCGTTCTGGTTGATAATAATTCTCTTCATGGAATTTCACAATCAATAACCCCCAGCCTCTTGAATTCTCTTGGAATCTTGGTATGTTTCCATTTCTTCATCATATTTGTGTATTTATTTCTTCGTCAAGTCTTAACTTATATTGCTCTCTCACAGGTTGGAAGATCTTCCTTTGTTGTTGCCTTTGATTTGGATAGGAGACACATTGATTATGAAAAGAAGGCTGCTAAATTTCGCCAGGATAAAGAAAAGTTAGAAGATGAAGTTATTGAGCTTCACAAGAAGAATAAGAAGTTGGAGACTGAAAGTTCAGTTGATAAGCAAAAGATCTCTGATCTTGACAAAGCTAACCAACAACTCTATGGTATGATTTATTTCCCTTTTCTTTTAATTCTACTTTCCCTATCGCATCTTATTCAAGCAATCATTTTTGCAGATGTTTATGGTCTTACTGACGAGGATACATTCCCCCAATCTTTTCCTGAACCTGTAGATGAGAGTACCCTTCTTGCTCGCCTTAATAATTCTTCAAGTAGTTTCTCATATGATCAAATTAGGTACCTCTCTTTAGATGAACTTAAATCCAAACTTAATCTTTTAAAGATTAAGCACAGATTCAATTTAAGTTTAACTAACAAGTTTAAACGCCTTTATCTTGATTCAAAAGAAGTAATCAATAGATTAAGAAGTAGAAATAATGATCTTATTGACGAGAAAGATCAGGCAATTAAAAATGGCACCAAGACCTTAGCAGATTTCCATAAAACTCTTCTTAGTATTCAAATGGAAATAGATAGACTTATCTGCGAGAATAAAGATTTTCTTGCGAGGGAAACTCAAGTTCATTCTCGAATTCTTATTACTAGCGATGATGAATTTTGTTGGGCTGCGATGGTTCTTGATAATGCCAGAAATAATTTAGGTGTAGATGTTAGTCTTCATACTGAACAAGCATCTTTAATTAAGGACTTGATTTCTAAAAGAGAAGGTTGTTAACTGTTCCTCCTTATTGATTCCTTATTTTTATTATTCATCCTTATAAAATTTCCAACCTGTTGTTATATACTCACAGGAACTGAAAAGAGATATCTTGGAAGAATTGGAGAACTTGAAGCTGATAAGAATCAAATCGCAAACACTCTCGCTGCTCGCAATGAAAAATATTCAAGATTGAAAGAAAAGTTGAGGGTTACTACCGCGAACTTTAACGCCTCTCTTATTGAGGTTCACAATAATTCCATTAAATTTGTTTGCGATGATCATGACATTTCTCATTCTATGTATCCTGATCTTGCAAAATAAGTTCCAGCAAAAACTCCAAACCTTGTTATATATGATAGCGAAGCGGAGGAATTTAGCGAAGATGGTGATAATGATGAAGAAGAAAAAGGAAAATATGGTGAAGAAGAAGAAAAATCTGATGAAGAAGATGGTGATGGATCTAATTAGTTTTGTTTCTTATTTTTATCTTCCTTGTAAAATTTGTATACTTTTTTCCTTTTTCCTAAAAAATCTGATGAAGAAGATGATATTGTTGCGAGTTTCTTCAACTTAATGTATAAATTTCTTTTCCTTCCATCTGTATGAATCAGAAAACAATCATTTTCTGCAATATGGTTAATCGACATAATTATTATCTTTAATTATCTGTGTAAATGTGTCATATAATAATGTCTATGTAATTTTCTCATATGATGATGAATAATAATTTCATCATTTTTTGCATTCCCATACTTGCCTCTGTTATTCATCTGCAATATGAGAAAATTGGGTAGAGCTTAGATATCAGTTATAAATGAATTATATTTAGTATATTTTGTCTCAATATTTGTGATGTTATCGCTAGGAAATCTCATATTTTCTGCGACACTATCGCAATCATTTGATCTTGTGGTCTTATTATAATCTCTGCATAAATATCGCAAATGTCATAATTTCTGCGATACTATCGCAATCATTTGATCTTGTGGTCTTATTATGCCTTCCTACTTAAAGGTCTTATTTTGCCACATTTTTCTTTCTGCGACAAAATCGCAGGACGTCTTTACATCTGCATGTATTGACCCATTGATCTTGCCTTATCTTTATTTCTTGATTATGTTGCGACAATATGACAAGTCTAAGTTCCATCGCGAGATCAAAGCCTCGTGACATTGTCGTCTTGCGATGAAATCGCAGGACGTATTTACATTTTCATGTAAAAACCCATTGATCTCATCTTAAATTTTTCTCTTATGGCTTTTTGCCTCTGTATAATTTTTGTCACGCGACAATATGACAGGCCTAAATGTTCTTGCGATCATAAAGCCCCATGACATTGCCGTCTTAAGACACTTATCAGTTCCCTAATGGAGGGTGCCGCCCTTATCTTCCCCCTGGTTACCCATTCAAGGAGGGCACATCGGCCATACAAGACTAGCTCCTCCCATCCAGATTTACCAACAACCGGTTGTTTTCGCAGCCTCTTGTCCTTTATGCCTATATGGCTTATAATTACAAGACTACACCCTAAGTGGGGTTTTCTTTAGGCCGAGTGAATCATATCCAAGACTTACCAAGAATGGCCAGGGTAGGTTCGTTCTTCCCGGGCACCCTTGGCTCAAACGTGTACCTCGGCGCCTTGGTCATACTATGCACTCCTTAGGAGAGATCCTCGATCGTCCAACCATGGTATAACCTTATAAAGCTGGAAATCCAAGGTCTCTCTCCCGAATAGGTTTTCTTTAACCCCAACATATTCATGACTCGGGTTCCGGCAGCGGTATAACCTTATCCATGAATCATGTAAAGAGATACCCCCTTTATGACGTACTTGTAGGTCTTATATTTGCCTCTTGCAAAATTGTATTCGCGAACTAAGGTGTATGCCATAAAGGTTTGTCCCATTCTTTAAATCTCTGCGAAGTTTTATTCGCGTTTCTTGCGAGCATTATGACTCTGCTAAAATTTCTTTTCTTTTGATCTTTTCTTCTTATGTACAACTTTTCAATTTTATCTTTTCCATTCTAACTGAATACTGTTTTAAAACAATTTCTCCAAACAATTCATTCATGATTTTTCTTAAATTTCATCCATTTACCTTTCTACTTACTACTTTCTAATTCTTCTTTTCTGTTACGTTTTGTTCTTCTCTCTATATCCGCGAGACGCTCGCCATGTACTTCCTCTCACCGCTCTATTATATCAATCATCAACCTGTCATATCTCTGTCATTGTTTGATGCTGTACTTCCAATTTCTATTCTTCTCAGCTATTTCCTCGCATGATTTTACATCAATCTCATAACATTTCTTGTTTTCTCCCAAATCTCCTTTAATGACTCCAACACCATTAGGATGAGGAAATTTAATACATTGGTGAAAAGTAGATGCCACTCCTACTATCCCATGTAGCCAAGGTCGACCAATCAGAACATTATAGGGTGATTCAATATCGACAACACAGAATAGGATCTTAGAAAATATCCCCTTTAATGGAATTTGCATTGTGATCTCCCCTTTGGGCTTGTTGGCAGTACCATTAAAACCATAGATTTTATATGTTGATGGTATTAAATCTTCATCTTTTCCACCCATGGTTCTATAGGTATGATAGAATAAGATATCCACAGAACTTCCCGTGTCAATTAGGACTTTATCAATAGCCCAAGAATCTTCTACTTCATTAATATTTTCTTCATCTTCTTCTTCTATTTGCCTTGGGTTTATTTCCAACCTTACCAACAATGGATTATCGTGCAACTCGCCAGGTTCTGGTACTTTTTGTGTAGTGAAAGAAAGAGTTTGTTTCTGCCATTCTTCTAATGGAGATACTCTCTCTCTATGTTTATTATTTATTTTGAGTCTGTGTCTCTCGCGAAGACTCTGCTTAGAACGTTATCGTGAAAATCCTCAATAGTTTTGAAAGAATGTACGATGGAATTGAAAGAAAAAAAATCTTTTCCTTGGCTCCAACCTCTATGACAAAGGTTTCTACTCCTTTTACAATATTCACTCTGCGATTATCTGGTGGTGGTGGTAATTTCTGCGATTGCTGGTGTCCTCTTAGAAAATGATTTAACTTTCCTTGATCAATCATTCTTAGAATTATTCTTTTTACATTCCAGTAATCATTTACTGAATGACCATGAAAATGATGATAAGGACATAATTCTTGATTACGATTATTCGGATGTGGTTTTTTTCCCATGTTCCATGGCGATGGTATATCTTCCATCAAAATGAAATCTTCTCAAAATTTTTCTATACTAGCATTTAAAGGTGGCATCTTAATATCCTCCCATATTGTTTTCTGATTACCTTGACCTCTAAGATTATTTTTCCTCTGTCCACCATAAGTCTCTTGGGGCTGATCAAGCCTTTGAATTTTATTATTTCCTCCGCGATTGTAATAATTCTTCTCCCTTTCATACTTTTCTTGATCGCGACTTCCCATGGCTACTAGCTTCTGCTGGTTATTAATCACCACTTTCTCTGGTTGATTCTGCAAGGTGCTCGCCATATTGTTAATCATTTTAGGAAGTAAACTTCCATTTGCCGCTACTGAGCTAGTGTTTACAACTGGATATGATTCCATTTCATTTTGTTTTTCCTCCAAAGCAATGTATTCCTCTTGCAATTCTCGCAACTCTTCCATAGTGATTGTATTCTTGATTCTAAAAATTTGTATGTACATCAGATTGGTCGCGAACATTGCATTGATGAAGGATAAAATAAGATATCTCTCATATACTCTTCCTGCCATCTCGCTGTACATTGTCTTCCATCTTATGGTTAAATGTTTCAAACTCTCGCCAACCCTTTGCTTTAACCCAAACACATCTTCAATACCCGGCCGTGATGAATTTTTGCTTATATATGCACCCAAAAATGTAGCTTGTAAGTGATCAAAAGAAGTGATAGTGTTTTTTGGTAATCCCTCAAACCATTTTGGCGCTTCGCCAGTTAAGATGGACGCAAAATACTTGCATAATACATCATCATGGTTCTCCCACTGTAGCATACACCTAACATAAGCCTTGACATGTTGAACAACACAGGTAGTCCCATCAAAAATACTGTTTAATGCTGGTAAATTGCATTTTGGGGGAATTCCTCTTAGTTGCAATTCTTGTGTGAATGGAGTTCTCGCTGCTTCATCAAGTTGCCTTCTACCTCCTCCTCTTCGATCTATTATTTATCAATCCCCTCATTTCTGCTAATTCCCTTAAAATTTGCTCATTCGCAGCTGGATTTTGTTCTATTGGCCTTTTTAGTTCAGCTTCCCTTATCCTGCGTTCATGTCTTTCTTGTCTTGCGAGAGTTTGTGTATCTTCATCTACATTGTCATCTTGCCTTCTTCTACGATTTTCATCTTCACCTCCTTCTAAAATTCGCAATTGATTATGTCTTCCAATTTCTTCTCCGCGAGTTTCTTCATTTCTCACAATTTCTCTTCGATGTCTTTCTATTTTTCTTTGTATTCTGTCATACTCCTCTTGAACATTATTATTATTGCGATTTTGCGTGCGTCTCCTTTCTCGATTATCATGATTGTTTTCCCGTATTGCCTCTTGAAACTCCTGTTCTTCCACTTATGCTCTCAACCTTTCTATTTCGCAGGCTAAGCATGCTTTTTCAGCATAATGTCTCTCAATTTCGTTCTCAATGATTCTTTGATTTCTTATATTCTCTCGCCCATGTAATATTATTCTACCTTCTTCTCGATTTTCTTCATCATCTTGGTTATTCTCATTTCCTTGATTTCTATTATTTCGTTTTCCATTCAAAGTTTCACCGCGTGGATCATATCGATCATCAATTACCCTTTCTTCTCCATGACGTTGTTCTCCATTTGGATTTTGCGTTTCTTCTTGTATGTTTTCTCTAACATTTATCATAAGGTAATTTTGCCTTGGTTCTTCTCTGAATGATCTAGAACTTGATCTAGCAGTACTTCTTGATCTTCTACTTTGTAACCTCAAATTCTCCATTCTCAACTCGTGATTTTGTCTTGTTAAATTTGAACGTTCTTCCGCCTCTAGCCTTCTTTCTTCCTATATTCTTTGTCTTAAATCATCTGCTATTTCATTTTTGCCCTCTCCATGAATTAATCCTTCAACCATTCCTTGATTTCTTTCTTCCCTTCTTTCATTTCTTAATTGTCGATTTTCTTCTTCTTCCATCGAATCCGATCTCCAAGTATGCACACTCACTCTATCGTAATCCACATTTATATCTTGTATTGGTGTTTGTTGATTCGGATGTTGAATCTGATTTTCTCCATCATTCCTTGTTCTATTTTTTCTTGTTCTTATCCTTGAAGATTCTCCCAATTCATTTGTTTCTCCACCTGCAAGTCTTTTACTCCTTCTCACGGTTGTTGGCGGTTCTGATGTATTTCTTCTTCTTCTAACCATTTTTTCAGCCTTCACAATTTCTTCAAAAACTTCAAATTGTAACTACAGATTTCTCAATTTGATTCTCCCTGTTTCGAGCGCCAAAATGTAGTTGCAGGAAATCCTACATTACACCCTTGTAAAGATTCTACAATAATCAACTCATCATGGGAGATTAAAAACCACACTTTATTATTTTGTTCTCAGAAATGTTTACAGAAATGGAAGAAATCAAGATTACAACTATTCTCTTGAAGTTTCTCTCTCCTCAAGACTCTTTCAACTCTCAAAACTACATCAACCTTTTCTGGACATATTGGGTCTCTATTTATAGGATAGTTACATAATAGATGACAGCTAAGTCTTCCTTTTATCTTAGATTTATACTGCGATCTCATCGCGATAACCATGTTTCTTCTTCTCGCCAACTTTATAACCATCACTGGTCAGCACATGTTCTTTACATGTTTCTTCATTCGTCATTCATTACGTCACTCCTTAAGCAATTCCGCGACACTCGTCAAATGTTGTTGAGGTACTTGCGATGTCCTCGCAGAAGTGTTGTTAATCTTCGCAGGAAAATCGTTGTAGCTATATTCTGGTCCTACAGATAAGTGTCTTAAGACGGCAATATCATGGGCCTTTATGATCGCAAGAACATTTAGGCCTGTCATATTGTCGCGTGACAAAAATTATACGGAGGCAAAAAGCCATAACAGAAAAAGTTAAGATGAGATCAATGGGTTTTTACATGAAAATGTAAAGACGTCCTGCGATTTCATCACAAGACGGCAATGTCATGAGGCTTTGATCTTGCGAGGGAACTTATACTTGTCATATTGTTGCAATATAATCAAGAAATAAAGATAAGGCAAGATCAATGGGTCAATACATGCAGATGTAAAGACGTCCTGCGATTTTGTCGCAGAAAGAAAAATGTGGCAAAATAATACCTTTAAGTAGGAAGGCATAATAAGACCACAAGATCAAATGGTTGCGATAGTATCGCAGAAATTATGAGATTTGCGATATTTATGCAGAGATTATAATAAGACCACAAGATCAAATGATTGCGATACTATCGCAGAAATTATGAGATTTGGTAGCGATATCATCGCAGATATTGAGAAAAAATATACTAAATAGAATTCATTTATAACTGATATCTAAGCTCTACCCAATTTTCTCATATTGCAGATGAATAACAGAGGCAAGTATGGGAATGCACATAATGATGAAATTATTATTCATCATCATATGAGAAAATTACATAGACAGTATTTATGACACATTTACATAGATAATTAAAGATAATAATTATGTCGATTAACTATATTACAGAAAAGGATTGTTTTCTGATTCACACAGATGGAAGCAAAATAAATTTATACATTAAGTTGAAGAAACTCGCAAGAATATCATCTTCTTCATCAGATTTTTCAGGAAAAAGGAAAAAAGTATACAAATTTTACAAGGAAGATAATAGAAGAAACAAAACTAGTTACATACATCACCATCTTCTTCATCAGATTCTTCTTCTTCTTCACCAGATTTTCCTTTTTATTCTTCATCATTATCATCATTTTCATCTTCGCTAAATTCCCCAGCTTCGCTATCAGAGATAACAAGGTTTGGAGTTTTTGCTGGAACTTCTTTTGCAAGATCAGGATACAAAGAATGAGAAATGTCATGATCATCGCGACCAATTTAATGGAATTATTGCGAACCTCAATAAGAGAAACGTTAAAGTTCGCAGTAGTAACCCTCAACTTTTCTTTCAATCGTGAATATTTTTCGTTGCGAGCAGCAAAAGTGTTTGCGAGTTGATTCTTATCAGCTACAAGTTCTCCAATTCTTTCAAGGTATCTCTTTTCAGATCCTGCGAGTATATAACAACAAGTTAGAAATTTTATAAGGAAGAATACTAAAAACAAGGAATCGATAAGGAGGAATGGTTAACAACCTTCTCTTTTGGAAATCAAGTCTTTAATTAAAGCTTCTTGTTCATTATGAAGACTAACATCTACACCTAAGTTATTTCTGGCATTATCAAGAACTTTTGCATCCCCAAGCAAACTCATCATCACTAGTAATAAGAAGACGAGAGCGAACTTTATTCTCTATCGCAAGAAGATCTTTATTCTCGCAGATAGCCTTATCTCTTTCAACTTGAATATCGAGGAGAGTTTTATGAAAATTTGCTAAATTTTCAACTCCTTGTCTAGATATGCGATCTTTATCTTTTGAGAGATCGTTATTCTTGGCTTTTAAAGTTTTAATCTCTGCCATAGAAGTGTGGCAAATTTGTTTAAATTTATTAGCCATATCTAAACAAGATCTATGGTCAATCTTTAAGAGACGAAACTTAGATCTGAGTTCATCTATGGAAAGAGAATTAATTTTATCATTAGAAAGGTCATTCAGGGAATTATTGAGAAGTTCTAGAAGAGCATCATCATCTATCGGTTCAGGAAAAGTATGGAGGGTTGAAGCCTCGTCAGAGAGACCATAAATGTCTTCGAGAATGGTAAATAAAATAAGAAGAAATTATGGGAAAAAGAAATATGAAGGAAAAAAGATAAACTTTCATACCTAAAAGTTGTTTATTAGCACTTTTCAGGTTAGATACTTTGAGCAATTGTTGAGAAATATTTTTCTCTAACTCTTTATTCTCCTTGACAAGATCACCAGAGGAAGATTCTAGTTCTTTATTTTTCTCACGAAGACTAACAAGTTCAGATTCCATTTGTTTGTTTTTCTTGAAAAGGTTAGATTCTAGCTCCTTAATCTTTCGGCGAAGAACAACATTCTTCTCGTGGGTAAATGCATGTTTTTTATCCAAATCAGAAGCAGCAGCGAAAGCAGCTTTTCCAACCTGCGAGAGAATAATATAAGTTAAGATATGACAAAGGAATAAATACATAAATAGGATAAAGACACAACAATATACCAGGATACCAAGTGAATTCAAAAGACTGGGAGTTATTGATCTTGAGATTCCTTGAAGAGAATCATTGTCAATTGATCTTGAGATTCCTTGAAGAGAATCATTGTCAACCAATATGGGAGCATCACAGACTGTAAAAAGAGCCTTGGATATCCCATTAAGAGCTTCATGTCCATAATCATTTGGGATACCATGAGTAGCATCGCCAAAAAGTTTGGATAGTTGAGTCACAGAAGAATCAGAAGAAGAAGAAGAACCCTTCATGAGAGAGACATCATTATTATCTTCCTTATCGTCAGCAAAATCCTTAGTTAAAATTTCATCATTGATTTGAAGAGATGAAGAAGAATAGGGTTGGGTTTTCCTTTTCTTTAAGGGAGGATCATCAGATTTTTCACTTGTCGGAACAGTAGATTTTTGCTTAAGAGGCGCAGTAGATTTACCCTTGCGATTAGAAGAAGATTTCTCTTTATTCTTCACCAATGTCATAAGTTCTCTTTCTTCAATTACCTGCGAGAACATATAAAGATAAGAAATAGGGGCAAAAATATATTGTTAAGATTAAAAAGGAATATTTCTTACTTCATCTGTGAGTAATTGAAGAGCTAAGCGAGTGGCGGGTTTTCCAAATTTCTCATAGAAGGCCTTCAATATTTCAATCTAATAAAAAGGAATAGTCAGCGAGAGCTTAAAAAATATGGAAAGAATAATGATAATAGTTATTCAAAGAAAGAATTAAGAGAACATACTTCTTTATTTTCCTCAGGAGAGTTGAATACCCTCGGTTGATATTCTACGAGTCTCTCAGGTAAAACATTGGTACCGGAAATATATGGACCCTCTAAAATTAGAGGAAAAATAAACCATTTGTCATCGCTGGAATGGCGAGGACCTTGATTAGTGCTAGTATGCCAGTCAATGTCCAGCATGAGCACTTTATCTTCCGGGATCTTATCTTTCTTTTGCAAGCGGACACCACAGAAAGTGTGATCTCTTTTCACAGGGATTATATCATAGTTTATGAAGAAATTATCCAGAGTATACATCGCGGGAATAATTGAGACTTCCTTAAATTCGGGATTCTTCGCATCCTCTGCGTAACGAGATTTTTTGTTTGCAGCACGAGTAGCATACTCTAATAATAGACGAATACAATCGCCACCTAATTGATATATGGCTCACGAGAACTTTGGGTGATAAATGATTTCATAAAACAAAGGCAACCCAGGATCATAAAGATGAATGGGAAGACCATCTTCAAGTTGACCTAGAGATACTATAACCTTCTCGTGAGAGCATTGATGACTAGAAAAAAGTTTGATAGAAAGTTCATATTTAGGGAACTGATCTGGAATTGTAGACATAGTAAAGCCTTTGCTTTTGAGTTTTTCTCGCATCTCATTAAAAGCAACTAAATTTTTAGCACCAGCAGCAACCATTTTCAAGTATGGGAATGAAATAAAAGATTGAAAAATAAGAAACAAATCACATCGATAGCAGATGCGCAATTTGCGGAAGAACAGTAAACTTGCAGAGAAGTTATGAAGAGAAAGAAGAAGAAAGTAAAAAAAGTAAAAGAAAAGAATCAAAGGAGTATTTATAGAAGAATAAATTTCTTGAGAAGATGAATATAATAAATGCAAAGAAGAGACATGAACGGTCAGATTGTAGCGGTTACAAAGGACGTGTCAAAGATTTATTGGAGAAAGAATGCATGAAAACAGCTGGTGAGGGATACACAGACGTGTCAGAACAAAAATTAATTAAAAAAAAACAGTTGCGGCATTTAGCATTTTAGTTCTCATGATCTTCTCTTCTTCGCAGAAAAGACATGAGAAGAGGCAAGATGTAGGACCAGAATATCGCTATAACGATATTCATGCGAAGATTAACAACGCTTTTGCGAGGATATCGCGAATATCTTAACAACATTTGACGAGCGTCGCAGAATTGCTTAAGGAGTGACGTAATGAATGACGAATAAAGAAACATGTAAAGAACACGTGCTGACCTGCGATGGTTATAAAGTTGGCGAGAAGAAGAAACATGGTTGTCGCGATGAGATCGCAGTATAAATATGAGATAAAAGGAAGACTTAGATGTCATCCATTATGTAACTACCATATAAATAGAGAGCCAGTATGTCCAGAAAAGGATGATGTATTTTTGAGAGTTGAAAGAGTCTTGAGGAGAGAGAAACTTCAAGAGAATAGTTGTAATCTTGATTTCTTCCATTTCTGTAAATATTTTTTATAACAAAATAGTAAAGTGTCGTTTTTAATTGTAGTACCAGAATATCGCCACAACGATAATCTCGCGATAAGAACAACACTTCCACGAGAAGATCAAATATTCCTACAGTACTAATGACAACATTCACGAGAGCGTCGTGAGGATTCTCCAGTGACATTTGGCAAGCGTCGTGAGGAAACATCATAATAGTTGACGATTGAAGGGGCATGATAAGAAGAGTGATGTTTCACGAGGATTACGAAAGATGGCGAAAATTAACATTGTAGCTACCGCGATGAGATCGCATAATAGATCCGAAAGAAGGGGAAAGCTTAGCTGTATTCCACTATGTAATTTCCTATATAAAGGGCTAAAGTAAGTCCAGAAGAGGATGATGTATTTTTTAGAGTTGAGAGAGTTTTGAGGAGAGAGAAACTCCAGAAAGAAAGTTGTAATTATGAGTTTTGAATATTTTCTGTAAACATTTCCGTGATCTAGATAATAAAGTGTTGTTTAATTCTTAAAATCTTCATCTAATTATTTCCATAGAATCCTAACAGGGGTGTAGTGTGGGAAATCCTACTACTACATTTTGGCGCCCGAAACAAGGACTGAATTAGCAAAATCATAGAAAAGGTGAGAAAGAAGATAGGAATTATTCAAGATTAAGGGAGTTTTAAAGAGAGTTGGTGAAATATTCAGAGGAAGAATGATTAGAATTAAAGAGAATTGCATGAAATTAGAACATGATATGGTGTCAAGAACAATGATCGATAAGTTTCATGAAAACATTAAGGGGAAGATACATAAACGAGATTTTGAAGGAAGAAAAATTATGACGGTGGAAAAAGCGTCATTATTGAAGAATTGGGAAAAGCAAGAAATCAAATTTACAGCAACTGAAATTTCATAAGAAAATCTAGACCTTGCATCTCCTTTGGTGATCACGGTATCCGCTATACCAATAAGAAATGGAAAATCAACAAAATCTGTAGAAGAATGGGCTATGAATAGAACTTTGGTGGATACAGGAAATTCTGTAGATATCATGTTTTATCATGCTTTTAAGAAAATAGGGTATAAGGATGAAGAAATGTCTTATTAAGCATATCATATTCATGGCTTTGGAAAATCTGTAACAAAACCAAGAGGTGAAATAAGGGTACGATTACCACTTGGAGAAATTGAAACACAAATAACACTATGTGTGGTGGATATGGAATCACCATACAACATGATATTGGGAAGACCATGGATACATGCGATCAAGGATGTGGCGTCAACTTTACATCAGTGTATCAAATTCCCTATACCTAGTGGAATTGGTGACATTAGAGGAGATACAGATCTCGCGAAGATGTGCTATCAAATTGAAGTGAGAAATTGTGAAGAACGTCCTAAACAGCGAAAGGATCGCCGAAAAGTAGCGAGAGAAATGAAGAAAGAAGAAGAATTTAGAGTTTATATGATAAGAGCAAAAGAAAGAAAAGGAATACCCAGTGAACTTTCGCGAGAAGAAGAAGAACTCGTGAGAGTTATAAAAATGCCAACCCCAATGGGAGAACCAGAAGCCAGTTACACAGCAGCTGAACCAACAAAGGAAGTGAATATTGGAAATAAAGAAGAACCTAAGATGCTAAAAATTGGGACTAGAATGGAGAGAGATGAGGAAGAAAGAACTATAAATCTTTTGCGAGAATACAAAGACATTTTCGCGTGGAGCATGGATGAAATGCCAGGAATAGATCCATCAGTATCGTGTCATAAATTAGAAATCAACAAGAACATAAAGCCATTCAAGCAAAGAATAAGGAAAATCGCAACAACATGCCATTATCAAATAGAAGAAGAATTACAGAAAATGCTCGAGGAAGGAATCATAAGGCAAGCAAAGTATCCAGAATGGATTGCAAATATGGTGGTGGTTCCAAAAAAGAACAAAGGAATAAGAATTTGCATAGATTTTACTGATCTAAACAAAGCTTGTCCAAAAGATAGTTTTCCATTACCAGATATCCCACAAATGGTTGAATCAGCAGCGGGAAATTCAATAATATCTTAGTTAGATGGATACAAAGGATATAACCAAATCCCTCTCGCTGAAGAAGACCAAGAACATATTGCATTTTTTGCTCCAAGAGGATTATATTGTTATACAAAAATGCCCTTTGGTTTACGAAATGCTGGTGCAACATACCAAAGAATGGTGGAGAAGGTATTTGCGGAATGGATCCACAAAACATTGGAAGTGTATGTAGATGATATGTTAGTTAAGAGCAAAGAAGCTGAGAATCATGTACAAGATTTGAAAGATATTTTTGAACAAATGCGGCAATTCAATATCAAATTGAATCCCGACAAGTGTACCTTTGGAGTAACTTCAGGAAAGTTTATGGGGTACATTGTATCAAAGGAAGGGATACAAGTTGATCCAGAAAAGGTTCAAGCGATCCGCGATATGCCAACACCAGCTACAATAAAAGACGTACAAAATTTGAATGGACTTTTAGCCTCGCTAGGAAGATTCATCTCGCGATCTTCTGATAAATGCAAGCATTTTTTCGATGTATTCAAAAAAGGAACAAAATTAAGATGGATAGATGAGTGTGAGAAGGATTTCCAGGGAATAAATGATCATTTAATGAATATAACTATTTTACAGAAAGCTGAACCGGGAGAAGAGTTATTAATCTATCTCGCGACAACAACATATGCATTAAGTGCGGTATTGCTGCGAGTAGATGCTGGAATAGAGAAACCAATTTATTATATTAGTAAAAAATTCAATTCAACAGAGAGAAATTATTCAAAGATTGAGAAGTTAATCCTAGCACTAGTGCACGTAATCTTCAAGCTTAGTATCTATTTTCAAGCACATAAGATCAGGGTACTAACAAAAGTACCAATTGAGTCAGTAATGAAGAATTCAAAAAGATCGGGTAGAGTTGAAAGATGGAATGCACAAGTGGGACATTTCGATATCAAGTATGAAATTCTATCCTCGCCAAAATCCCAGGTCATCGCTAATTTCTTAGCCGAATTTCCTTTAGAAAATGACGAAGCTGTGGAAGAAATGATGAATGTAGAAGAAGAACATGGCGATCCCAAGGAATTATTAACAGAACCTAATAGATGAGAGATATTGGTGGATGGGTCATCTAATGGAGAAGGAAATGGGATTGGAGTTGTTTTCATTTCTCCAGAAGGAGAAAAAAAAATCTTTTTCATTCAGGTTGGAATTTACATCCACTAATAATGAGACAGAATATGAGGTTGTAATTCATGCTTTGAAATTTGCGATAGAAATGAAGTTAGAAAATGCTAGAATTACCAGCGATTCTCAAGTGGTTATTCGCCAAATAACTGGGGAGTATACAACAAATGAACCTTCTTTAAAGAAATACAAAAGACTCATGGAAGAATTATCTGCGAGAATCCCAAAGATAAGATGGAGGCACATATCAAGGAAAGATAACAGACTTGCAGACGCTTTTGCTTTCATATCCATCATGATGACAAACCCACTTGCGAGATGCATAAAGATTCAAACACTTTTATTACCTTCAATAAATAAAGAAGAAGGATATATGGATGAGAATATCGTAGAAAATGGCGAGGAAGAAGAGAAAGATGTAATGATCGTAGAAAATGGCGAGGAAGAAGAGAAAGATGTGATGATCGTAGAAAGTGGCGAGGAAGAAACAAAAGAGAAGAGTACAGATTGGCGAGCGGAACTTCATTCTTATTTGGCGAGAGGAGAAACCCCAAGAAATAGATTGGAGGAACATAAACTAAAAAGCAGGGAAACTAACTATGAGTTAAGAGATGGAGTATTATACCATAGATCTTTTAATGAACCATCGCTAAGATGTTTGACGAGGGAAAAAGGAGAAAAGGTATTAAAAATGTTGCACAGTGGTGATTCAGGTAATCACAGTGGAGGTAGATCCTTGGCATATAGAACAAAGATGCAAGGGTATTACTGGCCGTATATGCATGAAGATGCGAAGCAACATTCAAGACGCTGTGAAGAGTGTCAGCGATTTGGAAAAAAATACACGCACCTGGAGCACCATTATCATCCTCAACAAGTGTGTGGCCTTTTGGAAAATGGTGATTAGATATTGTGGGACCGTTTGTACCTGGTTCTGGACAAAGGAGATATCTCATTGTAGCAACATATTATTTCACAAAGTGGGGAGAAGTGAAAGCAGTACGACATATTCGCGATAAGGATATCTTTACATTCGTATTTGAGAATATAATATGCAGATTTGGAATACCCGCACAGTTGATGTCTGATAATGGAAATCAATTTGAAGGACAGAACATAGAGTTGTTGCTCAATGCATTCAAGATAAAATACGGGAAATCTACTCCTTTATACCCACAAGCAAATGGTCAAGCTGAGGCAACTAATAAAACAATCGCAGATATTCTAAAAAATAAGTTAGAAGGATACCACAAAACATGGTGTGAGCAAGTACATAATGCAATATGGGCTTACAATACCACTAGAAGAGAGGCTACTGGAATGTCACCCTTTTGTTTAACATATGGGGTAGAAGCTGTATTACCAACAGAAGTTACCATTCCTAAAACAAAAATAGAAGCATGGGAGAAGAATTTAAGTGCTGGAATGATTTTGCATAAATTAGATGAGTTGGAATAAAAGAGAGAGAAGACTCTACAACATATGGAGAATTATCAGTGAAGACTAGCTCGCGAGTACAACAAACGTGTTAAAAAACGAGAATTCCAACGTGGCGATTTAGTTCTACGAGAAACACCAAAATATCAGCAAGAGAATGGCGGAAAATTGGCGAGAAAGTGGGACGGATCTTACCTAATTAAAGAAATAATTAAAAATGGGGCATACAAATTAATGGATCCTGAAGGAAGAGATGTTGGCCAAAGGCTTGGTAGACCATGGAATAGACTATTCCTGAAAAGGTATTATCAGTGACAAATACTGTAAGGTAAGAAATATTGAATGATGAAGTAGGTGATAAATTTTTTTCCTCTCTATTACAAGATTGCGCGAGAATTATCGCGAGAAACGCGAATAAAACTTCGCAGAAATTTAGAGAATGGGACAAACCTTTATGGTGTTCACCCTAGTTCGCGAATACAATTTTGTAAGAGGCAAATGTAAGACCTACGAGCATGTTATAAGGGGGGTATCTCTTTATATGATTCAGGGATAAGGTTATACCGCTACTGGAACCTGAGTCATACAAATGTTGGGGTTAGAGAAAACCTATCCGGGGGAGAGATCTTGGATTTCCAATTTTATAAGGTTATACCCTGGTTGGACGACTGAGAATCTCTTCCAATAAGTGCAGAGTATGACCAAGGCGATGAGGTACATGGTTTATCCAAAGGTGCCCGGGACGGACGAACCTAGCCTGGCCATCTTTGGTAAGTCTTGGATACAATGCACTTGGCCTGAAGAAAACCCCACTTAGGGTACAATCTTGTAACTATACGCCATATATACATAAAGGACAAGAGGCTGAGAAAACAACTGGTTGTTGGTAAATCTGGATGGGAGGATCTAGTCTTGTATGGCCGATGTGCCCTCCTTGAAGGGGCAACCAGGGGGAAGATAAGGGAGGCACCCTCCATTAGGGAGCTGATAAGTGTCTTAAGACGACAATGTCATGGGGATATAAGATCTCAAGATCACTTAGGCCTGTCATATTGTCGCGTAAATTATACCAAGGCAAAAAGCCAAAAGAGAGAAAAAGTTAAGATGAGATCAATGGGTTTTTGCATGCAAGTGTAAAGACGTCCTGCGATTTCATCGCAAGACGTCAATTTCACGAGGCTTTGATCTCACGAGAGAACTTAGGCTTGTCATATTGTTGCAATATAATTGAGAAGAAAAGATAAGACAAGGTCAATGGGTTGATACATGCAAATGTAAAGACGTCCTGCGACTTTGTCGCGAAGAAAAAATTGGCAAACTAAGACCTTTAATTAGGAAGGAAAAATAAGACCAATAGAATAATCTCAAACACTAATTCCTCTTTGTTAAGCATGCAGGAAAGATCTATTTATCGCGAGAAATAAGTTGCATTCAAAAAATCTCAAGAAAATTAATGAGGAGGCAAGTAAGGGAATGAATACACAGGATTTCATTAAGTTTCTTGAGAATATTATAGTTCAAAAGAGTTACATCATTCGCGAAAAATAAGAAGAAAAAGGAAATTAAAAATGGTATTCAAGCTTCAAGTGGTAGTCTCGCCAGACTTAGAATTGTTGTTAGGATTGTTATCATCACCAACATTTCTTTCGTCACGAGTATCATCGCCAGCATTTTTCTCGATTTGATCTTCTCCTTGTTTTGGGGGATTTTCTTCTTTTTCTTGATCATCTTCTTCAGTTTCTTCTTCAGCTCCTTTTTCAACATCTTCTTTAGAAAGTGGATATTCTAAATCCTTATCCATAGGAAGAGGGATTTCGTCATCATCAACCTTCAAAGGAGGAACAGATACAGGAGGAAGAGAGTGGTCGATCAGAATTTCGTTCACAAGAACTTCGGCACTAAGATGAACTTGACGAAGGAAGCCTTTTTCACAATTTCTGATCTCTATATTCTTGAAGTACTCAAGATAATCAAGTCTTCTTTCCGCTTTATCACGAACTTCCAAAAGGTTTTGAAGAAGAGTCTTGTTTTCTTTGCGAACACTGTCTAGTTCTTTGGTAAGGTTAGTAACAGTAGAATGAAGGATTTTTTCAGATTTTGCGAGTAACAAAATGGTAAAAGATTATTCACATGAAGAAATCATGAGTAATATAATATAAATTCTGACGAGGGAAATTAACAAGTGAGGCAGTCATAATTGACTACCTTCTTTCTGAGAGGTTAAGTTTTGGACTAATGAAAAGAGACAGTTCTCCCATTGATTCATAGCATCATCGAATTTGTCTCCAACCATGCCTTTCAGACGAGATTTCATGTTCTCTTCTTTGGTGCGTAAATATGAATTTTCTTTTGACAATAAGGAATGGGACTTCTCTAGTTGGGAATATTCATCTCGGAGCTTGCTAGCATTCAAACTAAGAGTTAGCCTACCCTTGATAAGTTTGTTTATTTCAGCAGTAGATGATTCAGTTACTTCATTGAGTTTATTCTGAAAAGAGCAAAGAGACTTCTTTTGTTCATCACATATTCTTTGAAGATTGCTCATTTTCTGCGAGGAGATCATCATCAAACTTGAAAATTTGTGTTTCTCCTGGGACAAAGTTCTATGTTCATCTGAAAAAGATTCTATCACCAAATTAGTCTTGGTTAATGAGTATGAAAGGCGAGTAACCTCACTGATGAGAAAACTTTGACTTCGCGATAATTGATTATTCTCGTTAGTGAGATTATTTATTTGGTCAATTGAATATGTGTAGAGATTATCTAATCTATCATGCTGGTCCTTTCAAGAATCTCTTTCAATACGAACTTCGTCAGCAATGGTCTCAGATTTAAGTTTTTCCATGAAACGATTCCGATTGGAAACTAATATATAAACCAAGAATTTAAAGGAAGATTTAAGTACGAAGAATATGAAGGTAAGATAAAAAAAAAAAAAAGGAAAAAGGACAGAGGCAAAAAGAAGTGTACCTTTCAGCTCGTCAATTTTTCTGACGAGATTCTCGCGATCCAATGAAAAATTATTGAGCTTGTGATTTAAAGTTTCACATTCAGAAGTCTTCTCTTGAAGACTTTTTCTTAAAACAACATTTTCATTCTCCAGGGAAGCTTGCAAGACAGAGTTGTTTGAGCCAAAATACTTGAGCAGAGTCTCGCAAACTCCGCTTTGAAGAGAATCACTAGAAGAATCTCTAGCATTATTTATAATGTTGGATAAAACTTTGAAAGCAACATCAATTCCTGCGATTGTCTCACTCGACGAAGGAAGATATATGGAAGGTAAGGTAGTAGTAGTAAGAGTGAGTTGATGATTTGGGTCATTGACGATGGTTGTATCGTAAGAAGGAGGAGTTTTTGGGAAATTAACAGTTGGAGGAAGTAAAGGACTAGAGGGAGTTTCAGTTATAACAACCTCAGAAGTTTGATTTGGTATAGGATAAGTAGAAGAAGAGGTATTGATAGCGAGTTTCTCGCGAATAGGGGAAGGAGGATCTGATTGCACAGGTGGAGGGGCAATTCTCGCCAATGGGGGAATGACGAAATTACTTCCAAAGGGTTTATTTAATTGACTCGTTCTTTTAGGAGGATTAGCATTACCCTCGTCATTATGCAAACAATAATCTAGATAAGAAACAGAGGCAAAAATATTGTTATTAAGGAATAGAATGTGTTTCTTACTACCTTATTGCTCGCAGAACTTTCCTTCCTCTTGCCGGTTAGCTTCTTGCGAAGGTTAGGTTTTTGAGTCGAGGACTGGGAAATAAGTGCAGCTCCACTGAAGAAAACATAATATGGGGTTATGAAAAATTAAATAAGAGAAGATCGAAGAACATAAATAAAAAGTTGATCTAAGAAAATATCATAATCAAGAAAATACCTTGATGACTCCATTAAAACAGCAACAGAAGAATGATAAGAAGAAGAAGTTGCAGACAAAAAGCAAAGAGTATAAACGAAGAAGAAAGAGAGTTAAGAGAAGAAAACTAGTTATGGAGTTCGACTCTTCCTTTTATAGGCAAAGAGGAGAGTCAATTACGTGAGACGTGTCAGTATGAAAGGATAGGTTTACGACACATGTTAATAAGGAAAGATGAATTAGCGGAATATTGTCGGAGAGAAAAGTTCAGATATTCCTGCGATAGTTAAAAAGAATTTAGGATTCTCATGATCTTTCCTCTTCGCAGAAAAGACATGAGAAGAGGCAAGATGTAGTACCAGAATATCGCCACAACGATAATCTCGCGATAAGAACAACACTTCCACGAGAAGATCAAATATTCCTACAGTACTAATGACAACATTCACGAGAGCGTCGTGAGGATTCTCTAGTGACATTTGGCAAGCGTCGTGAGGAAACATCATAATAGTTGACGATTGAAGGGGCATGATAAGAAGAGTGATGTTTCACGAGGATTACGAAAGATGGCGAAAATTAACATTGTAGCTACCGCGATGAGATCGCAGAATAGATCCGAAAGAAGGGGAAAGCTTAGCTGTATTCCACTATGTAATTTCCTATATAAAGGGCTCAAGTAAGTCCATAAGAGGATGATGTATTTTTTAGAGTTGAGAGAGTTTTTAGGAGAGAGAAACTCCAGAAAGAAAGTTGTAATTCTGAGTTTTGAATATTTTCTGTAAACATTTTCGTGATCTAGTTAATAAAGTGTTGTTTAATTCTTCAAATCTTCATCTAATTTCCATAGAATCCTAACAGGGGTGTAGTGTGGGAAATCCTGCTACTACATTAATCTCCCATGATGAGTTTATTAATGTAGAATCTTTACAAGGGTGTAGTGTAGGATTTCCTGCAACTACAGGAATTATCAGTGGATGTTTCTACAATGTGTTCTAAGTTTCAGAGTCGCAAAACTCTGCAGTTCTATATTCATAATTTACAACCTCTTCTAATACTATATCATCATCATCAAAAATGCATGAAAAGCTTACCATGTCCAAACTATTAGTGCTCCATACCTGTACCTATGCCTCTAAAATAGGTGAATGTGCATTAACATTTTCAACAATGGGGTAAGAAACACTATTTTCAGAATTGAGTTCCTTAGGAGAAGCAAACATTTCATGCTCATAATTAACATGCTCATCAGTGTTTTCCTTATCATTTGGGGTAGTGGCAACTTGGTTCATTATAATTTGTAAAGAAAGATCATTGGTCCAAGGGAAAATTGAGTCAGTTGTCCCCACGGGACCACAAGTCTATTGGTACGGAAGATTCTCCTGCATATGACAGAGAGCATCAACATGATGTGTCCTAGACTGCCTAAAGTCATGTAAAATAAGGAAGCTTTCAACAAGATGGCCTAAGCTATCACACAAGGTACAAGCATAGATTTCAGTTTGGGTACATGATATAGGTGCACCAAAAAATTTAGCTAAGTTTTCATTTGTACACCTCTCTAGATCTTCAATTCTCCTAGTTATACATGCCAAGTTTGTGTCCGAGTCAAAAACTGACTCTATCGCATGAAGACAACCCGTATCATATGATATTGTCCTAGTTTCTCTAATGGATTCCCATTGATGGGTTTTCTCTGAAACTTCAAATAGAAAGGACCATGCATCGTCCATAGTTTTATCAATGAACTCACCATTACACAAAGACTCAACCATAGCTCAAAAATTAAAGTTTAATCCTTCGTAAACGATTGCGACCAACCTCCAAATTCTCAAATCCATGGTGAGGACACTCAAGCAACAAATCATTAAAACTTTCAAAATAATGAAAAGATGTCTCTCCATCTAACTGGACAAAAAAGTTTATACTCTGACGAATGTTGATGGTCCTATGATATGGAAAGAACTTTTTGAAAAATATTGTTGTGAGTTGGTCCCAAGTGGTGATTGACTGTGGTCTCATACTGTAAAACCATGATTTAGCTCTTTCTTTTAAAGAAAATGTAAACAAACGCAACTTGAGAGAGTCCTCTGACATATTTTCAAATTGCATAGTCTGAAAGATTTGCTCAAACTCTCTTATGTGTGATGATAGGGGTTTTCAGATTCAACCCCTCGATATATTGGAACCATTTGTATCATATCTGCACTCAATTCAAATGGGCCATCAGTCTGGGTAAAAACAACACATGATGACATGCTTATTCTCGCAGGATACATGTAATCCTGGAGAGTACGGGGCAGATTCATAGCTTCTCCCATTGTTTTAAATTGGACAGATGTGTCAACAACAGGAAATGGGGTTCAAGATAGGAAGTATTAATGAGGACTATCTAGACAACCAGTTTGGTCACAGAAAAACAACAATCATAGCCTAGCAGACACATTGATCAACATATTACAGTACCCAGATAAACATCAGATGCACAATTCAGGGAAGTAGTGCTCAAGGAAGTGGTAACAGATTCACAATATGTTTACACAGATATAGTGATCCACAAAGACCGAAAAATTCAATGTGCAAATATGTGTATCTCAGGAACATGCACAGATATGCCAACTGCTGTAGAAAGCAACTAGTTCAGAAACAAGCAAACATGGCCATTATTTGTATCATCCACAAAATTATCAAACATAACAAGAATGATACCGCTGGTATAGAACTGGGTTTAGATGCGACACTCCAGCTTGCTTAGTTCCTTTTCTTTTCCTCCTTAACTTGTACAGTAGAAGTTCAGGTACCTGTTCACTCAATGAAGAGTTTTAGTACCCAGAATTATAAATACACAGGAAATATGAATCTGTTACTACAAACTGAACCTGAAATGCTTTGTTACAGGGAGGCAAAAATTAAAAACTACAACTAATGTTAACACTCGGATGCAGACTAAGACAGGAAGACTGAAAACTTACAAGCTACAACAACTGATAAACAAACTAAGCTACATCTAGCACTACAGATGAAAAGTATATATAAATGTATTAAAATAACTAAGTTATAACAATGACAACAATAAAAAGCTTAAAACAATACCTACAGACTCCTCTATGACCACACTCCCTAATGGATATCTACAGATGAACTGAGCAAGTTCGAAATAACTGAAAAACTGACAAGAATACAATATAAACTACAGAATTACAAGGAATAAAAGCTAAGTTTTACAATGGTATGACTAGCTGCAACTAACCTAACTGAAATGAGATGTAGATATGGAAGAAGAAAAATGAAACAACTGAAAAAGTTACAGCTAACGATACGTCACAGGGTATGAAGGGATTTCTGCTACAACTATATTATGCTAATGTATGTCGGAAAAGCTACAAAGTTACAGCAAACTAGAAAGCTACATCATACAATGACTAGAAACTTTGAATGTAACAAGATGAAGGTTATTTAAACAATTGGATTAAATAGCTAAACAATATTAATAACAACAAGAATATAGAAAATCTAAACACATATATACAAGATTAAACTAAAAATCATAAAAGTGAAACTATAAAACAAAAATATGAACTTAAAGCTATATATATACAGGTTCACAATCTAATTACTGGACAGTCCTAATATACCACTAACTACTTGTGAAGCAAATACTATAAAGATATCCTATGACTAACTATATTACTAACGAAACAATGAGCAGCTACGACAAAATTTTACTTACTACGTACCAATATACAGATTAATAAGTACAACTAGCTAAACGATTAAAAAAATAGTTAAGTAATGCTAATATGTTCGGCTACAGCTAAGAGAAAACGAAATAATGAAACTAGTTAAGTGAAAGTGTCTGAAAGCTGCAGAATCAAGACACGGACAAACAAAAACTCTGTTGGAATTAATTACAATAATCGAATGCAAATGGGAAATAATACTTAGATTACACTGAAAGTAGTAACAAATAACTCAATAAACTTAGTAGAGGCACGTATGAGATACGCTGAGCTAAAGGTAATATTGCCTCTACTCCTCTGAGATGCTATAGCAATTTACAACTTACCTCCAGGATACAACTACTGTTAGTTCTCCTCAATGTGTAGCATACATAGAGAGAACCCTTAGAACTTGGCAGCAAAAATGAAAAAACAAAAGCACTAATCGAAACTACAACCAGTTTCAGATAAATATAAAAACTAATTTATGTTTCTGTAAACTATGATGTTTCTGTAAACTAATTTCTGTTAAACAAAGTTTATGTAAACTAATTTCTGTAAACAAAGAAGTAGTTATACAAAATTATGTTTCTGTAAACTACAACTTGTTTAAGATAAGAACTCGATTTTTTTGTTTCGTAAACTTAAAAAGAAATTGTTTCGAAAGCATAAGTAAAGAATAAGAATTTCAAAGAGAAGAGTTCTCAAAGGTATGGTTTACAAATGAAGTTTACAACTCGTATTTATAGCAAGAAAATGTTCGAACGTTGGAAGAGAATCCAAAGCACGACAGATGATCGTCCGTGATTCACGCATCTCGAACGTTGCAAAAGTAAGGTAAAAATCGCGTTAAAAGAACAGTGCACACGCATTCAAAATTTTCGAGATTCTTCTCGAGGAAAACAGTGTGTACAGGTGTCAAGAAAACCGTGTGACACGCGTGAAAGAAGATGCTTCTCGAGGCTGTCGGTTATCCAAAACCGAGAAGGCAAAGAATAAAATTCTTTACATGTGTGGGAGAAGCGTGTGGTAAATTTCAGTAAAAATAAAGGATGGGTCGGATACACCCACACCCACGCCCACGCCCACGCCCACGCCGAGCCGAGCGAGCGTGCGTGCTTCTGTGAAGCACCGCGCGAACGGAAAGGCAATAAGAAATGCAATAAGGTTTAGGCAACCTTGCCATAGTCTAGGGCTTTCCCCATACACAAAGGTCTAAAGACCCAAAGGGCCATACCCTTAAGGCTAAACCAATGCTATTTAAGTCTAAAACTCTTAGTGTTTTAGTCTATATGGGACTAATGTTTTATTCATTCACATGAAAAAACATCTAGGGAGCAATAGGTCTTGGGATCAAAACATGGTCCATGCATTTTTTGATTAAAACAAAACATTGTTTTTTCTAACAATCCCCCACATGAATAATAAAACATGTCGATAAAACACGATAAAACATAAGGCAACAAAATAGGCTAAGGTGTCCCAAGGATTGAACCTTAACTTAGTGAGAGGTTACCTGAACTGCTTGTTGATACGGTGAACACAATGTCTTGAACCGCCAACAAAGAATGCAATTCAGACAAAACATCCACACTTGATGCCTCAACCGAAAAAAAAACAGCTGCCAAGCTCTTGCGGTTGTGCCCATTTTGGCCGTGGGCTAAAATCCCGGACTTAATGAATGTCTCTAGAGAATCAGCTCATATTCTCATAGGAAGCGGCCACACTTCCAACATCCACAAAGGTGGGTCCATAAAGAGTGTCCTGCCACACCCCGCTTTAATCAAAGCCATGGTACCCATTAAGATCGCAAAAGATCATCCTTAATTTCTGCAGGCAGCACTATCGCACGATTACACCATAGGGAGGGACAAAGATAGTGCTTTCTCAATATCACCATAAATTAGTTGTCTCATTGAACCTTGATCTTGGAAATCCAATCACAAGGTTGAGTATCCTTCATGGTGATTTATTCAATGAGCTTAAGTCCCATCCCCCTCGATGTAAATTTAACTTTCTCTCTGGTTAATCCTTTTGTCAAAGGATCTGCAAGATTATCTTTGGATTTTACAAAGTCTATCGAGATAATACCAGTAGAGAGTAGTTGTTTCACCGTCTTATGTCTTCTTCGTATATGTATAGACTCCCGTTGTATACATTGTTCTTTGCGCAACCAAGAGCAGCTTCACTGTCACAGTGGATGGCAATTGAAGACACAGGCTTGGGCCAGAGTGGAATTCCTCCCAGGAAACATCGCATCCATTCAGCTTCCTCTCCATCTTTTTCCAAGGCTATAAACTCAGACTCCATAGTGGATTTAGCTATACATGTCTGTTTGGTAGACTTCCATGAGACAGACGCACCTCCAAGCAAGAAGATGTACCCACTAGTAGATTTGCACTCTTCTGAGTCTGATATCCAGTTGGCATCACAATACCCTTCCAAAGACTGAAAGGATACTTCCCAAAACTTAAGCAATAGTTTGAGGTCCCTCTCAGGTAACGTAAAACTCTGAAGAGAGCATTCCAGTGATCCTGCCTGGGTTGCAAGTATACCTGCTAATCTACTCACAGAGTAAGCAATATCATGTCTTGTACAGTTCATAAGATACATAAGACTACCAATAATGCGAGAATACTCAAGTTGATCAATACCCTCACCCTTGTTCTTTTTCAATTTACAAGTGGGATCAAATGGAGTAGACGCAGGTTTAGCATTTTCATAATTAAATCTCTTTAATACGGTTTCAGCATAATGAGATTGACTAAGACTATATCCATCAGACGTCTTTCTGATTTTCATCCCTAAGATTACATCAGTAGGGCCTAAGTCTTTCATGTCAAAATTATCTCTAAGCATGCTTTTAATGGTATTAATAATATCAAGGTTGCTGCCTAATATGAGCATATCATCAACATATAGGCAAACAATAACATGAGAATCATACACAGATTTAATGTAAACACATTTATCAGATTCATTAACCTTGAAACCATTAGTTATCATAACATGATCAAATTTTTCATGCCACTGTTTAGGTGCTTGTTTTAAACCGTAAAGAGATTTGTTTAACTTGCATACTTTGTTTTCATAACCTTTTACTATAAAGCCTTCAGGTTGATCCATATAAATTTCTTCATTCAATTCACCATATAGAAAAGCAGTTTTAACATCCATCTGATGTATATGCAAATCATAAATTGAAGCAATAGCAATCAACATTCTAATCGAGGTGATTCTAGAGACTGGTGAATAGGTATCAAAGAAATCTACTCCTTCCTGTTGTCTATAGCCTTTAGCTACCAACCTAGCTTTATATTTATCTATAGTTCCATCTGTTCTAAGTTTCCTTTTGAACACCCATTTGCAACCTATGGATTTACTTCCAGGAGGCAAGTCTACAAGCTCCCAAGTTTCATTTTGCTGAATGGACTCCCATTCATTTAATGAAGCTTCTTCCCAGAAAGGAGCTTCTGGAGAAGTCATAGCTTCCTTATAGGTTTGGGGTTCAGACTCTACCGTAAGAGTCAAAAAATCAGGGCCAAAACTTGTTTCAGTTCTAACCCTCTTACTTCTTCTTGGTTCAGTCTCATACTCCAATGTTGGAGTTTGACTAGTCGATGGAACATCCGGGAGATCATCATGGACCTTTTTACGAGGTCCAGACCTTAAAGGAAATATGTGTTCATAAAACACAGCATCTCTTGATTCCATTATGGTGTTCAGACCAATGTTATTGTGGTCAGAACTGATGACCATAAACCTGTGAGCATTTGTATGCTCAGGATATCCTATGAAAACACAGTCAATTGTTTTAGGACCTATTTTAGTTTTCTTGGGATGAGGAATGGCCACCTTGGCCAAACACCCCCACACTTTAAAGTATGCATAGGAAGGTTGTTTACCATTCCACAATTCGTAGGGAGTTTTATCTGATTTTTTAATGGAACTCGGTTCAAAATATAGCATGCCGAGAGGATAGCTTCCCCCCACAAGTTCGAAGATAACCCTGAACTTGTTAACATAGCATTTACCATATCTATGAGTGTTCTATTTTTCTTTCGGCTACACCATTCGATTCAGGTGAATATGGTGCAATGGTTTCATGAATGATTCCATTATTTTTACAAAACTCTCCTATGGGTATCACATACTCACCGCCACGGTCAGACCTAAGGGTTTTAATCTTAACTCCTTTTTGGTTTTCTACTTCAAGTTTATAAAACTTGAAAGCCTCTAAGGCCTCATCTTTACTTCTAAGAAGATGAACTTGACAGTATCGTGAGTAATCATCTATGAAAGTGATATACCATTTTCTACCACCTCTTGTTGGTGTTGATTTCAAGTCTCCTAAATCCGAGTGTATTAATTCCAAAGGAACTGTTCTACGTTCAACACTTTTATTAAATGGTTTTCTTGCATATTTAGATTCAACACAGATTTCACATCTTTGTTTTTTATCAAAGTTTATTTTTGGTATGCAACCTAAATTAGCAAGTCTTTCTAGCGATTTGAAATTAACATGCCCTAGTCTATCATGCCAAACATGTGAGGAGTCACAAACATAAACAGAAGAAGATGCATTAACATTCAATTTCAAATCGATACACTAAGCTTAATCATGTTATCGGTAACATAACCTTTTCCTACGAATTCACCATGCTTAGTAATCACAACAGTATTGGACTCAGCAACAATTTTAAAACCTTTTCCTAGCAGGATGGTTTCTGAGATGAGATTTTTGCATATGTCTGGGACGTAGAATACGTCATTCAATGCGAGTTTTTCCTAAAGTTAGCTTCAGTTCGACCTTGCCTTTCCCCACCACTTTCGCGGTGGAAGAATTTCCCATGAACAATTTCTCATCATCTCCTACTATGGCATAGGAGGAGAAAGCATTTCTGAATTTACAGACATGCTTGGTGGCTCCAGAATCAAGCCACCAGTCTCTCACATTAGTCATACTAGAGACAAGGTCGACTTCAGACACCATGCCAGTGAAATATCCAGAGTCCTCTACTATGTTTGCCTTATTTTTTTCTGTTTTGGATCATATTTGATCCTTTTAGGGGCCTTACAGTCTTTAGCCATATGTCCAGGTTTACCACAATTAAAACAGTCGCCTTTGATGGTGTGCTTAGTGACACCACCTCTAGGCTTAAAATTGTTACCTCGGGTTTTCGACGTACATTACGTCTATTACCCATTTTGCTGGATTCTCCAGAGTTTTCTTTGAAAGCGACTTTATCGTCCAAAACATGAGCTTTGTTGGACATGTTTTTGCTCAAAGATCATGCTCTTGTCCTTGCTGCACATCAGCTCCTCAACCTGGATCTTTTTGCCAAGCTCCACCATGGTGATTTCACGAGTCTTGTGTCGCAGCCTCCTCTTGTATTCGCTCCATGAGGGTGGAAGCTTTTCAATCACAGCCGATACTTGTAGAGCTTCATCAAAAGTCAAGCCTTCAGCAAGAATCTCGCTGATGAGGAGTTGAAGTTCGACGAACTGTTCTACCACAGGCTTTTTGTCAGTCATGTTGTATTCTAAGAACTTAGCCATCAAGAACTTCTTACTTCCAAAGCAACTTCAAAGATGATATTTTTCTTCTAGAGCTTCCCATAAATCAAAAGCATTAAAATCTTCTTTTGCATTATAGAAGTCATACAAGGAGTCATCAAGACAGTTAAGAATATGATTCTTGCACAAATAATTCTTCCTATTCCATCTGTCAAATTTATCTTCATTACCACGGCGATGAAGTTTTCTCGAGGGTTTTTCTAAAGCATATCCATCTAACCTTTGGTCGTTTAGGAAGAATAGCATTTTAGACTGCCATCTCTTAAAGTCCTTACCACTGAACTTTGGTGGTTTTTCTACAGTATTCTTTCCCATGTTTTTACAACAAAGAATATTACAGTATTACAATATTACAATAAGGCACGCTATTACCTTTAGATTGTTGGAATTAATTACAATAATCGAATGCAAATGGGAAATAATACTTAGATTACACTGAAAGTAGTAACAAATAACTCAATAAACTTAGTAGAGGCACGTATGAGATACGCTGAGCTAAAGGTAATATTGCCTGCTACTCCTCTGAGATGCTATAGCAATTTACAAATTACCTCCAGGATACAACTATCATTAGTTCTCCTCAATGTGTAGCATACACAGAGAGAACCCTTAGAACTTGGCAAAAAAATGAAAAAACAAAAGCACTAATCGAAACTACAACCAGTTTCGATAAATATAAAAACTAATTTATGTTTCGTAAACTATGATGTTTCAGAAACTAATTTCTGTTAAACAAAGTTTCTGTAAACAAAGAAGTAGTTATACAAAATTATGTTTCTGTAAACTACAACTTGTTTAAGATAAGAACTCGATTTTTTGTTTCTGTAAACTTAAAAAGAAATTGTTTCTGAAAGCATAAGAAAAGAATAAGAATTTCAAGAGAAGAGTTAAGAAAGGTATGGTTTACAAATGAAGTTTACAACTCGTATTTATAGCAAGAAAATGTTCGAACGTTGGAAGAGAATCCAAAGCACGACTGATCGTCCGTGATTCACGCATCTCGAACGTTGCAAAAGTAAGGTAAAAAATCGCGTTAAAAGAACAAAGGCACACGCATTCAAAATTTTCGAGATTCTTCTCGAGGAAAACAAAGTGTGTGTCAGGTGTCAAGAAAACCGTGTGACACGCGTGAAAGAAGATGCTTCTCGAGGCTGTCGGTTATCCAAAACCGAGAAGGCAAAGAATAAAATTCTTTACATGTGTGGGAGAAGCGTGTGGTAAATTTCAGTAAAAATAAAGGATGGGTCGGATACACCCACACCCACACCCACACCCACTCCCACGCCCTCGCCCTCGCCCTCGCCCACGCCCACGCCGAGCCGAGCCGAGCCGAGCCGAGCGAGCGTGCGTGCTTCTGTGCGAAGCACCGCGCGAACGGGAAAGGCAATAAGAAATGCAATAAGGTTTAGGCAACCTTGCCATAGTCTAGGGCTTTCCCCATACACAAAGGTCTAAAGACCCAAAGGGCCATACCCTTAAGGCTAAACCAATGCTATTTAAGTCTAAAACTCTTAGTGTTTTAGTCTATATGGGACTAATGTTTTATTCATTCACATGAAAAAACATCTAGGGAGCAATAGGTCTTGGGATCAAAACATGGTCCATGCATTTTTTGATTAAAACAAAACATTGTTTTTTCTAACAAACTCTACCTGGAATATAAAATTCAAAAGCTACAGAGCTTGCAAAACGTTAAGCTAAAAACAGATCAACAACACAGATAAGACATGAACTTAAATAACAACAACAACTATATACAAGTCCTAACTACAAATTAGTAAAACGGAACCTAAAGAATCTAACTACACTGTTTTCCAACTCCCCGGAAGCATCACCAAAAACTTAGTAGGATTAGAAACCTACAATATTAACCGCAAGTGCACGGTGTCTATAACATAGATAGAGGCAAATATGGGTCGATACTACGGGGAGTTGGATTGGTGAAACTAAATTCTAAGGTTCTACGAATACTAATTTAGAGACGAAATGGGTTGTCTATACAACAAGTATATGGATGATTATACAAAAGAAATAAAATTACAGAGGAATAAAAGGTATATTAGGGCTTCGAATCCACTTCCTAAACGCATAAAAATCCCTAATTTGATATACTAACTCTCCCTTCAATCAAGGAGCTATATAAGTTCTAGCCTCAAACTACCTTGAAGATGTAATAAATCACTTGTACATATGAATGACTCCACCTCGGCGAAATATGTCAATCCCTAGCATTATCTATCTGTTTAAAGCATAGATAATCATGAATTGAACTAAATCAGATTACATAGGCTTGAATACATAACAAAGGATTATTCAAACTACCATGGATGCATAACATACAAGGTGAAAGTAATTTGATATGAATTCAGAGATTAATATTCAATAAAAATCCATGGAGAACAAGTAAAATCAAACAAAGAAATTCTAATTGGGCCGACCGAGCGAAGCGAGGGAGGACCTTTATATAGCCATTTTTTTTTGTAAATCATAAGGCATCTTAAATTGACACAAAAAGATTGGAATTTGGTGTCCCAAACCATTTTCAATCAACAATGAAAGGACTAAAGAGCCCCTTTATGCATATATTTCTCCTTAAAATTGGCGTAAATACAACACAAAATGAAGGGTAATCGCGTAAATTGCGTGGGCAGAAAAAAGGACACGGAAGTTGGAAATGTTTTAATTGTTGAGGGGCAGTTTAGTAAACTCTCTAGTGAAGTGTCCTAAACGTTGCATGTTCGAATCTCGGCAACTCTTTGTTTTTCTTTCCTTCCTTTCTTTTTTCCCTTCTTCTTTCTTCTTCAAACCGATAGAGGAGTTTTGTTCAAAAAAAAAAAAAAAAACCGATAGAGGAGATCGAGATGAAGAAAGAAATTGAGCAGAGAAGTTAGGGTTTGTGTCGAAATTTCGAATTTAGAGTAAAGGTTTTTGATGAATAATTCAATCATCATCTAACCTGTAACCCTAAATACGAAATTGGGTGTGTTGTTTCAATTACTTTTAATTGATGGATTTTATTTTGAATGAATCGATTCAATGATTTACAGAGAAAAACCACTTATTTGATGTAATTGATTGAATTACTTTTGAGTTGTGAGGGAATTAGGGTTTCTGCAAACTTTTGATCAATCGAAGAACAAATTGAGGTAAGATTAATGGCGCACATGACAACAATTTGAGGTAAGAATATATAACACTGCTAAACCCTATTATTGCACATATATTTGGTCAAATACGACAACAATTGATTTAGAAATTTTAGTAAATTTATTGCATTCTCTCTTGTGTTGGTGTAGGAATGCTATTTGAAACCCATGTATTTGAAAACAGGTCAGTGTTTGCTAATTTGATTACTGATTGTCATAAGAATTCTGGGGGTTTGGCGAATTTGTGTAGAATTGAGGTTCATGAGGTTGAGAATTTGAGGGTTTATCATCAGACTATTGGCAAGTTATCCGAAATTAAAACGTCAGAGGTTTAGCTCATTACTGTGATTTCATAGCTAGGGTCTGAACTGTTGCATCTTTGGAGGATGGATTGTATCATGGTGAATCAAATTCCGATTTCAACAGAAGAACCAAGTTCATCGGGAGAATTTAGAAATTGGGTTGAGTTGCCTCCTGATGTTCTGGCTCATATATTTCTTAAATTATGAGCAATTGATATATTATTTAGGGTTCAATCAGTATGTTTTATGTGGCGAAAAATTTCCAAAGAGCCTCTGTTGTTTCGCTCCATAGACATGAGGAATAAGTGGGATTTGTTTGACGATAACTTCTACGATATGGAAAAGATGGCAAGAGAAGCCTTGGTTAGGAGTTGTGGATAGTTGGTTGAGTTCTCCATGGTGCATTTTGGTAACAATGAGCTTTTAGGGTATATTGCTGAAAAGTAAGTGAATAGTATCTCCCTGAATTTGTTTGGTATTCATGTTATGACTTTCTTGTGCATTTTTAGATGTTTTTTCCTTCCATTTATGTCCATTACAACTGTTTTGTTAAGTATTTTGTTTGATATGTGGCTTGTTTAGGATAATGATGTTTCTTCAAAACTGTGACTGATTTTAAAACACACACGAATCATTCGCTTTCTTACTGTTTCTGCTAAAGGCATTAGCTCTGCCCTGTCGTAGAGTTGCCCATCCATTAAATGTCATATTCGTTTAGATTTTAAATACTCTATAGTTTTAAGGGCACTATAATGGAACCCTTGAGTTCTCAGAAAGACATTAAATATTTGGAATATTCCAAATGAAAGAATAGACACATTCACGTTCATATATTCTTTTCCTACCTATGGTGTTCAGAAAACTTGTCACCCTCTTACCAGTTGAAGTTACTATGTATGCACCCATTGTTTTATTGTTTTTTATAAAAAGTTATCCATTTGTTTTTTTTATTTTATTTTGATTAAGGTTACTGTTCTTAGCAAATTGGTAAAGTCGTAAAGAGCACCGAGCACAAGTGGGAAAAAATATTCTTACACTCTTTTATCTAGGTTGTTGGTTACTAGATTACTGTCCTTGTTTTTCATAATGCATTTTAAAACAACTTGATTGACGTTATAGCAATTTTTTCTCTTGAATAGATAAGCCAGTACAGTGCACCAGGTCAGGCGCTCTTAAAATTGTAGGCTAACAATTAGTTATTAAAGCTCTTAGAATCATAGGCTACTTGGGCTGACAAAGTCCAGCACTGGGAATCGCAGTGAGCGTAAATTTTGTTGATTGTGGTGCACCACTCTTGCGACTTTGATCAATCCTGCTTTGGAGCATGCTTATCTGATGTGTAAAATATTGCTCTTGAATATCGAAAACCATCTTTTTGAAATTATTCTGGGTCTGTCCAATATACAGTGAAGTACTCAGTTATTGGCTAATTGCTGATGATTTGAAAGATTTCATTTTGTGACATTATAGTCTACAAAGTATGTTATTCTAATTGGCAACCTCCCATTCTAAAACGTTGACTTGTCTGTAACCTAATAACATTATCTCTAACTCCTCAGTTCTAGTTATCTGATTCCAGGTGTGGTTCCTTGAGATGTCTTCGGCTTGTATCTTGTTATCAAGTTACGATGATGCATTGATTAATGTGGCGAAAAAGCTGTCATTCTTGAGGAACTTAAAATTTTCCACTGTTCTTTCTCAGAGGATATGCTTAAAGTTGTTGGGAAAGCATGCCCTCAACTAAAGTCGTTCCGGCTCAATTATCGCGGCTTCAGGCGACCACGGATAGAAATTGATGAGGAGGCACTAGCCATTGCAGAGAACATGCCTCAGCTGCGGTATCTTCATCTTTTCAGGAATAAATTGACCAATGTAGGCTGGAAGGGCATTCTCGATGTAGATAGAGTTCTTATTCTTTGTGGATGCACTTCTTTTTCAAGATCAATAACACTTACAGTCGTATGAGGTATTTATCCAATCAGCGGTGTTTCGTTATGATTTTTGCGGTATTTTCATATATACCAATATATCAAAAAGAAATATCCAAAAGAACATCTATAAGATTCATTAGATAAACTGGAACCAAAATCACTTAGAATCAAAAGAAAAAGCCGGTGTTGGGGGATTGGCAATGAAATTAGCTTATTTCTCAAGGCAGATGTTGTTTGGTGGAATTCTTGGTGAATTTTATTTTACATCATCAACTTAATACAATTTTGTTTTGCAAATTGTAATCATGATAAATTTGTCTGAACATCTCTTTTACTAATTATATTTTCTTTCACAAATATGAATCCGTGCAATCGGATAGTAGCGTCGTCCATCAAGTTTTTCGGTCGGCCCTCCCACCGTGGAAACGGTTGTACTAGTTAATAAAGGGGCTTCATCTCTGCCATAGCAGATATTTTTAGAACATAACAAAAGTAAAATCAAAACATAAATTATTACTACAGCTTGCACCGGCTGCTCCGGGCTTGGTTTGATTATACATATGTCTGCCCTGTTTATATCAGTTTCCCCCGATTCTTATCAATCACCTTAAACAATAAAATACAAACACAAAATCAGGGATTGATTACAAGCCACAACTTACAAGAAATTCTGACAAGTATTTTCTTCCCTTTCTTGCTGCCATTAACTCCTTGAATTGTCTCAATTTCTTCAGTACAGAGAGTGAGGAGAGAAAATACAGATAGGCTATGCTAGAACAGGTGATTGAGTGTGAAATAGGGAAGAGCAAATGGTCTGTGGTGATGGTGGTTCGGTAGACACAATAGATAGAGGTATGGGTACTGTTGTCGGGTAGGGACTAGCAAAGAAGATGAATGTTGGTACTGATCTTGGAAATGGGAATTGGTAAAGTTGATAAAGGGCTTACTTGTGTGTTAGGCGTTAACACTAAGCTTAGATATATGAAAGATTGAAATCTTGACTTGTAAACCATGAAAACAAATGGAATAGTCCTTTGGCCCATTAATCTTATACCATGATACTGACCAGCACCTAATTTTCATACCGCTTCTCATCTACCATTTGATGTAACATTTCCATTTCTCGTAATAGCTCTGCCGACCACACTATCTTTACTCTCCTGCAAATACAACCAAACACAAATCATCAATATTTACAAGAAATTGATTGCCATGAACTATTATCTGTCTGATTATCAATTTAGGGTCGGGGTTTCTGGAGGTAGTGAGGCCATTCTTCATGCTGTCAGCCGCCTAGTAGAAGCTAAAGGTGATCGGGATTCCATGTCCATGCTGTTGGTGGATTTTTAAAATGCTTTTAATCTTGTCTGCCGTACAGCCATGATAAAAGAGGTTAGATCTCAATGCCCATCAATTTCTCGTTGGGTCGAATTTTTCTATGCAGAACCGGCTCGATTATATTATCAGGACAACATCCTTTCATCTGCTCAGGGGGTTCAGCAGGGAGATCCTCTTGGTCCCCTTTTATTTGCGCTTACTCTACATCCCTTGGTTAAGAAGATTGCTGAGAACTGCTCTTTGGAGCTTCAAGCTTGGTACTTAGATGATGGAACCATCATTGGTGATACTTTGCAAGTGGCTAAAGCTTTCAAGATCATTCAAGATGAAGGTGTGGGACTTGGGCTTCATATGAACGTCCACAAAACTGAACTTTTTTGGCCTTCTCCTGACAGTAGGAGCCTGGAGTTATTTCCTTCTCACATTAGTAGACCAACTGCTGGTGTTAAACTACTTGGAGGTCCTGTGAGCATTAATTAAGATTTTTGTATGGACTTGGTTCATAAAAGAGTTCAGAAAACAGTCGACTTGTTGGGGGCAATGTGCAAATTGGAGGACCCCTAATGCGAATTGTTATTACTCAGGAATTGCACGGGAGTTTCAAGGTTGTACTTCACTTTGAGAACTACTAGGCCAAGTTTTATGAACTCGGCTACCGAGGCCTTTGATACCCATCTCTTCCAGTTTTTACGGCGCTTAATCACGGGAGATGGCCCTGGTTATGGTTCGCTTCAGTATAGGATCGTTACACTTCCTCTCAAATGTGGTGGTTTGGGTACTTACTCTATGTCTGACACGCGTACATATTGCTACCTTGCCTCCTGTCTTCAGACCATTGCCTTACAGAGGTCCATTTTGCGTTGCTCAGGTATTGATCTGGTTGGTTCTTGCCTTACTTTTGCTTTGTATGACTTTAACACAACTTGTAGTGCTTCCTTGCCTTTACCCAGTTTAGAAGATGTTGCACCTGTCCACTCTATGAGTTCCCTCGCAACTATATACTTTGATACTGTGGTTAAATCCTTGCCTACCAGTTTCATTATGTCATAACGAGATAAAGTTTTATGTCAGTGCAACCAGGTTCAACATGCTCAAGATTATTTATTGGAAGTCTCCATTGAAGGTCTGGGTCATAAAATAGGTCCGAGACACTTCAGTGCAATTCTCAAATATAGGTTGGGTATCCCTTTTTTTGATGAAGATGGGATTTGCCCCAGTTGTTCGGCTGAGATGGACCAATTTGGAGATCATGATGTGCATTGCAAAAGTGACCTCGGTTTGAATTTCAGACATGACCTCATTCGTGACATCTTTGCTTATATTTGTTATCGAATGGGTGTTCTGGCAAGAAAAGAATTGGACCTGGGTTTCATAGTTGACAATGGCACCAGTCTTAGGCATGCGGATATTTTTGTTTATAACTGGGATAGAGGCCGTGATGCTTGTCTAGATGTTACAGTTGTTTCTCCATTCACAGGGAATGGTGTCCGTTCCTTTGTTCCTAGTCAAGCCATTGAAAAAGTTGACTCTCTCAAGCGTAAGAAGTATCTGGATAAGTGTAACGCTCGGGGTTTTGGTTTTGGTACTTTGGCTTTCACCACCCTTGGTGAGCTTGGTGACGAGACTATTAATTTTATTAAGAGATTGCGCAACTACTCGGCTAGTCATGATGCTAATGTTAAAGTAGGAAATTTTCTTTTCCACGGGATAGGGGTGGCCCTTCAGAGAGGGATTGACACACAACTTGTTTCTCGTGTGCCAACTAATTTTCTGAAAGAGCCTGATTTACCTCGCACTTTTAGGGGCAACCCCAACCTAATTAGGGGCGACTTTTTTATTCCCAACCTAGAGGCCACGTTAAGGGGTGTCGAAATACGTGGAGATTACCTTAATGCCCTTATATAATCGGAAGAAATTTTGTTTACGATTGTGTAACACTTAATCGGAAGGTTAGTAATCATATTGGACTACCGATTAATATAGATTTCGTGGCAAACGTGAATCTTTGTCCTATAACAATCGGTAGTAATAATAACCTCACTATACTACCGATTATGGTATCTCCCAAAGAAGAGTTTTGGGGCAACTTATAATCGGTAGTCATATAAACTACCGATTATAATAGTTCTCAAATAAGTAAATTTGAGATTTCTCCCAAAACAAAATTTGGGGCAACTGTATAATCGGTAGATAAATACCTTATTTGGCTACCGATTATACAGTTCCCCCAACCAAAAAATAGCCGTTGGAACTCTAATCCCTATATAAGGATTGTAACCTTGTACCCTCTATGGAACACAAATGCCTTTTAACTCTCTCCAACTTCATCTTCATCATAATGGCCTAACCATTCATTAATCCAACAGAGTTCACGATTGAAGAAGATTTATCTTTATGTAGGCGCTACGTTCAATTGTATCCGAGACGGGGAGCAAAACGGAGGCAAGGAGGCATAATGAGTATGAGTTATTTGGGGAGAATTCACGAAAAATTCTGCACCGACACCGGTAACCCAAACAACCGTCACTCTGCTGATCTTTTTTGCCGAATTGGTTCAATAAAAGGACGTGTCGGAGAATTTGTCGATTTAACCTATCTTGTGAATCAATATCGATTGAGGGGTGCAACCAATGATGATGTTATAGAACAATCTCTTGGGGAATGGCGGAGATGAAAAATATCAATCTTTCGTTATGAAGCTCATTTTAGAATCCTTATGGCGATGGAAAGATTTAATCCGTTTAGGACTCGTCCAACACTTCCATGACACTAATCACAATACATTGTAATACAATTTGTGGAAGTTCAACGTAAAATTATGATGATGTTGAGGTGATATTGTAGTGAATTTCCAAAAAATTATTACAATCGGAAGTATGTGTTATTTGTTTAACAACTGATTATACTCCAACGGCTATTTCATTCAAAAGAAACTAGTCGAGCCTCGAAAACCACACAAAATCGATAGCTAAAACATATTCATAAATTTCCGATTATACCTCTCTAATGAAACTTTCTACCTACCCTGTTAACAAAACAGTCTATAATCCGAAGACCTAGAAGTATCCTAAGGTTCCGAGTAACCATAATCGGTTACTTATGTTACATAATTTCCTACCGATTATGTATAATAATTGTACGCAATTTCAGTACAGTCTTGTAAAGTACGCATCAACGGACATATTTTCCAAAAAAAGAGACGTTGGGAGTGTCATCTATATAAGGAGGGTAAACTCTTCTTATTTATGCATCAAACAACACATATAAAACATTGTGTATTCTACCAATATCTTTTTCATTGTCTACTTTAGTAAATTCCTTATATATCTCAACTTACTAGCATGGCAACGTTTGACGCAGCTGAAGATTTGGTCATTGTGAAAACCTGGTATCATGAAACAAGACGTGAAGATGTCATAGCGGGAACGCTAACAGTCGAAGTCTTTTGGTCGAGGGTATATAGCCAATTTGTGCGAGGTTATGGAAATCCAAAGCAAAGATCACTCCAACAAGTTCATGATCGTTTCCGACTTGTCCAAAAAGGGGTAAATGATTATATAACGATACAAAAGAAGATGTTTAATACTAGCCACTTAAGCTTGTCAATCCAAAAATTTGTAAGTATGGTTTAAATTCTTTATTTTTAACACCGGGTGTCTAATCTTTCTTATTAAAACCAACTTGGCATTATTTTTTCTTTTTTTATGTAGGAGGCACTCGCAAAAATACAGTACTTGGTGGAAAAGGGTGAAGAATTCACTTATGATGGGAGTTATGAATTCCTGAAGTCCGTGACCACCGTATAATTACTGATTAATTGTTACAATCAGAAGTTATTGTTATATTTTATCTACTGATTATCATCTTTGTATGTGAGAGTTTGGTAATAATCGGACGTATATGTTCTTTTTTGTCTACCGATTTATGGAAACTATTTCAAAAAAAATTCAGAGTTTGGTGACAATCGGATGTTAATGTAAGATGTTATTTACCGATTATGAGGAATAAATTTCAGTAATTTTCAAAGACTTGCAATCGGATGGTATTTTAGAAGTTTTAATGACCGATTATAAATTTGATTGAGTCTATTTACAAAAGCATTTATAATCGGTTGACATATTTATAAATTAACTACCGATTATAGGTTTATACTTCACAGATCATTCCAAAAAATTACAAAAAATACAAATTTTGCAAGTAATGATCATTTATCTTCATCATCCAAGGGTACCAATTCGATTCTGCCTGCCGGAAAGTTGATTTTCATGACGCGATCCCAATCGAACATGTTGGTCTCATATTGTTTCAACCAATCCTTACAATGATTCGTTGGGAAGTAATCCGTCGCACCATCCAACGTAGGTAATGGGCAATCTCTCTTTACTCTTAAACCGATAAAATGCATCTCATTCACAAATGCCATGACAATTCTTCTATCCTTAACCGAATCATCGCAAACCGTCCTTGTAGGTGCAAACGTAAAGGAATGTCCATACTTAGGTGGAACAAAGAAATGTACCACGCAATTCAAAACGTCCGCTAAGAGATATCCACATGAAGGCATTCTCATCCAATACTTGGATCCGATAGTCTTCAATCCCTTTCGGCACTTTACACGCGCAACTAAGTTTTTGAACTCTAGCTCTTTGTCGTGTCTATCTCCTAGCTTCATCATCCCCATATAAAAATCATTGTCCTTTATTAGTTGTACCGCCATCTTAGTTCTTAAATATTGGCATTCGGTGACATCTTCGTCCATGACCTCTCCAAAGTTACCAATTTGTTCCGTAGCGACGTGAAATCCACAATTACCATCCCCATCCACCTCGTCGGTGGACAAAACAAATGGAACAATGAGGGGAGGGAGTTGTTTTATATATTCTTCTATAATTGTGTACCTTGATCGCAAGGGTCTTCCATGAAAATCACTAGGACAACGGAGAGTACCATACTTCTCTCTTATAGTCACCATTTCCGTTGATGATGTTTCTTGGGAGTTGCTCATTTGATCCACCGCCCCGGCTTGACTTACTTGAGAAGGCTTCGTAGAGACCTTTGGCCCCACTTGTCGGCCGGTTGGTCCACTTTGATCTTTTCTTGGACGACCTCTTTTCTTGGGTTGCGGCTCATCCTCAAATTCAGCTTCCGAATGCTCATGCCTACACATTATTCTTTTATTAGACAAAAACTCTTTCAATTCTTTTCTTTCCATGGACCAAGACACTTCGGGTGGCCTACCCGCCCCCTTTTGCTTAATAGGTTCATCCACCTCCCTTAGACAAGGGTTTAGAGCTTGCTCCAAATCATGCATCAATACTTGCTTCTTGGCGCCATTTGTTGTAGCATAGCGCTCGGTTATTCTTGCACACAAGTCTGAATCCAAGAACGACGGACCATCAACTATGGGGGTGCTCGGAGTGAAACTTAATTGCTTCCAAAATGGATGAATATCATTGATGTCAATCACATGGACGTACGTACCCATTTTATGACGACATGGGAGACCAATACCTATCATATCTTTGCAAACACAAACCGTATTCTCGTCATTGTAATCTTTATACAACTTCAATTGTTTCATCATGTGATTTATTGCCCATCTTGAAACTTTATGAAAAATGCCCCTTAGAAGCAATCTTTCTTTTTCATGTTCCATCGGGAATTTATGTACACTAAATTGCATAGAACCCTTAATCTTAACAAGATCTCGATTCGTGAATTCATGAATTTCTTCTTGGATCGATACAACTCCATTTTGACTACCTAGAAGAATTTTCTTTAACCGGCCATGAGACCCCTCCGCTATGCTTGTCGCCTTGTTCTTGAAATTGCGGCATTCATATGTCCATGCAAACACAAACCTCTCCTTGATCGTTAACCATTGTGTTTTACAATATTCAACCGGTTTTGGGTAGTCCTTGCCATATTCATCCTCCAATTTCTTCAAGTTTCGTTCGTAAATTTCCTCGGTCTTTGACCAAACGATTTTGTCCCATGCTTTCATGAACATTTTCCAAATGATTCCATCATCCTTCCATTTTTCATCAAATAACCTATTCTCTTCCTCTAGTTCTTCCACGGTTAATTTACTAATGCGCTCATCCTCTTCCTTCGACCTCTTGGTACCCTTCTTTGTTTTTTTAGCTTGGAAATGGAGATGGCAATTGTGTTTGATGTTGCATTGAATGTGCCACGTACATTGCAAGTTTCTGGCTTCAGGAAACACAACCCTTATTGCATGCATTAATGCTTGATCATTATACGTTACAATAACCCTCGGAAAATCGTCCCCATTATAAATGTACCTCAACGTCTCCAACATCCAAATGAAACTCACGTTGTTCTCATGATCCATTAAACCCCATGCAATTGTAAACGCGTTTTTGTCCGACGTGTGACAAGAAATGTTCAACAACGGCATATTATATTTGTTTGTCTTGTAAGTCGCATCTATCAACAAAATTTGATGAAAACACTGAGCCAATTTTATCATTTCCGGATGTGCCAAGAAAATACGTACCACTTTACCATCCTTTTCTTCCGTTCTCAACGTGTAGTCGTGTAACTCAGCTAACCACTGAGATTTTTGCATTACCGTTCTACCATCCCATTCCGTCCTTTTGATCGTAGCTAGCGCCGACTGAATAGTAGACAAAGAAGACAAGTTGTCGGGGTCGTCCGCCTTAATTTTACTTAAAATTGCACTCGCCTTTTGGATCCTCATTGACCGCACCGTCTTCATTTCATGTGGTTTTAATTTCGCAACCATTACATGTCCAACTAGAGTTTCCGGATCATCATGGTTATGACAACCATTAGCAACTTTAGACATTTTCCACTCTATACTATACTTACCATTGGGCTTATAGAAGACAATCTTAAATGGGCAGTCAATTTTCTTTGTATGAGTTCGGTATTTCTTTCGCTCCGTCTTTCTTACATACTTACTATTCTTTCCCTCGTGACTCTTCTTCACCCCACCTCGCTCACAAGTCATTTCAAACCGAATATTCTTCACACAAGGGTTTTGAACTACTACGCACATCTTCTCTTTTGCCTTGTTCGTTAGCCATTCCTTGGCCTCCTCCTTGCTTTGAGATATCTAAATGCGCAAAAAACAAAACAAACATAATAAGCATAACCATCTAACATACATGATTAAAAAAAAAAAAGATAATTCATGAACATACCAAATCGTTTTCATAGTGTATGGCAGTATCAGGCCTTAAATAATAATCGTCATCAACAGCCTACGCACCACGACAACAAGTTACGCAATTATAATCGAAATAAAGTCAAAAGATTGTACAACCGATTGTTAATAATCGGACGATATTGTCCTGAGATATTCTACCGATTATAAGTTGGACGGATGAACAATAGTCATGTGTAAAAAAAACTTTAACAATCGGAGGTTAAGTTAATTCATAAACAACCGATTTTTAATAATCGAAATCTATTGTACTACTTAAACACCCGATTATGAAAATTCAAGACTCACAATCTCTTCATTTTAGGAGCAATATATTTTTGGGATGACTTTTACAATCAGAAGTTGTGTTATGTATAAAACTTCTGATTAATACAAATTGAACCTTTGAATTTGGGATTTTTATTATATTCGGTAACCTGAATACATATTATACTCCCGATTGTAAATATTCGGTAGATAATTGTACTCAGTTGACTACCGATTAATATCCGTTAATGGCATTCAATGCATAACAGGTGACGATTTTTCACGTTCAAAAGCACACACAACCACACATAACATTGCTACTAGAGTTTCTTAACAACATACCTGATTGTTTGACGCATTGTTACCTTTGATTTCGGGTGATTGTCCACATTCTTCCATGAAAGCGTCCTCTAGGGTTTCATCTCCATCAAAGTGTGGATCATTCAATAAATACCCCAAATCGTCATCTTTAAACGGTAATGAATCTTGAATTTCATAATCTTCACGTACTTCTTCGTACCCATCCATGTTTATGGAATTTGGCTACCTACAATCGGGAGGAGGGGCAAAATATACCCACTTCTCCTTTTTTTTTCTTCTAGCTCTCTCACTTAATCGGGAGTGATTGGGAATATGAGTCGAAAATAAATTCCCACACCATAATATAGTACCTTTCCTACCGATTGCAGGTGAAACTGTCCGATTATTATAATCGGTAGATAATAATAAATAACAAACTCCCGATTATGATATGTCGCCAGCACGAAGCAAGTGGTTGGGGCTGGCTCATTAACCTAATACCTTAGAAATTCTGGCGAAGGTTCTTTTTGGGGACAAATTATCTAGTTTAACCTCCGATTATATTTAATTTCAAAATTTTAGAATTGAAAGGTTTTAGGGAAAGTCATTTTTGGGGCAACCTGTAATCGGTAGATAATTTAGTATAATAAACTCCGATTATTGCGAAGGTTCGTTTTGGGGAAACATATAATCGGTAGACAAAATATCTAGTTTAACCTCCGATTATATTTAATTTCAAAATTTTAGAATTGAAAGGTTTTAGGGAAAGTCATTTTTGGGGCCACCTTTAATCGGTAGATAATTTAGTATAATAAACTCCGATTATTGCGAAGGTTCGTTTTGGGGAAACATATAATCGGTAGACAAAATATCTAGTTTAACCTCCGATTATATTTAATTTCAAAATTTTAGAATTGAAAGGTTTTAGGGAAAGTCATTTTTGGGGCAACCTGTAATCGGTAGATAATTTAGTATAATAAACTCGATTATTGCGAAGGTTCGTTTTGGGGAAACATATAATCGGTAGACAAAATATCTAGTTTAACCTCCGATTATATTTAATTTCAAAATTTTAGCATTGAAAGGTTTTAGGGAAAGTCATTTTTGGGGCCACATTTAATCGGTAGATAATTTAGTATAATAAACTCCCGATTATGGCGAAGGTTCGTTTTGGGGAAACATATAATCGGTAGACAAATTAACTAGTTTAACCTCCGATTATATAGTTAGATAGATAAAACCGATTTCAACCTAAATTCCTTTTTCATTTCGTTTCTTTTCAAGACTCACAATCTCCCCTCCTCCTCTTGCTCTCCGAATACAGAGAGCAAAACTCTCCCCCTCGTTAACTCCGCTACCATACATCGTTATCGTTAATCGTCGAATATTCTCTAAGAAGATGAAAGATAGGGTACGTAAATCGGGTCGAAACCAAAATGTTGTTCGTGGGGGTGATTCCAACATTGGAGTGATTAACAATAATAAAGAGGTTCTCAACGAAGAACACGAAGAACGCGAACAAGGTGATGAAGAACTGGTCCCTGATGTAGATGATTCTGATAGCCAAACACTCAAACAACTTCAAATGGCCCCAATAAGGTAACATTCTACCGTTAGATTTGGGTTTGTAGTACTTTAATTCGACGAAACCACGAATTTTTTTCTTAGGGTTTTCGGTTCTTAGACATATTCGGGAGGTATATATTTTTTTAAACCTCCGATTATTGATTCAATTCTCACTATTAAAGAACATTTGACATATTCGGTTGATAATATATTAGGTTTCTTTCCGATTATAATAGACTGTTGTATCTCCTGGACATAAAATGTAACATATTCGGCAACTATAATTTTTTTTTTGCTACCGATTGTGTGTATTCGTTGGATTATGTTGAAATTAGACTTCCGATTATTAATAATCGGACGCTTATGCTAAACTTATACTTCCGATTATGAACCTATTTTACCTTTTCATGATATTTAGGGATAGGCGAGGAAAAAAACCCGAAGACGCAATTGTCTCGGATAGTGCAAGGTTGGAAAGGCGTAAGAACTTAACAGCTAGTTCAAGGAGAGCTAGGGTCACTAAATCCACTTCAAGTGCTAAAGATGGAACTCAATTAGCTTCCCCACATGTAGACCCACTTGAAGAAGGTGTCCAACCAAGTGCCGCACAAACAGAGACAGTACAAGAAGGTGTACATCCATCTGCTCCACAATCACATCCTGAAATTCAACCTGCTATTGAACCCGAAGCACAATAAGAAAGAGTTGTGGAAGCTGGACAACACAGTGGTGCGCAACAAGAAGGAGAATCCTCAAAGAAAAATCCTCCTCGAAAGAAGGCGAAACACCTTGTCCCAAAAGAACTCAAGGTGAAGAATATTCCAGAAGGAACAATCCTTGGGATGCCGGCTGATGGAGGAAAATTGTTATTTGGATACAAAGATTCCTGGGCAAGAGAAATATATGAAACTGAGGTAATAATCGTATGTAGTTTTAAGTTCGTATTTTCTTGGGTATTCGTAATAGTTTTACGGGTTATAAGTTGAGGTTATTATGATTGGTTTTTAACTTGTCCTGTGTATAATAGTACCATGCCGATGCGGTTCATTTACTCAAACCCACCGTCGCACCACCTAAAATGCTGGAATGGCCTTTAGCCGGTGAATGTGAAAGGCTCAACACAATTATTGCATCTTCGGGGTTGGCTAATGCTGCTGAAAACTCTATGCTGGAACATGACCGGGTGGCTATATCGATGTTTGTGGAGAGACTTTATCCTGAGACCGACACCTTCCATATGCCATTTGGAGAGATGACAATTACCCCAGATGATGTTGTGCAGATTCTTAGACTCTCTGACCATGGAAACGGTGTCAGGGCTGAGTTCACAAAGCAGTTGGAATGGCCCAAACTTTATGATCTAACTAACAATTGTTTGGGTTGGGATGAAGAAACATCAAAAACTGAGTTCAAGAGATGCATGGGTTATAGAACCAGACAATTCAACATTGGTTCTCTGATGGATATGTTCAAGGGAACCAAGGAAAAACAAGAGAACGGAACTTTAACTGATGAGAAAGTGAACCATGTGGCCACCGCATATCTCCTATGTGTATTGGGATGTGTAATTTTCCCTAATACTAGTGGCAATCGGGTCGACGCCAACCTTTTACAACTTCTAGATCCCCTCAATAAAGTGCATGAGTACTCTTGGGGCACTGCATGCCATGCGTGGTTGATGGAAGAGTTGAGAAAGGCGTCGAGGCTAGGAATTAGCCAAGTGGCCGGGAACGTGAGTCTACTACAGGTATTTTTATTATTCCTACATACTTGGTTGTTTTTAAATTTTTGTAGCATTGAAGAATCAATTTCATAAAACTTGCAAAAATTTCAATACAGACATGGATCTACGACCACTTACCTATCTTGGGATTGGCCATTCAAAACCCGGCGTGGGCGCCAGGTCAGCTTAGAGGAAAAAAGTACGTCTTCGATGACAACCATTCTAGAACAAAGGAGCAGCATCTGATTCGTTTGAGGGAGGTTTTGGACTCACTGAAATCCCAAGACGTATGCTTTGATCCATACAAGGAAGACCGAGCTAAAGGACATATCGCATGTCGGTCAGACTTGGCCCTTTATTTTGGGCCATTGTGGCACCCAACATGATACGTGATGTACAATGCCTCGAGGGTGATGCGACAATTCGGTTATGTACAAGCTTTACCAAAGTGGCATATCAATGGGATTTTTTTTTGGATGTGGATAAATGAGATTCATATAAAGCTCCTATCATAGTGGTTTACAAGGGTAGCCCATCCTGCAAACACCATTGGGATAGAAGGATGGATTACTTGATCAGCGGTGGAAGGCAAGCCAACAACGGTTTTGAAAGTGCTCCCAACTATATGGATTGGTATCAGAATGTTTCTCATTATAGCATAATCCGTGATCTTAAATCAAAGCCCGCACCGTATAAGAGTATCCTCAAAGAAAAACCTCCCGGTTTTGATAGATTGGTACGTATTGCTTTCTTAATTTACTTTTATTTTATGGGTCAAAATTAGACTAGAACCGTACTTTATGGTATGCTATGTTTTAAAACAGATGAACAGGTTAAGAGGTTTTTCCAAATGGTGCAGTAATTGCATAAAATCCGGAGAGCATGTGCCACTTGAGAAGATAAAAGAGCACCAAGAGATGATTGATAACATTGATAATGAAGATTATGCATCGCGGTTTGGGGATAAAGCCAAGCAACCTAAAAAGGTTGTGAAAAAAAGAACTCGGGCGTCATCGAGCACTCAAGTTGATGAAACCGGTGATGATGTTGGTCCAAGTGGTAGAGTCAGTAAAGGTCGCAAAGTCATGGGAAAAAAGAAGAAATAAACTTTCGATGTTGTAAACTCTCGCTGTTTTTAGTTAACTTTATGGTTTTCAAAGTTTATGTCGGATTATGTCGTTTCAAAAGTTTGTGTCGGATTATTAGTTGGTACGTTATGTTTTTGGATTGTGAATTCTTCCTTTTATGGATTATGAATGGCTATATTGTAAACTCAAGTTGATGAAACTGTTGAATTCTGGGACAAAATCGGAGGGTTATTTTAATATAACAACCTACCGATTATGGGGTTTTTGCTTTTTTGGTCAGAATCGGAAGCTTTATATATTTTTAACCAACCGATTCTGAAGATTTTGCAAAAATTTTATTCAGAACCGGTAGGTTAATAATTTAATTTGCCTCTCGATTATTAGGTGTAAAAAAAAACTTGTCTTTTGTACCCAAACAACACCACAATCGGAGGGTAATTTTTAAACAATCCTACCAAATAATAATATTCGGTAGGGATGTTTAATGGTTAATTTCCGATTATTATGTGTCAAAACAATCTGTTTCCTGGAACCAAATAACACCCTAATCGAGAATCTATATTCCTTCACTGGTTAACGATTATATTAAACGGTAGTTGTTGTTTATGAATTCCTTATGATTATTCTGTGCCCAAAAACTTTCTTTTTTGTAGCCAAACAACCAAACAATCGGAAGGTAAATTTTCACCCAGACATCCGAATAATTATATTCGGTAGGATATATGTTTTTTTTAATATCCGATTATTCTGTGTGAAAAAATTGGTTTCCTGGAACCAAATAACAACATAATCGGCAAGTATGTGGACTCACAAAGTTACCGAATATCTTAATCGGGAACTTAGTTGGCGAGATATTCTACCGAATATGAATAATCAGAAACTTTTTTAGATTAATATTCATCCGATTAAGTGTATTACATAAACCTCAAAAGACCACAACCTTACAATTTCGTCAAAAACACCTAAATCCATACTCCTTATTGACCATAAAAGTATTAAGAAAGATCATAACGTCCAGACACCGCAGAAATTGTCCCTCTTGATTTTGTAACATCCTTCATGTTCAAATCGTTTCCCGTATAGGTCCATATACCGATAATCAGCAAGATTTCTTACGAATTACCAAGTTAGTATTAACGAATGAGTAACAAGTGAGCTGGAGTTATGAAACATACTTACTCATTTTTGATACGTCCATTGAGGAAAAGCATCCCTAACAAATCGTTCTTCATCTTCAAGCTTGTCAATCTCCTTATCGATCGCCTTCATTCTCATCATAATGTCATTGGATGATCTTCGAATTCGATTACCATCTAACGCCTCAAATACCATTAAAATACGGTTCCATAACTTCTCTTCGGATTCCCGTTTGTGGATCTTGTGAACAATTTCATGAACAGTTACCACAACCCACGCTCTATAAATAGCACAATCTTCTTCTTCTGCAAAATCAATATCCATGTTTTAGGTTTTCTAAATTAGAACTGAAGAGACAAAAGAGTTTGGTGCAATTGGGGTGATAGATCTGAGTTTCTTTATATAGGCTTAGGGTCCAACGACTCTTTTTTACTTTTCCCAAAATTTCAAACGGCTAGTTCTGAAATTGAGTTCAACATGCAACGTCAAATTTGACGAAGGTTGAAAGTGGAGAAACAAATAATTGGTAGGAATTATAGTTACAATACCTACCGAATATATTAGCTTACAAAATTTTATTTTGGGGCAACACATAATCGATAGGTTGTGTAACCTATTTTCCTTACGAATATGTCTACATTCAAAACACGAACCAAGCGATTATGCCTGGCACTGAACACTCAAAACCTATGGAATTTGTCAATGGTTCGATCTGGGGATCCTTATAATCGGTAATTTGTTTAAGGTAGATAAACTACCGATTATAGCAGATTTCAAAATTCAATGCATGAAGGATTTTCGAAATAAATCATTTTGGGGATACTTATGATCGGATGGTTTTGTAATATATAAAACTTCCGATTACTGCTGCACCCAAAACACACACCAAGTGGTTATGGTTGGCTGTGTAAACTCAAAACCTATGAAATATGGCAAAGGTTCGATCTGGGGCTCGATATAATCGGTAGGTTTTGTAGTTGTATAACCTACCGATTATCGAATATTTCTAAATTCTCTACGTGAAGGATTTTAGAAATAATATCATTTTGGGGAAACTTATAATCGGTAGGGTTTAACATATTATCCGTCCGATTACCGATAAATCCACAGCTCAAGCCAAGTGGTTATGGTTGGCTCTGCACCCCTCGGAACCTCCGGGATTTGGCCAAGGTTATATAAGGGGCTCCTTATAATCGGTAGCCTTAAAATTTGGATAAGCTACCGAATAAACAAAGGATTATTTGACGAAGTATCTACAAAATATTCGGTAGGTAGAGTTCCAATTTAACCTACCGATTAACAACTAACCTACCGATTGTTGTTTTGGCTACCGATTATAAAATGGCATAGTTGCCATTTAGAAAAATAACGGATAGACCTTTTTGTCCTTTAGTGTCGGAAAAATAGCTATTGAAAATATCCACAACACTTATCCTAGAAAACATTGTTAAATCCCAACAACAGATACGGAGGGTGTTGTACGGATTGTGTCTTCATTCCACTTGAAAAGAAGTTACAAGTAAGAGTTTCATGTGGCCCCTAGGTATTAGGTTTTTTGTTTCATCTCCATTTTCTCTTCTTGTAAATTTGTTGAAGGGATTTGTTGGGTAATTTGTGTAGCTTAGTATTAATCATTGTTTAACCCTATCTAAAAAAATTAAAGATAAGTTTTTTCTCTCGTATTTTGTTCTTTTATTTTGTTCATCCTTTAATTTTACGCGTTTGGGTGACCTTTTTTGTCCTTTAGTGTTCATATGCAACCCCTATGAAAAGAAGGGCAGTCCACACCAGGTCATTCACCGGATGTCATCTTTGCATCTATTTGTTAATTGGGATCGTGAACATCTTTTGGAGGACTTCATCTTTGTTTTCCGTGTCATATGCCTGTGGAAATTGGAGGTATGTTCTTTCACCGTCTTAAGTTATCTCGATGGTTTGTGATTTTATTTTAAATATATGTTGTATCTACTCTAGAAGTTGTAATTTCCCCTCAAATAAAAGTGCGAATTTCAAGAAGGACATAGATAGTTACTGGAAATGGTTTGTTGGCAACTTGGCATCTAGAGGTTAGTGTTTAAGATTTTTAGTGTTTGTTAGTGTTTGTTTGTGTTTAAGATTTCAAGAGGTCAGTATCACAATTATCACTGATTTAGAGTAATTTGTTTAATTAATTTTGTAACCTGGTGTCGCGATAAAGATGAATGTTTCCCATTTCTAACCTGTTTAATAATAATAAAGTTAGTAATTAAATATAAGATTATTAATGCCTCGAGCATCAAATTGCACAATTTTACTTAAGATAGGAGATTAAAGCATTTGAGGTGTGATAAAAGACATCAAAATGATCAGAAAATATGCATTATTAGGCACTAGTATGCATTGCTATGGGGTTATTGAATGTTCACAATCATATTTTGTGAACTATGATGCATGGTCGTTAATGACTTTGTATGTTCTTATTTGTTAAGAAAATCCTTTTATATGCCTTTGGTATTCTTGGTATAAATCCATGCGCATTATTAGGCACTAGTATGCATTGCTATGGGGTTATTGAATGTTCACAATCATATTTTGTGAACTATGATGCATGGTCGTTAATGACATGTTCTTATTTGTTAAAAAATCCTTTTATATGCCTTTGATTGATTCTACCCTCTAAGGACAAATCATCTTGTAGGTGCAAAAAAGATGATTTTTGCAGTATTAATCTCTATGGTTTTATATATTGCAAATTGTTATGTGATATATTGTTTACCTCTGTGAACCTTGACTCTCCCATACTTGTTCAAAATTTATCCTATTACATGTCGGTATGAAAGTATTGATAAAAGATCGAATGAACTTTTGACTACAAAAGTAAAGCCTTTTATGTCATTATGCAAATATTGATGGAAGAAAGAATGAACTTTTATTTACAAAGATTAAGTCTATTATATGTCATTGTGAAAATAGTGATGAAAAATAGAATGAATCTTTGATTATTCCGCAATATTGCTCTATCCCTGATCCACATATTTGTGCATATACTGTGTTGCTACGTAAGTTCTCTTATGTTGAGCATGACCAATTAAATTGATCATTTTCCTTGTGGTTGATTTAATTGAGATTTTTGGATACAAATTCATGTTTCATGTGAATTTGTTAATGTCCAAAGAAATCCTTCTTTTCTTGTGAAAGTAAGGTCGCTCTTGTTGTTCTTTCGGGAATGACATTTTATGGGGGAGAGTTCTTAATTGAACTTTGGTTTAATTGCCAAATCTTTGTGGGGAGTGCGGCTGTGGAATATTATAGGGGTTATCTTGTATATTTATAAACTCCTTGATGAATGCATTTAGTTTCGACTATATAATTGCATCTAAAAAAGTTGATATGTGCTTTCTTTTGGTCATGAAGTGTCTCTATGGAAATTTCATTAGGATCCCACTAGTTTTTGTACCTTTGCTAATTTTATTGACAAAAAGGGGGAGAATTAATGTGTAGTTCGCATTACAAATATATATGGTTTTCGGATCGTTATGTAAGGGGGAGTGGTTTTCACGTGAGATGAAGTATTGACTAAGGGGGAGTAATACATATCACCATAGTATTGTTGTTGAAGTTGTGATAAAATTGAACTTTGATGTTGTGTAATAATACTATGACATTGTATAATAATGATTGAGAGATATTATTTTCTCATTGTTATGACTACGGATCTTCAACAACGATGATGCTGCATTGAATATCTTTGGAATCATTGGAATACTTGGAAGTGACGAAGATTTCGAGTAATGTTAAAGAACCAAGGATATCAAGCATGTGGATGAGAATCTGCAAAGTTTATTTATTTTGTATTCCATATGTATTGATAGTTTTGTCACTAAAATTGACAAAGGGGGAGACTGTTAGAGCACTGCTCAGTCGAACTCGCAAGCGTTGCTATCTCAAGCTTGTTTGTCAAGTTTAGTTTCCAAAACTATAAGTCTTGATTTATAGTCTACTTATAGCTAAGTCTCGGACTCGGACAGTATGTGTAGTTGAGCTCTAGACTCCACGACGTTCATCATGCAAATACGAAGAAATACTCAAGGAACTGGTGGAAGTTCATCGACAAAAAGGTATGTGGAGACTTGAACTTATCTATCACTCAAAAGTCTATTATTCTATCTCTTATCTTGAGACAAAAGTCGTATTGCTATATAGACTTCAATTATACACATTTGCTATTTCGACCCGAGTTTATCTCGCTTATCTATTTATCGAAATATGTGTTGGTAAGCTTTCGCTTTGGCCAAATTCATCTTTACTCGTGACGAAAATCATGTTAATTATTTTAATAACTTGAAAATTGCTTTGATGAAAAATAGTTTGTGAATAACAACTATATAACATCCTCTAAGAAAGTTTCAATAATTGAAATGAGAGTTTTAAACATGTAATCATCTTTTGATATAAGCATAGTATGTTTTCACATTTGTGTAAAAGTCCAAAAACGGGAATCCAAAGTATGCGTACCCGTACGCGTACTGGCGGTTGTTGGAAATCCGGGATAGTATGCGTACTCGTACGCGTACTAGCGGAAAGTTCACGGACTTGAATTTCTGCTGGAGTTTGATAGTGATAACAAACTCAATCCGGTTACTTAAGTACGTGTACCTATTTCTAAAATCGGTTTGTTCATGAACTAAAACATTTATATATATTAAGGAATGCAATCTTTGCAAACTGTGGCAATAATGTTCATGAATCGAATTGAGTGAATCAAAACCTATTTTACTTTGATTTTGTCTCGTATACTTCTATGAGATATAAGTAATTGAACAACTCTCTAACTAGTTCATTTGAGTCATTTGAACTAGTTATGGTGAATATGAATAAGGTTGATATGAAAGTGCTCATATGGCTAACCATTGGTTAACAATTGTTGAACCAACTAAGTGTACACGTATAGGTATGGTTACTCAAACCTAAATGAAGTTACATTTCATGTGTGTATAACAAGATAAGTTTGATCCAACGGTTGAAAAATATTAGCTTGAATCTAATCAGGTTTTTATCTAATAGTGATTATTGAATGCTTTATTACCAAGGTAACTTAGATTGCAAACCCTGATTTGGAGACTATATAAAGGAGAACTATAGCAACTGGAAAACCTAATCCCCACACCTCTTGTGTGATACTAGTTGTGTAAGCTAGATTCGATTTTCCTTTAACCTTAAGTATCTCTCGGGACCCTGTAGGTTAATGACTTAAAGACTTCATTGGGATTGTAAAGTCATACCCAACTATTTTCTCTGTAGTTGTGTGATCTGATCTTGTTGTTTCTATCGTGATTGAGTGCAATTATAAGATTGGCTCGAGATTTATATCTCTTATAGGAAAGATAGAAAAGTATTCACAAACACCTTCATCTCATCGTTTGTGATTCAACAATATCTTGTTTCGCTCGTCGATTAAGATTATTGTGAGGTGATTGATATTTCTAGGTTGTTCTTGGGGAATATAAGTCTGTTATATCAATTGGTTCATGTTCACCTTGATTTATCAAAAGACGGAACAAAACTCGTAGGTATTTCTATAGGATACATATTTATCTATTCCCGTAGACTTTTCTGCGTGAGACAAATTTGTTTATTAAAGTCTTCGACTTTGGGTCATAGCAACTCTTAGTTGTGGGTGAGATCAGCTAAGGGAATCAAGTGCATAGTATCCTGATGGAATCATAGATGTAAGGAGCGTAACTATACCTTGAATAAGTGTGAGATTGCATTGGGTTTCAACTACAGTCCAGACCGAAGTTAGTTTGTAGTAGGCTAGTGTCTGTAGCGGCTTAATACATAGTGGTATTCAATCTTGACTAGGTCCCGGGGTTTTTATGCACTTGCGGTTTCCTCGTTAACAAAACTTCTGGTATCTGTGTTATTTCTTTCCTGCATTATATTTTGTTATATAATTGAAATATCACAGGTTGTGCGTTGAATCGATCAATTGGCAAATCCAACCTTTGGTTGTTAAATGAATTGATTGATTCTTGAATATTGGCCTTTGGTACCATTCAAGTTATCTCTCATAAATTCAATTAGGCTCTCAAATTATTGTTTGTTTGATTGCGGATTGAATTAAGAGATTGAGATATAACTCTTTGATATACTTTTCTTAAGATTGAATCTGACTGTCTAGTTGATTCTCTTTGTTAGAGCATAGCTCGGTTGAACCCACCAAGCGTTGGTATGACAAGTTTTGTTGTCATATTTTAGTGAGCCAAAACGCATTTAAAGAGTCGCTTGATTATGTACTAGAGTCAACTTCGTATAGGTTAGCTTGAAAGTATTAGGATATGATACATTACAAGTATTGCGAAGACTTGAAGAAGTAAATAAGTAAGGATCTACAACGACAACATCATCCTTCCACTTGAGGTTAGTGATATTTGACTTGAAAAGTTTCATTCCCTAACCTATCTTTCAAGTCGTGCATATTGAAAACAAAACTGTGAAGCATGAATGATTACACTCTAGTTAGACATAGTATTAAGGAATACAATATGAGGTTTATTGCTTAACCATTAAACTTTGTATATAAGACATCGACATAATCGTTTGAATCCTATTGTGATTGTGTATGGGTATAAGGTGAAGATTTCATCCTAGGAAACAATGTTTTACATTTTTTTTAAGGAAGTAAATTCATGAAATTGTTTTGTGAATCGAAAGGAAAATCGCCAGGCAGTATTGGTATTGTTATTCATTGCATATCTTTTGAACTACCAATATGTGTGATTAGTATAACCGCTCGTGATTTGTTTATGTTCTTGGTAAAACTATTCACAAAGGCCTGAATTTTGTATTTATATAACTTTTATTAGTGAAATCGATCTTAAGTAATCACCTGAGATGGTATGATCGATTTAGTGTTATTGGTATGAATGACTCTGGGTAAAGGGGAACCGATCCTAGTAAGAGGTGAAACCTAATCGATCCTTGTATGAGGTGCATCAAGTTTTTAGTAGAAAGGGGAACCGATCCTATGGACATGTGCATCAAGTACAAGTTAGATACCATATATATGTGGGGAACCGATCCTAGTGCCTAGTCAACTGAATTTTGGTAACTAGCGTGACTATTCACATGGAGGTAGAACCGAAACTTATTTTGGTAGGACCGTGAAACCCATGTTTGGTGATTGAGTGTTCTTGATCAATCACGTAGTTCTTGAAAGTCATATGAACCAATTCTAAACTTGTTTGGAAGTGTGGCAAATCGGTTTCAAGGTTGTAAGTATGAAAGAGGACTTACAAAGTAAAGATGTCCACATACTTTGAACATGTGCAGTAACGTATATCTTTAATTGTTCAAAGTTATTCCTAAATAGCTAAAGGAATAAAATCCCGGATCGAAAAATAAGTTGAGAATCTTTTATTTAAGGTTTTTAATTTTATTTTAGGAAAATGAAAATTAGTAATGTGCATTTACTAATTGGAGATTTTCCAAGAGATTTTCGGTCAATATTTTGGACAAAGTATCCCCAGGAATTAAGGAAACCAAATTTGGAATATATTGCATATCTTGAGAATATTTTCAGTTTTGGAAATTCGTTGGTGTTCAAACTTCCTTGGTCTATAAATATCAAAGTTTGCATTTCGAGCAAACTAATCCTCAGAGACAGCAAAACTATCTCAGTTGTGTTTCTACTGGTGAAGCCTCCTATTCATAGAGAAGAGTAACCTAATTAAGAGAAATCTCTTACTGGCGCTCAGTTTAAAGACTTCTTTGGGATTGAGAAGCTCTATTAGTACCGTTGGTGGGAAACTAGATAATTGTGGTTTATCTTATGTTTTCGATTGATTTGATTGGATAACGGTGGTTGAACTTTGATTGCACCTAGTTTGTTTATGCTTGAGAATCTTCTCTTCTGATATAAGATTCACTCAAAATAGATTGAAGTTTCAACGGGGATCTTTAGACTGTTTGTAGATCTAAAGACATCTTATGATAATCCATTGTTAACAGACTCCGTTCTGTGCGTGATTGATCACAAGATATTCAAGTTGATTATATGCAGGTGTTTATTGGAGATATAAGAAGATTTGAAGACAAAGAAGACTTTGAAGACTTCTGATTTGGGTTTAGAATCTTTGGTGTGCACAATAGTTATTTCGGTAAAAGAGGATCCAACTATAATCGGGTTTTATCCTTGTGGTAGATTATATTAATTAGTTGTGTATATCGAGATCAATACAATTCTTTGTGATTTAAAGTATTGATTCCAAAATCTTAACAATTACTTTGGTAGTTGATAATAAGATTGATCTAAGAACCCGGCAAAGGATTTTATTGAGATAAACAGAAGAGCCTTTGTCGAACTCACATCACTTGGATGAAAAGAGTTGATACCAAACATATTTGTTGTTTCTTTACTATTTGGAATACAAACCAAAGGAATTGTTCCAAGTACGTGACTTATTACAGGTCGGAGGCGTGGGAATGCAGAAGGAACTAGGTGAATTATAGGTTTAATTGCTTGGTCTCAACTATACGAAGTTGGTTTAATTTTGTATAGCGGCTTAATCCTGAGAGTATTCAATTCTGGACTTGGTCCCGAGGTTTTTCTGCATTTGCGTTTTCCTCATTAAAAAAATCTTGATGTGTCATTTACTTTTATTTTCGGCAATTATAATTGTTGTTATTATTATTTAAATTAAATTACACAAACGTTAATTCCTATTTACTTGATAAGTAATCCTACTGTGTTTGGTTAATTCCGAACCTTTTATCAAGTAAACATACTTCGTTGTTGTATTGTATCGATCTCATATTCATATACGATCACACGAAGTGTGAACCGTTTTGTTGTGTTGTCTCGACTCAGTCCATAGACAATCATTTTCGGAGAAAGGACTTATAGGTGGATTTTTTTTAGATTGAGGTATATTTGGGTACTCTCATCTTTTCACTCTTGAGAGTATATTGAAGTTAGTCCATACAGATTTCTAAGTGAAATATTGGGTTTGGTTTTTAGAACCACGCTTTTTCAAACTTCATTCTCACTTTCTTCTATATTACCTTCATTCTCACTTTCTTGTTCATCAATTTCATTCTCACCTTTTTCTTCATCTCCTTCCTTTCCACCAATTTCTTCTTCATCACCTTCCTTGCCACCATTTATTCTTCATTAATCTCCTTGCCACAACTTTCTTATTCATTAACTTCCTCCTCACTACTTTATTCTTTAACAAGTTCTCTATCACCATCTCCTTCTTCAGTAGGTGTATCAGAATCAAATTCTTCTGGTGTTGGTTGCTCCGCTTGAGGTGGTGGGTCATTGATACATATCACTTTGGATTTAATCCCCGAGCCATTTCGGTGGGAAGCATTTAAGTTTTTACGACCCTCTCGACGAGATCTCAAACTCTAAGGAGAATCAGAGTCATTTTTCTACTTATATTTCTTTGCGGCTTGCTTTTGTTGCATGCCCTTGTTTGGCCTGTAGAATACGGAGATAAGCGACAAACAACAATGGAATTGAATGCATATTTTGAATTCAAGATATACAATAGGTTTACTCGATACACATTTAAAATGCGATTCCTAACATAACACATTACAATTGGATTATATAAGTGCTCATGTAATCCGATTCTAATAAAAAATAGGAACAAAAAATTGGGAATTTTTTCTTACAAGAATCGGGTTACATTTTATTTTATTTTATTTTATTTTATTTTTTTTGCTAAATCATATATTTATTTATTACCAAAATATAACCAAAGTACAATTATTAGTCAAGACATACCAAGACTAATTACAATTGGTAAACTAAACACAACTGAAAGAAAAGGAAATTATTTACACCCAAAAATGTTTAAAAGAATCTAAAATATGGAATGTCTTACTCTTCCATTGTGCCAATGAATTGTGGTTTGTCTTCATAATATATCAGCTCCCCCCTATTAAGAGTAGTGCCCTTTTTGGTTAACTTATCATCTGAAAAATTAGCCTCCATGTATGTATGTTTGAAACATATATTCCTTAATTCTTTCAGTACTCTCTTCCATCTATTAATCACAATCCAAGGAATTTTATAATTGGAGAAAGCTGTCAGTAATGCTTTAGAATCAAGACTAAAATATACATCTAAAAAATATTTCTTAAATTTCCTTTGACCTGCAGTTACCAGAGCCATAACTTCTGCAATGTGATTTGTGGCTATACCCAGCCCACCCGTAACTGCACCAACACATTCACCTGTATCACTCCTTCCAATAAAGCTAAAGACTGCAACACCTGGATTTCCCTTAGCAGCACCATCATAACATATTAAAATATGGTTTTGTCTAGGCAATGTAAAAAAATCTCCTTTACTCTGACATATTTTCTCCTAACTCCCCTTATATCAAATTACATTATCATATTCAAATCACATACACTGTTGTACATCACCCTTCATTCTTACTTTGCACTCTCTGGTGAAACTCAAAATTCTGTGTTTAATGCTTTCAGAATTGGGATTTTCTCCTTCATATATTCTCCTATTTCCACTCAACTAAACTTCCACCATCAAGGTAAATGCACTTATGTACTAGATTTCCTTGATAGAAGTACTTTTACTTTTGACACATTTGAGAACATCATCAAAATTTAAAGGGAGTAAGATATTAAATATACCTCCTATCCAATGCCATATTTGTTCACTGAAAGAGCATCTCCAAAGTATATGGTCCAAATTATCTTGTCCATTCCTACACAGATAGCATTTTGAAACTATGTTGAAACCTTTCTTCCTCACATTCTTCTCAGAAGCAACATCCCCCCTCAAACTTTTCCACATATTACAAGCAGTATAAAGGTGTATACTTGGACTCCACACTTTTTTTGTCCAATGAATAATGGGAAACTTCTGTCTGACCAGCTGCACAACATTATCCACTGTAAAGTTACCATTTATATCATTGATCCATATTATTTTGTCTATCACATCTCCAATACTTGGTAATTCATCAATATTCACCATTCCATTACTGATATTTTCCATTCACCATTAAAAATTAGCTCATTGACCTTCATGTCTTGATTTTGTATAACAAATGCATCCATCAGATGTGAATCAATTAAGGTATTATAAGTTACCAATTTGTATTTCCACACAGAAACATTGCAACTGGGAAACCTAATCCCCACATCTCATTTGTGATACTAGTTACGACTAGAGTTGATTCTTCTTTAACCTAGGTCTCTCGAAATATATATTAGCAAGCTTTCACTTTATCCAAGTTTATCTTATATTCTTGACGAAATTCAAAAGATGATCATGTGAAAATTGCCCGGTAACATCTTACATGACTTGTGTGAGACAGTCATTTGATGTAGGCTCAGAATATTTCGTATTGATCATATGCTCACTTAAACAAATTTTTGAAGCTAATAGTTTATGTAAGACAACTATTTTTGTCTTCCAAGAATGTTTCAATGGTTGAAATAAGATTTTAGAACAATTGGATATAAGCATAATATGCGTACTTGCATATATGTAATCCATGTCCGGGAACCATAGTATGCATACCCGTATGCGTGCTTGTTGGTTTGTGAAAGTCGGGGGACCTTGTACACATACTGATATGCGTACTGGCATAAGGTTTAGGTCCAGAATTTTTTGCTGAGTTTGGAGGTATGTGTACCCGTTCGCATCATGGAGAACCCAAACTTAGTCCGACCACTAAGGTATGCGTACCCGTTTGCATACCTAATTGGATATTGTTCTAAAATCAACTTGTTCATGAACTAATACATTTATATAATAAGGAATGCAATCTTTTGCAAACCCTGGAAATAATACTTGATTCGAGTGAATCAAAATCGATTTTGCTTCAATTGTGTCTTGTATACTTCTATGAGAATATAAACAATTGAACAACTCTAGAACTAGTTTCATTTGAGTCATTTGAGCTAGTGATGGTTAAGATGAATATGGTTGATATGAATGTGTTCATATGTCTAACTTCGGTTAACTATTGTTGATCCAACTAGGTGTATGCATTTAGGTACGGTTACTCATATCTAAATGAAGGTACATTTCATTTGTGTGTAACAAGATAAGTACGATCTAATGGTTAAAAAATACTAGCTTGAGTTTAATCATGTTTTCATCTAACCGTGAATTGAATGCTTTGTTACCAAGGTAACATTGATTGCAAACCCTGATTTGAAGACTATATAAAGGAGAACTCTAGTAACTGGGAAACTTAATCCCCACACCTTCTATGTAAGCAACTAGAGTCGATTCTTCTTTAACCTTAGGTTTTTCACGAAACCCTGTAGGTTAACGACTTGAAGACTTCATTGGGATTATAAACCTAGACCTAACTATTTTCACTATAGTTGCGTGTTCAGATCTTGTTGTTTTCTATCGTGATTGAGTACTATCTTCTCTAAGATTGGCTCAAGATTTAATTTCCGATAGGCAAGATAAAAAGTAGTCACAAACATCTTCGTCTCATCGTTTGTCATTCCACAATATCGTTTTTAGCTACCACACGATTATGATTATTGTGAGGTTATTGATATTTCTAGGATGTTCTTCGGGAATATAAGTCCGGTATATCAATTGGTTCATGTTCACCTTGATTTATCAAAATATAGAACAAAACTCATAGGTTTATCTGTGGGAGACATATTAATTCATACAATAGTCTTTTCCGTGTGAGACAAATTGGTTTATCAAGTCTTCGATTTTGGGTCGTAGCAACTCTTAGTTGTGGGTAAGATCATCTAAGGGAATCAAGTGCATAAAATCATGTTGGGCTTCAAAGACATAAGGAGCGCAACTATACCTTGATCAGTGTGATATTGGTTAGGGATCAACGACATTCCAGTCCGAAGTTAACTTGGAGTAGGCTAGTGTATGTAGCGGATTAATATAGTATGGTGTTCAAATCTGTACTAGGTCCCAAGGTTTTCTACATTTGAAGTTTTCTTGTTAACAAAATTTTTGGTGTCTGTGTTATTTCTTTTCCATATTATATTTTGTTATATAATAAAAATATCACATGTTGTGCGTAGTTCAATCAATCAGATAATCCAACCCTTGGTTGTTGATATAAATTGATTAACACTTGAAAATTGGTCTTTGGTACCGTTCAAGTTGTTTCACATAATAATCAGGCTCACGGATTTCTATCTGTTTGATTTGGTGATTACATTGTGAAACAAAAATATAACTCTTGGTTATATTTCCATTGATGAGTCTGACTTTCTAGTTGATTCTTTTGGAATTATATTGGAGTTTTCCATACAGACTGCTAAAAGAAATATTGGGTGTGGTTGTTAGACCCCCACTTTTTCGATTGGTATCAGAGTAGGCAAACACATTTAAAAACTCATAAGTCTGTGTTTGTAGAGATCTGACTCTATGGACATATGTGTTGTCTCTATAAATGTACCAACAGTCTTCGATGGCTCAAATTACTCATGGTGAAAAATTTGTATGCGTGCCTTTCTTCAAGTGCGTAATTTTCAAACATGGGTTTTGTTAGAGCATAACTCGGTTGAATCCGCCAAGAGTTGATATGTCAAGTTTGGTTGTCATATTTTAGTGAATCAAAACTCATTTAAAGAGTCGCTTGATTATGTACTAGAGACAAATTCGTATATAGGTTAGATTAGAAAGATTAGGATTATCATACATACAAGTATTACTCGCAAACTTGAAGAATGTGAAGAAGTAACAAGCTACAACGAAGACATCATCCTTCCTCTTGAGGTTAGTAATATTTTGACTTGAACTATTTCATTCTTAACGTATCTTTCAAGTCGTGATATATTGAAAATATAACTGGGAAACTGTGAATGATTATACTCTAGTAGTGAGACATGATCACATGATCATAGTGTTAAGGAATTAGAATATGAAGTATAACACTTATCTTTTAAACTTCGTATATAAGACATCGACATAATCGTATGAATGCTATTGTGATTATGTGTATGGGTAAAGGTGAATATTTCGTCCTAATAAACAATGTTTACATTTGTTTAAAGGAAGTACCTTCATGAATTTGTTTTATAAATCGAAAGATAAATCGCTAGGCTTATTGGTATTGTTATTGATCGCATATCTTTGGATTACCAATATCTGTGAGTTAGTGTAACCGATCCTTTGTAACTTGTTATGTATCTTGGTAAAACTAATCATAGTGTCTGAATTATGTATTGGTATGACTTTTATTAGTGTAACCGATCCTAAGTAATCACCTAAGATGGTATGATCGATATTTGTAATTGGCGTGACCGATCCCGGTAATTGGTGTGACCGATCACAAAAGAGTTGTGTAATCGATCCTTGTAATTGGTGTAACCGGTCCTAGTAATTGGTGTAGCCGATCCTAGTGACTTGTGTAATCGATCACAAGTAATACCATGAGAATATGGTAACGGGTCTTGGTAATTGACGTAAACGATCCTGGTAACTGATGTAATCTGTCCCGGTAACCATATTAAGGTAGAACCGATCCTTGTGTTTGGTATAACCGTAAACCCATGATTAGTGAATTGATATTTGTTCAATCATATAGTTGTTCTTGGAATACAAATGAACCAATTCTAAACTTGTTTGGAAGTTTAGTATAATCGATTCCAAGATTGTAAATATGAAAGAGGATTTACAAAGAAAAAGATATCGACATACTTTGAACATGTTCAGTAACTATTATCTTTTCTTGTTCAAAGATATTCCTTAATAACATCCCGGACCGAAATAAATTAAGAATATTTTAATTAAGGTCGTTAGTTTTATATGCTTTTAATTACCAGCAATTAAATACATATCTCTGGAAAATAAAAATTGGTAATGTGCATTTACTGATTGGAGATTTTATAGTGATATTTCAGAAATATTGGACGAAGCATTTCCAGGAATTATGAAAATCGATTTGGGTATTTATTGCATATCTTAAGAATAATTCGGTTTTGGAAATTCCTTGGTGTCCAAATGATAAGCACGTAAGTGCTACATTTTGTACCCATATTTATATTAGTTAGGACTCGATACTTTGACTAACAACACTATTTTAGTGCTTTTATAGAAAGTACCAATGAACCCGATCAATGGAGAAATAACTAGCTAAACTGGGAGTTACAATGGCGTTCGCGGCGAAAATCACTTACGGAATCAGCAAGAGCCAGCTAAATTCTCGAGCTAGGACGTCATGAGTACCACTACATTCCACATCCATGAAGCAAAGGGAAGAATTGTCTAGGCTTGTTCAAAATGAGCCAGGCCCATTAAAAGACGGAGAGACGTGGCCTTCCACTACAACCACAATATGATGTTCGAGATGGTGTTGTCTCAATTTTGTCACAGGGCTTGGGAGATTTATAAATTGCATAATGGTTTCGAGATGGAGACTTCACCGGTTGGAATTCCGTTTATCATCTTCAGCAGCAACGACGATGACAGAAAATGGTTGAGCTTGGTTGGTTTCAAGAGCACACCAGCTGGGAGGAACGAAGGTTGAAAGTTAGTGAAGATAGAGTTATTATTGCTGGTATTTGGAGATGAGCCCTGAACTGGTGGTTAGTCGAGGATGGACTGGAATCGGTGAACTATTACCGATGATTGTCTTGGGTTTTGTATGGAATGTGAACTGAAGTACAAGGAAAGAGGAGCTCATTGGCAGTTCAAGTCTATGCTGGTGATCGGGATGAGCTTTGTGTTATGAGAACCAAACAGGGAATATAGAGAAGTGGTACTGTGATGGACTGCTGCGACTCTGAGCAGACGCGAAGGAAGAAGAAACTTATCCGGATATATTGGCTTGGGGTCTGAACTGAGTACCGAGTTTTGGTAGTTCAGGGAACATAGTTATCTGATGGTGTTTGTGGATAGTGATGTTCGAGTTATGTTAGCAACCGATGGAGTTCAAGCTTTCTAGAGTTGGTTGCGTGTGTTTGCTGGCAGTGGTGAATATGCAGATGAGCCGGGAATGGAGAGCTGGTCATGGTAGCCGTGTATGCATGAAAGCAGATGGAATCAAGTTCCATGAACTGCTGGTGGTTAGTGCAACAAAGCAACATCGAAGCAGAGAATTAGTTTTACCGGCGAAGGGAAATAATTACAGTCGCTGGTGATGGCTGGTTGGAGTTCAGACCCTGTGCAATTGAGTAACGGAGGTGATATTCAGTTGAAGCAGTCGAGGAGCTGGTGTTGATGGACGGTGGATTGTTTACAGCGTGAACAGTGAGAAGATGGATTTGGTGAACTATCCAGTCTTTGTTGAAGTTGGTCGAGCTGTTGTAATCAGTTTCCCAAGTGTTTTGCATGGACTAAAAACGCGTTAATTGAAGGCAGTGGTGATGATGGACCAGCAACGAGGAGCAGTCTACTTTGGGTCGTAAATTGATGGCTGAAATGGAAGATGGGTGATGCTAGGTTAACTGGTGGTTGCATGGGTTACTGAGGCTTGATAATAAGCAACAGACGAACAGAAAATGGTGGTCAATGGTCTCTATAATGTTTGGGTGCTAAGCCGGTGAACAAACTGGAGTTGGTGCTTCGGTTAAGAAGCGTTTTGTGTCTCATTTGGAATTTTAGTTCAAAATACGGGAACAAAATCTCTGGATATGATGAATGAGTACGAATTGGATTTTGAGTACGGTGGTGTCAGAAGGGATGATGTGGCGTGATCTCATTGGTTGGTAGCATACCTGTGACGTGAGGAGAAAATAAACAAAGGGGAGGGGACGAAAATCCGTGAAGGCGAAGAGCACAACAAAGAGAGAAGAAGGGTCTAAAAGGGTTGCATGATACAACTTGATTGGGTTTAATATTTTCTCTCTTGATTATTATTTTGATGGGTTTTGAGAAACCCATAGCTATGTTCTAATTTTTTCGTAACTAGGGTTTATGGAGAAAGATACTTCAAGCATAGACCATTATGAAATAATTTAGATTGATTTGGTATTAGGCTATTTTGAATAGAATTGTCGAAATCCAATATTTATGATTTATTGATTTAATAAATAATATTTGTTATTGCTCCGCCTTCTTTGTACTAAGTAAAAGCCTAAATGCATAAATGTATTTCGTGTTCCAATTTTATTTGTTACAGTATTTGATAATCCATGCTTAGGTTAAATCATTTGATGGGTTATGCTTAGACGACACGAATAGTGATTGTGAACTGATAATTATATTTTCAATAATCTTCTTGTCATTATAATTTGATAGTCCATGCTTAGGAAACTCTGATGGGTTATACTTAGGAGATGTGAGTTTATTATCGATAATTATAACAATAATAGGTGTTGCGATAGAACGAATATATAAATGCATACTTGGAATTCGAATTCTTTTCGGTACTCAATTAGAAATAGTAGTGGAATCCATTGACCCTGGTTACCATCTCTCTCTTATCGTATTTATTAGTTTAGGTGAGTTTTTTTTCATTCTTTTAATTCCTTAATTCTTTCAAAAATCCAAAAACAACATCTCTGGTTAGTCGATCAGAATTATTGGTTACAATATTTCCACCGCTCCTCGTGGGAATGACCCGTACTTGCTGTTGTCTGCATCGTAGACACCGTATGATTGAGGTTATTATATATAGGTATCTCCGGATCCTATCACCAAACATTCTTGGTCTATAAATACCCAAGTTTGCATTTCGAGCAAACTATCCTAAGAGCCAGACAAACTTCATCTTTTTGTTGTTTCTGGTGGAACCGTTTATTTGGAGAGGAAAGTACCCTAATTAGGCGAAATCTCTTACGACCGCTTGTTTAAAGACTTTCGTGGGATCAAGAAGCGATCTACGAGTACCGTTGGTGGAAAACTGGACAATTGCAGTTTATTTTAGTTTTCGATTGATTTGATTAACTAACGGTTGTTGAACTTTGATTGCACCTAGTTTGTTTGTTCTTGAGAATCTTCTCTTTTGATATAAGATCCACTCAAACTAGATCGAAGTGTCAACGATATCTTTATAATTGTTGTAGATCTAAAGACGTCTTATGATAATCCATTGTTAACAGACTCCGTTGTATGCGTGATTGATCACAAGAGATTCAAGTGGTGTTATTCATGTATACATATATTTGCATACATATATAAAATGTGTAGGTTTTATAAGTAGTCATCTATGTTTATTTTATTTCTTCATTGTATATTTTAACTAAAACAAATTTATTGGGTTATTCATACCCAATCTGTGCATCCATTGGATGTTGGATTGGATGCAGATACCAAATTTAAAATCCGTAAGGAATTGGGGTGAAAACCGGTCCCCGCTAGAACTAATCATGGTCCCCTCACAAAAATGAGGGGTGCCCAAAAAATCGCTCTTTAGGTTAGAGCTGTTGGGCTGAAGAGCTGTTGGGCCTTCTTCTCATGAGCTGTTGAACCCTAGTCAATTCGTAACTATAAAGCCTCCTCCCCTTCTCGAGGGTTTTACAATCATCCTCCGCCGATAACTATGAGGTTTTCCTTTCTTCTGAAAATGAAAATGAATCAAATTTTAAGATTTTCTGCGTGCAGAAGATCACTCTTAAGAAGAGACCAATTTACAAGATGGTCATCAAAACCCATATCTTCTTCTCCATTAATCTCCAATAATCAAACTTCTTCAAAATTCCACCACACTTTAAATTATCCTCCACAAATCTTTTCAACCCCTGGAAACCATTTCCGGAAATTCAGTGGAGAACCAGCTGCAGCAGAGTGTAAATTTAACCTGATCAGGGAAATTTGTAGAGTTCATGATGCAGTACTGGACGCCCAGGGAAACATAGAATTAGGTTATCTACCTCCTCTTGATGCTGCCAAGATTCCGGCCGAAAAATTTAAGGCCTTAATGGAAAAATTGGGTCTTAACAAAGAAAAATCTGGGGATTATCCAGAAGAGATTCAAAGCTTAAAAGAATCCGTTGATCAAGTCGTGGCTTTTGGTAAGGTAAGTAATTTCTGATAACTTCAATTATTTTTTAATTTTTGCATTACAAATTTTCCGCTAGAGTTACTAGATTTTGAGAGTCCCTCTCTGTTATGTTATGTAGTTTGCTGCAACTGGCAAAAATAGTGAGCTTCCATATATTTGGGGTGTGTTCAAAAGGTGGTATAGTGCTGGTGGTAAGTTCGAGGAAGAGACTTCTGAATCGGATTCTGAATCAGAAGATGAAGGTGACACTTTGCCAACTGCTGAGTACCAGATTGGTATGCATGTGGATGATGCTTCTTCTGCAGTTGTTGCTGTAAACAAGGCAGACATAGTTAGTTCTTCTTCTTCTTAATGCATTGTCTTTCATTTCCTGCGCATCTTCTGCTTCATATGCCATAAGCGCAGTGTTACAAATTTACTGAAATTTTCTCTGTGTTTTCTTGCTATACCTTTTCTGATTCACCTTAGGAAGCAGCAAAATTTAACTCTGATGATGATTATCTGGCAAAAGAATTTAAAGAAGTTTATGACGCATTATTAGCGGCTCATGATCACATAGAATTAGGTACTCTACCTCCTCTTGAGGCTGCCAAGATTATGGTGGACAAATTTAAAGCCATAATGGAAATAGTGGGTCTTGACTATGAAGACAATGGGGATTGGGGATTATCCGGATCACCAGCATAAGATGAGACTAATGGTTCGCACTTTACAAGACACTGTTCACGAAACCGTGGCTTTCGCGAAGGTACGAATTTCAGATAACTTTATTTATTTTTGATGTTACAGTTTTTATGTTAGAGTTACTGGATCATGAGAGTCCTTTTTTTATAGTATGTTGCAGCTGGCAAAAATATTGGACCACCTTGTTATGATGAGTTCGTAGACTATGATGCTGTTGGTGAGTTCAAGTTTTGGGAAGAGAGTTTTGAATCAAAAAATGAAAGCGATACTTTGCCAACTGCTCAGGACCAGATTGCTATGCGTGTGGGTGATGCTTCTGCCGTTGTTGCTGAAAACCTGGCAGACAAATGAGGGTATTTTTTTCTTGCTAAGAGTTTCAAACATGGAACTGAGATTTACCAGGTCCAATTTGTTGGTGGTGTTTATTCTCAGCTAATGTAAACCATCATTAAGAAAATCTAATGATCTCTTTCATACCATCTCTTCCTTGTATGATTTGTATTTGTTTATTTCAAGTGGTGGTTCTGGTAATGGCTCGAGAAGTTATGATGATGGTTGTTCTGCTAATGGCATTAGGTACTCAAGACCTTACAGCTCAGAAATACTAAAAAATCTAGCAGCTGCTACCATATGCCTCATATGGCATGGTAAATGTATTAAAGAACAAAGCACTTGGATATTTGGTGGGAGATGCAAATTGTTGTCTGATGTAAAACCAAACGAGCCTATCTTGTTGTAACTCATATGTTTACTTGAAAAAAATTTAATGTCAGTAGTAAATTCAGGGGAGCCTCTTTACTAGAGAAAATCCAATTAGTTTTTTCGGTTTGAGAATCCAGACTCCACCACAAAAACAACTCTCAGCATGCGTCCAAAAGTACAAGGGCACTGGAGGCTTCAGAAATGGTATTGATTTTTTCTTTTCTTTTCTTTTTCTAATCTGAGAATTACAAGACTTTAAGAACTTTTCAGCCAAATTCATCAACTTCCTCTGACCATTAGGTGTCTGCTGCCTGTCACACATCAGATGTTATTGCAGTTCATCTCTTTCTCTTGTGGGTCGTTGGTGTGAACCCATCATCACCTCTCAAGGCAGCACCACTTCCAGGTACAGGAATTCTGAACCTCAATGGAACAGATTTCAGCCTTTTAGGGGTTCGTTCTGTGTAACCCTCTGATGCTTCCTCACTGACCACTGATTCATCATTGTTTCTTGATTCTGATAGTATTTGATATCCCCTTGCATTTTGAATGGTTGATCCACTAGCCCCGGGAGCAAGAGTTTCTCGCCTTTTGCTTTTTGCTGCAAGTTTTGCCAAGTCTTCTTCATGTTCTATAGCTTTCATCCATTGCAGGTCACTCAAGTTGTCAGCATAAACAACTTCTTTTCTCTGTCGCTTGCCAGTAAAGAAGCCACTATCAGGTTCTGGCTCTTTAGCTTTCTCTGCCCTTGCAGCTGAGTGTACCCAACCGGGAACTTCATGGTCCTCCATTAACCTTGATCTGTAATTCTCCCTTCGTCTTCTCTCTTCATCCATCAACTCGAACATCCTGAATTCAGCATCTGACCGTGCTGCAAGGCGGTTGATTTCTCTCTCGCTAGGTACATCTGTTCCCAATGAGTTTGTACCTCTACGCATGATCTCCCTCAACATCTCTTTTCTGTCCTCAGCTGTGGAAGTAGTATTGAACAATCCTGCCTGAATAACCTTGGCATCAATACCCATTTTCTGTTTCGCACGTTCCAAGATAACCTCTTCAACGGATCCAACACTAACCAGAACAAAAACTCTAACTTCCTTCTTTTGACCAATACGATGTGCTCGATCTTCTGCCTGTTGATCCATTTGAGGATTCCAATCACTGTCAAACATTATCACAGTATCTGCAGTTTGTAAATTTAGACCTAAACCCCCAGCGCGGGTACTCAAAAGAAACATGAAGAAAGGGGAGTCTGGTGCATTGAACTGATTCAACAAAGACCCTCTATCTTCTGTCTTTGTGGATCCATCCAGCCTTAGATACTTGAAATTGTGCAGTTGTAGGTAAATTTCGAGAATGTCGATAAGACGGGTCATTTGAGAAAAAAGTAAAACTCGGTGCCCTGCTTTTTTAAGTTTTGGAAGTAAGCGATCAAGCAGTTCGAATTTACCTGAAGCCCTGACAATCTCCTCCCGTTGCCAAATGTTATAATCACCCACGAACAAGTATGGATGGTTACAGCACTTCCTGAGTTGCATTGTCAAATTCTGAAGACTCTTTGAGGTGCCTAATTCAGTATCCTGGCCAACCCTCCGGAAATCTGTGACTTGCTGATAGTAAACCTTCTGCCATGCTGACAGATCGCATTTCAATATGACCTGAGTTTTCTTGGGGAGGAACTTCTCCACCTCGGCTTTCTTCCTTCTCAGTATGAAAGGCCTTATAACCTGATGCAAACGGCGGATAATCAATAGCTGTTCTTCATCTGTCAGAGAAACCTCGCATCTGTCTGCGAAAGGTGCACTAAACCATTCCTCAAAATTCTGCACTGAATTAAAAATGGTAGGCAGGAGAAAATTTAGCAAGGCCCATAACTCTTGCAGATTGTTCTGTATTGGAGTACCAGTTAACAGAAGTCTCCGCCTAATGTGATATCCTTTTACAAGGGTGCGCACAAGTGCACACTCATGATTTTTTAACCGATGCCCCTCATCAATAATCATGTAATGCCAGTGAATTTTCTTCAGATATGCCTTGTCTCGCATTATCAAATCATAATGAGTAATCATCACGCTGAACTTGTCCTCTCGTGAATATTTCTCCCGCATTGCTTTCCTTTGATCCATTTTCCCATCATATAAAATGGTGACAATCTTAGGAGCCCAGGTTTTGAATTCGTTAACCCAATTCGGAAGTACAGCTTTTGGAGCAATAATCAAATGCGGGCCTGTAACATTCTTGTTCTCCGCGAGATATGCAATTAAGGCTATGGTTTGAATTGTCTTACCTAGTCCCATCTCATCAGCTAGCATGCCATTTAAATTGTTATTGAATAAAGAAACCATCCATTGAAGTCCTTCTACCTGGTAAGGCCTTAGTTCTCCACCTTCGAGCGTGGTTGGCTGCGCTGTTATCGATTCTTGAATTGAATGGATTGCAGAATCATAATGAAATTGGCCCTCAAGTAGATCATTTGACTTCACATTGGGGTCAGAACCATCCAGCAAATCCTCATCTCCTCCTGGAACCAATTCCGCTCGGCTCTCACTCTTAGAACCATCAAGTTCTGCATCTTTCTGCTTCTGAACAGCAGCTCCCAACTGCACAAGAAGATCATTAGTTTTGCCAAGAAACATCGTTAACCTTTCATTCTTGCTCTCCTTCACCAATCTCTCGTAAGTCTCCACATCATTAACTTTCAGTGCTTGAAATCTTTCTTTTTCTTCCCTTGTAAGACGTTGCTTAACACGCTGCGTTTGCTGTCTGTGCCATGTCAGGACATGGTCATTTCTATGTTTCCTGCGTTTCAAAGCAGCTTGTACTTGCATTTGAAATTCACGCGACGCATTAAGAACATCTCCGAAGAACTTCCTCTGCCTGATCTCAATACGGCTCTTTTCCTCCTCCCCTATCCTCGACACCGTCTCAGCATCACGCTTCTTGCTCCGTTGTCGATCATCTCTTTCCGAAGAAAACGCATCTGCAATACCATACATCCTAGGACCAGGCAATCGCATTAACCCCCAATCAAACAATTGCTTGTCAGCATATGCACATTTCTCACCTAACCAGTACTCGTCGCTTACATTGCACCGAACTTTACTTTGTAAATCCGCCAACTTCAACCCATAAAGCTCAATTAAGCACTTCATCTGCAAATCTTCTCCTCTACTGGAAGGCAACTTTTCAAGCTCAGACAATCGATGCTGAATGTTGGTTCTCAAACGGATTTCTCCAGACTTTCTCAATCCTGAACCTGACATGCAATTTCGCCGTTGCTGTACAAGTGCATCCTCAAATTCTCCCATCAGATCCCCTCCATTCTCCTGAGAAGATCGATTTGCAACATCTCTGACACCACCACCACCGGCGACATTCTCTTGAACCACCACCAAATTATGACCAGAAACCCTAGTTTTCTCTGCAATTGAATCTCTGTGAACAACATCAGCACCATCATCATGATCAGGAGAGTAGATAGAATTGAGGGTATCGAATATATCTTGTGGAAGAGGTAGATTTCTTGAGACGAGATTCAGAGCACAGATCAATGTCTTGGTATTCTGAATGCGTTGCCTGCTGTTGATCACATCCTCGTTCAAAACCATGGTGGGTTATTTACCCCGCGGGAAAAATAGAAGCGAACGGTAAACTCTCAATTCCAACCCCGACCGGTAATTCTCTCGTCTTCTTAGATTGGTAGATTTCTAGGGTTTTTTCACTTTCTCTGTTTCTTTTTTTCTTTTCCTTCCTTTTGACGGAAAAACCTAAGGGCTAACTCGCTTTTGGGGACTGGTGGGGATATAGCCGTATAGACTAGTCTGATAAGGGGTGTTCTATTTGTTACTTTCGGATACAACCTTTATAGCATGTGGATTCACAGCGAGATGTAACTTTTCGACTGATTTCTGGAAATAAAAATTTTATTCGGTGATGATACCGGTGACAAGAGTTCGAAACCTGCTAGCACCAAATTCTTTGCCGATCAAATAAAAAATATTGGAAACAAAAATGTCTGAGGTTAGGATGGAAGCAAAATTTGAAATGATTTGTGAAGCAAACTTTTTTAGTTTTTGACTTCCGGAATTGATTTATGCTTTTCGAGAATAATAAGAGGGTATTAATTTGGATACCTACAGAAGTAGAATTTAATTCCAGAAGTCAAAAGCAAAAACAATTTGATTTACAAAAAAGTTAATATTTTTTTAGAAGTCATTCTGAAATTGTGTTTCATGATATGTTTCTAAAAATCAAGAAGTACTAGAATTGGATAAGGGGTGTTCAATTGGTAGTATTCTTTCTCTTACAATATTATCTTATTCAAGTATGGATTAGGAGTTCGGATACGGCCTACATTTGGATGTAATTTTTCGACTGGGCTTTTGGAAGCAACGAAAGAAAAGCTAGAAATCAGGGCAGGGAAAAAAAATATAAATTGACTTATCAAAACATAAAAGTTAATTTTTTGTGAATTTCTTTACTTTTTACCGAACTATTTTAGATTTTTCCTTTTTTTTTTCTTTGATAAAATTTTGTGTTACATCGATGAAGCAAGCAAGCGAGCAACAAGTTGCGCTGCAAGCCCTTTTTGAATTGCAAATCCTATCTGTTTAAAAAGAAACTTTTTCGATCCGCGAGTCATGACATTATTGTGCATGACTTTCTGGACTCTCTTAAGGAGTCCAACCTCCTTTGGAGCAAAAAAAAACAAATATATCTAAAGCGAACAGAATAAAAACATGTCCATTATCATGATATGATTTCTCATTTTCGCTATCTTACCTGAGGCATCCCTTTGTGCTGCTTGTCTGAATGTAAACGTAGCATGTCATATTCCTACTAACTGAGAGACCCAGGTAAGGTCAACATAGAGGTGCTTCCCGTTGGCCCACACGAAAATGAGAACATCCACTGGCTTGAGAATTGATCTCCCTTCAAGTGGGCCGTCAAGAAGTTGACAGCCGCTTCTTTCTTTGTGAATTAAATCTTTTTTAGTGCATTAAGATACCAAGCAGAAGTCGAAAAAAGTTGACTTCTTTTGCTTTTCAAAATCGTTCTGAAATTTTATACTCCTTATATTATTGTTTTTTATTTCTAGAAGTCGGAAAGCCACTTCCGGATGTATATCCAAACATGCCTCTGATTTCTGGAATTGATTTCTGCATTTGGAGAAAAATAAGGTATTTGGCTACACTTCTAGAAGTAGAAGTGCTTTTGTTTCTCCTGAAATAGAAATCAATTTCAGAAGAAAAAAAATTACAAAAAATTAATATTTAAAATAAAAAAAAACTTGTAGAAGTCATTCTAAAATTGCGTCCTAGATTAACTTTTAGAAGTCAGTGCAGATACCACTTGGCTGTCATTCATAAACGAATTTGATCCATCTAGATAGCCCAGCATTAGTCACAACTTTCACACCCCTTCTTAGTCTCCACCAGCTCAGCTCCAATTTCAAAAAAGAAACAAAACAAAGAAAAGAGTTTTGTTAAAACTGCACTCTTTGTTCCACCAAAAGATGATGTTGCAGTTAATCTAGACTTCTTGCTTAAGAAGAAATCTGAAGATAGTGAAGATGAAATCAGGCTAGAAGAGAAGCTCAGGATCTCCTGGGAAAATTCTCCCACTCAAATTGTAGATGAAAGTCCCACCATTACCAATATTGATATCAACACAAATCACCAAGCAACTCACAGGATCACAATAAGGGAGGCACAACATGGAAATACTAATGAGGAGAATTAGGTAATCATTTTTTAATATTATAATCTTAGAGTTCGGTCCCTTAAATCATCATTATCTTTATTTTACTTCTGATTTTATTTTACGCCTTATTTTTTTCATCTTAAAAAATTGTTTTGCACGTATATACTTTTTAAACTTGACCTGCAAATCTCATATAGCTGTTAGAAAAACTTTTCTTTCAAAATACATTCTCTGCTATTTGTTAGTCCTCAGTAATTACATCAACATGAGAGTTATTTCTTGGAACATTCAAGGGCTTCAAAGCTCTAATACTCGTGATCATTTAAAAGATCTCATCAGAACACAAAATCCTGATATTATTTTTTTATGTGAGACCAATCTAAGTGAACAAAAAATGAAACAGTTGCTAACCCCCTACAGATACCCTAATTTTAGTAGTATTCCTTATGTTGGGTTGTCTGGTGGTCTAGCTTTACTGTCGAATGATGGGTTTTCTTGTCAAATTCTCAAGAATGAAGTTAACATGATTCACTTATTAATTCAAGAAGATCCGACTCATCCAGAATGGATTATATCATGTGTTTATGGTTAGTGAAATACTTCTAAGAAGAAATTAAGATAATTGGAATTTTATTAAGAAATTGGGTCAGAATGTTTCTCAACCTTGGTGCCTTCTAGGTGATTTAAATATTCATCCTATCAACTCTACTTCATCGATTTTTTTATCAAGTCATGCATGGGTTAACCTAGTTCTTAAATAAGTGGGTCTAGAAGATATATGGTTCGTAGGTCATGAACACACTTGGACAAGTAATAACATAGGTACTGGAAAAAAAAATCAAGACTGATATGGCTCTCGGTAATTATAACTGGAACATTCAATTTCCTTCTTCTAAACTTCTTCATTTAAATCAACATGGAATTGATCATTGTCCTATTATGATGGTGATAGACTATAATCAACCAAAATTATGAAAACCATTTAAATTCTTTATTTCATGGCTACATGATAGAAGTTGTGTAGTGGAGATAGCCAAAGCTTGGGAAAAAGAAGTTCAAGTACTCTGCTTTCAAACTCCTAAAAAGACTTTAGTTCACAAGAATAACATTATAAAGATGGAATACCACTTTGGAGACATCAATCAAATTATGGACAAGCTTCAACAACAACTGGCAGAAATTCAATCACTTCCCCATTCTTCTGAAAATACGGAAAAGGCTATTGAAGTCAGTAAAAACTTAAGAAGTGGTACCAGATACAGTATGAGTTCAACAAACAAAAGTCAGGATATAATTTCCTAAAGGACATGGATAATAATACTTCGTATTTTCATGCTCTGACTAAAAGGAAAAGAGATAGAAACAACATAGATTCTATTAAGAATAAAGATGGTGTTTGGATTCACTTTAGAGATCAGATTGCAAACTCATTGACTGAAAATTTCAAGAGTATAAGTACTTCGACAAGCCTAGTTATTGAGGAAAGGTTTTATACTAACATTCCTACAATAGTTTCGGAAGAATATAGCAATGTACTTCATGTGCCGCCAACTCATGAGGAAATTTACCAAACACTCAAGACTATGGAGAATTGGTCAACCCCAGGACCATAAGGGTTTCAAGCTGGATTTTATAAATCCCAATGGAGTATATTAGGTGACTATGTCTGTGATATGGTCAGGTGCTTCTTTTATATTGAACTAACAATTGAAACATGTTCTAAATAGTTGAGAAACACAGAAAACTCTAATTATCTATTTATGTTCTCAAAGAGATTACAAAACTTCCCAGATATTAGGGAGATATTCGGTGCGTAATACAAAATATTTACAAAGATATTACTTGTATAACAAGAATTATAACAAAGGAAAACTCTAAAGCCATGACTAATTAAGTCACATCTTGTATATGTCTAACATTCCCCCTCGATCTAAGCGGGTTGTCAATGACATTGAGATTAGAGCGTAACCAGCAAAAGTGATCATTTGGAGTAGATTTCATAAAGATATGACCCTTAGACGAAACAAAATGAACATCAAGTCGGCCACTTTGAACTCTCTCACGAACAAAATGATATATAGTCAATTTCTATGTGTTTAGTACGACCATGAAACACGTGATTCATGGGGAGATATGTAGCTCCTAAATTATCACACCAAAGAGTAGGAGGAAATTGTGTAAAATCCTTTAGTTCCCGAAGAAGAGATTCAATCGACATTAATTCGACAGTCGCAATAGCTAAACCACGATACTCAGATTCAGTACTAGACCAGGAGACTGTGCGTTGCTTATGAGAACTCCAAGACATAATATTAGAACCAAGATAAACACAATATCCACTCGTAGAACGACGATCAAGATGATCAACATCCCAATCAACATCAGTATATGCCGAAAAACTAAGATGCATATTTTGAAGAAAGAGAAAAAACACAACATCTAATTTGAGAGTAATGATCAATATATTTATTTTATTTTATTTTATTTTATTTTACTTGTCTTTTTGATGAATCTTTTAAAAAAGATAAAAAAAAATTATGCACAATTATTTAATTTCTTAGAGATTAATATTAATATATATTTTTTTTATATCATTGTTGGAGTTTAATAAATAAATCTGAGATTGATTTTTTTGCACGATTAAAACTTTTTTTTCACTTGATTATTTTATTTAAAAAATCCTTAGTAACGAGGAAGTTAGTGAAATTGAGTATGTAATTGAGATGGGTTCTGTGTATTGAGAGCAAATGAGAAGATTTTGTATCTAATTAATGATTCACAGTGAAGGATGGGAGAATTAGGATTTTTGAAAATTAGGTTGGTTCTTGTTATGAATTATTTCCCTCAACTACACAATTACAATCTAAGCAACACCAAAACTTAGTAAGAAGTTATATATCTTATTAAGAGAACATTCTAATGGTTTATGTACTAAATCAGTTTCCATCCAGAACTCAAATTGAAAGTTAGGGAATGTATTTTTTTACGCTTTTTTAATGGGCTTGATTATCCAAGAGTAGAGTTTAGAACCTGTGACGTATGCGAGCTGGTATTGTACGAAGGAGGCCCAACTTGACACATATTGGCAAATACAAAGCCTTCTGAACTTCCAATATCAACAAGTTCCGAGAGAAGTAAATTTTCTTCCTAATTTCCTATACAGTGTAGTACAAGAGATAGATTGGCAGTTTTGGTGGAGCAACGAGGTTAACTCCATCCATAATACTGTCGGAATCACTATGAGGTTTGTTATACACAAAGATAAGTTCGGGCCACCAAATATTATGCGTCTTAAAGATGAGTATTAGGTCCAGAGTAAGAGTTGTTAATTTTTGTTGTTTTTTTCATTTTAATTTCCGCTAAAATTAGATGAAACTTGTATTCGTTTCATTATGCTATCTCTAAGTGTTTGTTATTTTGCCATTATGAATGCTTTCATTATTCCATTAAATATTTTTTTAGCACATTTGTTGTAGTTTAATGAAAAAGTCAATATCGATCATATAATCAATCATTCTAAGGGGACGTGCAAGTATGCAACTAATTTCTTGGTTAAGGCTCATGAGAATCCATATTTATTTGGTAAGCTAAGTAATGTAAGGAAAACATCACTTCAGTCTCCATTAGCTCTGCTTCAATTTAAAAAAAAAATTTGTTAATATTGTTGCCTTTGTTCCACCAAAAGATGGTGTTGCAGTTAATCTAGACTTCTTTCTCAAGAAGAAATCTGAAGATGGAGAAGATGAAATCAGGCTAGAGAAAAGGCTCGGGATCTCCAGAGAAAATTCTCCACTCAAATTGTAGATGAAAGTTCCACCAGTACCAATATTGATATCAACAAAAATCACCAAGCAACTCATAGGATCACAATAAGGGAGGCACAACATGGACATGCTAATGAGGAGAATCAGGTAATTTTTTTATTAATATTATAATCTCAGATTTTAGTACCTTAAATCATCATTATATTTATTTTACTTCTCATTTTCTTTTACGCCATATTTTATGCACCTTAAAAGTTAATTTTGGACGTAAATACTTTTTAAACTTGACCTGTAATTCTCATATAGTTGTTAGTAAAACTTTTCATTCAAAATACATCCTTTGTTATCTGTTAGTCCTTAGTAATTACATCACCATGGGAGTTATTTCTTGGAACATTCAAGGACTTAGAAGCTCTGATACTCGTGATCATTTAAAAGATATCATCAGAACACAAAATCCTGATATCATTTTTTTATGTGAGACCAACCTAAGTGAACAAAAATTGAAATAGTTGCTAACCCTCTATAAATACCCTAATTTTAATTGTATTCCATCTGTTGGGTTGTACAGTGGTCTAGCTTTACTGTGGAAGGATAGTTTTTTCTTGTGAAATTCTCAGTAATGAAGATAATATGATTCACTTATTAATTCAAGAAGATCCGAGTCAGCCAGAATGGATTATATCATGTATTTATGGTTACTGAAATACATCTAAGAAGAAATTAAGAGAAGTAAAATTTTATTAAGAAACTGGGTCATAATGTTTCTCAACCTTGGTGCATTCTAAGTGATTTAAATATTCATCTTATCAACTCTACTTCATCGACTTCTTTATCAAGTGATGGCTAGGTTAACCCAGTTGTTAATTCATATAGGGTTCATAGGTCATGAACACACTTGGACAAGTAAGTACTGGAAATAAACGATCAAGATTGATATGGCTCTTGGTAATTCTGACTGGAACATTCAATTTTCTTCTTCTAAACTTTTACATTTAAATCAACATGGCAGTGATCATTGTGCTATTATGATGGTGACAGACTACAATCCACCAAAATTATGGAAACCATTTAAATTATTTCTTTCCTGGCTAAATGATAGAAATTGAACAGTGGAGATAACCAAAGCTTGGGAAAAAGAAGTTCAAGGCTCATCTTTTTTCAAACTCCTAAAAAGACTTTAGTTTACATAAATAATATTAAAAAATGGAATACCACTTTAAGGACATCAATCAAAATGTGGACAATCTTCAACAACAACTGGAAGAAATTCAATCTCTTCCCCATTCTTCTGAAAATACGGAAAAGGCTATTTAAGTCAGTAAAAACTTAAGAAGTGGTACCAGATATATTATGAGTTCAACAAACAAAAGTCAAGAGATAATTTCCTTAAGGACATGGATAATAATACTTAGTATTTTCATGCTCTCACTAAAAGGAAAAGAGATAGAAACAACATAGATTCTCTTAAGAATAAAGATGGGGTTTGGATTCATTTTAGAGATCAGATTGCAAACTCATTGACTGAAAATTTCAAGAGTATAAGTACTACGGCAAGCCCATTTATTGAGGAAAGGTTCTATAATCACATTCCTACAATAGTTTCTGAAGAAGATGATAATGTACTTCATGTGCCGCCAACTCATGAGGAAATTTACCAAACACTCAAGACTATGGAGAATTGGTCAACCCCAGGACCAGAAGGGTTTCAAGCTGTATTTTATAAATCCCAATGGAGGATAATAGGTAAAGATGTCTGTGATATGGTCTAGTGCTTCTTTTAGTTGGAACTAATAATTGAAACGTGTTCTAAATAGTTGAGAAACACAGAAAACTCTAATTATCTATTTATGTTCTCAAAGAGATTACAAAACTTCCCTGATATTAGGGAGATATATGGTGTGTAATACAAAATATTTACAAAGATATTACTTGTATAACAAGAATTATAACAAAGGAAAACTCTAAAACTATGACTAATCAAGTCACGTCTTGTATATGTCTAACACTCCCCCTCGATCTAAGCGGGTTATCAATGACATTGAGATTAGAGAATAACCGGCAAAAGTGATCCTTTGGAGTAGATTTCGTAAAAATATCCGCATCTTGATCCTTAGACGAAACAAAACAAACATGAAGTCGGTCACTTTGAACTCTCTCACGAACAAAATGATATATAGTCAATTTCTATGTGTTTAGTACAACCATGAAAACCGCTAATCCAATAACACTAGGTGAATAATCTAAAAAGAAGTGAATTTTACTCTCTCCTTGGTCGCTGCATTCCCTGCTGGCGATTTTTTGGAACCAATTTCATTTTTTCAGATCTGATCATCCAATCTTGATCATCTCGATTCGAGATGAATGAAGAATTGGATCCCCCTAGAACAATAGCTATCACTTATGCTGAAAAACTCCGTGAAAAAAACAATTACCTACAACATCCATGGATTTGAGTTCACTACCAAATCCGGGTGTAAAAGATGGAAAGCCACTGATTGAAATCTCGGTGGAGTACTATGAGGAGGGATGTGATATATGGAAGTACAGTCTAATTGGAAGGTTGGATTTCAAAGATCTGAACTTCAATGATGTGAAGAAAAATCTTGAATCTCAATGGCAGCTGGGTGAAGGGGGTGTTCACTTTGTTCCGATGAATAGAGGGTTTTTTATTATCAAGCTGGAAAATCAGGAAGCCAAGGAAAAAATCTTTCAAGCAAAGGTATGGATGGTGGAACAACAGAAACTAAGATTGATGGAGTGGTATCCTAGTTTTGATGCTGATAAGCAAAAAACTACTCAAGCAACGGTATGGGTTAAATTCCCAGGTCTCCCGATGGAATTTTGGATTGAAAAAACATTACTGGCGCTGGGAAAATCACTGGGTAATCCGATTGTGGTTGATAAACGTACCTTAGCTCATAAATATGGGTATTATGCTTCGGTTCTTATTTATATCAATTTTGTTGATTTGAATGATGTGGATTCAATTCATGTTTCAGTAGGGGGGTTAGAATTTGTGCAACCATTTGAGATCCACAAGAAACCCAAATTCTGTAAACACTGTAAGATAATTGGCCATAGTGAGGTAGAATGTAGAAGAAGAAACAAGAACAAGATTCAAGAGAAATCTAAAGTGCAGAATCAACAAAAACAACAACAACAACATTCTGGAGATTTAGACTGGCAAGTTGCTCAAATCAAGAAGCATGATAAAGGGAAAATCAAGACTACGGATCAACCACCTAATCAGGAGGGTGAAATGGACACAGAGAGTACAACTGAAGCACAAGATTCACTGTTGCAGGTAAAATCTAAAACCATGGATGGTGATTTATTCACTCGGGAATGTGTGATTTCACCAAATCAATTCGGAGCTCTCAATGCTGAACTTGGTTTGATTGAGAAAGATGAACAAGAACTGTTCGATAGCAAGGGCGATGAGGACACTCAAATACAAGCCATTGTGGCAAGGTATTCCTTCTAGTTCTAGCATTGTTATCCAAAGTAATTCTGGAATGGGAGTGAGTTCAGAAACTGCTAAACACACTGCTTTTTTGGGAAGGGAAAACAATACTATTGGCAACAAAGTAAAGAAGAAAACAGTAGAAGTTGATACTAAGAAAGATGTTAGCAGAAGTTCTCATAGAATCAGGATGAATACCACAAAACCTGACAGTTTTTAATGCGAGTTCTCTTTTGGAATATAAATGGCATTTTGCGTTTTGAAGCACAGTGTAAACTGAAATATTTGGTTAAGGATTTCAATCCAGATGTGACAGGCTTTGCAGAACCTAAAGTGTCTTGTAAGTCCAGGTCTCTAAGGCGCTTTAAAATTAATGGTTTTAATAATTCTGTTATTCATAATACCACAGATAGTTCTATTGGTAACATTTGGATTATGTGGTCTATGAATCTTTCGGAGCCGGTGGTAGTGAATATTTCTAGACAAGCTATTACGATTAGTGTGGATGGTATGTTTATTTCTTTCGTTCATGCTAGCTCAGTTCAAGTTATTAGAAGAAATCTTTGGAACCAGCTGGATATGGGTGCTCAAAATGTTCCGTGGCTAGTGATAGGAGACTTCAATTGTGTTCTTCATAATGAAGAAAAGAAGGGTGGCTTAATTACTAGAACAACAGTTATAAACGAATGCAGTAATTGGATGGATGATAATAGTCTCTTTGAGGCGGATCATTTGGGTTGTAAGTTTACTTGGTCTAATAGGCAGACGGGTAATAGAAGAATTATTTGCAAACTGGATCGGGCGGTGATTAATGACCTTTGGCTTCATCGGTTTGAGAATTGGCGGTGTAAAGCTCTTCCCAGGGAAATTTCCGACCATTCTCCTCTTTTTGGCTTCCATTTTGTGAATAATAGAACGAAAAGAACTCCTTTTCGTGTCTAAAAAATGTGGTTCTCTCATATAGATTTTATGAAATTGGTTACTGAGAGTTGGGAAGCTCCTTTGATGGGTTCGCCGGCTTTCGTTTTCCCTCAAAAATTGAAGCGTCTCAAGGTGGATTTGAAGTCTTGGAACCAACATTGTTTTGGCAACGTTCACATTAGACTGAAACAAGCTGAGTTGAGGCTGGAAACTGCTACGAGGTGTGCAGATGAAGATCCTTATGACCTTGAAAAAAATAATCTGTTGAAAGAAGCTGCTTTTGAAACAACAGCTATCTGTACGTAACTGGCAACTTTGATGAAGCAAAAATCTAGAAACAACTAGGTTTTAGAGGGAGCCAGTAATACTAGGTTCTTCCACACAAGTATCAACATTCGTAGGAGCAACAATACTATCTCGGAATTGGTGAATGAAAATGGAGAAACTATTTCGGATTGTGATCAAATTAGGGACCTGGATGTGAACTTCTTTGAAAACAAATTTAATGGTGACTCTACGATTCCGGTGGATTCTCTTTTTGACGTTGATCATGCTAGTATCTCAGTGGAGGAGAGTACTCGTATGGATCAATTACCTACTCAAGAAGAGATTCATGCAGCGGTTTTCATCCTGGGAGCAGATAGTGTGCCGGGACCAGACGGATTTGCAGGTTTTTTCTACCGCCACTGCTGGGAAATTATCCGAGACGACTTAGTAAGTGCTATTATATTTTTCTGGTTAAATAAGTTTATTCAACATGGAGTGAACTCAAGTCTTTTGTTTCTCCTTCCAAAGTAAAGAGGTGCCAATAAACTTAAGAATTTTCGTCCAATTGCTCTTAGTAACTTCTTTTTTAAGATTTTTACTAAAATTTTAGCTACTCGACTGGGTTCTGTCATTGGAAATCTGGTTTCGGAAGATAAAGTAGCCTTTTTGAAGGGGCGGAATATCCACGAAAATATAACCCTTGCTTCGGAGATGGTGAATGAACTAAAAACTAAAAGGAAGAAAGTCAATATTGGTTTGAAGCTTGATATTACCCAGGCTTTTGACACTGTGAGTTGGTATTTTATATTGGAGGTTTTTAGAAGATATGGCTTCTCCAACAACTGGTGTGACTGGATCCTGAATATATTTAAATCTTCTAGAATTTCTGTGCTTGTTAATAGTAACCCAGAGGGTTTTTTCAGAATAGGGAGAGGTCTGCGCCAGGGAGACCCGCTATCTCCCCTAAATTTCGTGCTTATGGAGGATATCTTGAGTATCACCAAGCTCTTTCAGGAAGGTAAAATGACTGCGATGGTAACTAGAAAAGGTATCTCCCCTTCCCATTTATTTTTTGCAGACGATATCATGATTTTCTGTAAAGGAAACATGAAAAGCTTGAGACATCTAGTGGCTCTTCTAAATTCTTATCAACAAGCTTCGGGTCAGACAGTAAATCGAGAGAAGAGCAAACTGTATTATGGGGGAGGCTCTTTAAGAAAGCGTGCTATTATTTCTGGATTTCTGGGTATGAATGTTGTTTCTTTTCCGGATACTTATTTGGGTGTTAAAGTTATGCCAGGAGAAGTTAAGTACAACCATATCAGTAATGTCGTGGAGAAGATCAGAGACCAACTTTCGGGCTAGAAGGTTAAAATGATGTCTTTTCAAGACAGGGTGGTGCTGGTCAAGTCTTTTATAGCTAGCTACCCAGTCCACAACATGGAGGTTTATAAATGGCATGTTAAATTCATTCAACAATGTGAATCTGCAATTCGGAACTTCCTTTGGTCTGGCGATTCTAAGGTCAGTAGATCTTTTGTGGTGACCTATGATAATATCTGTGTTCTTTACAATGAAGGAGGTCTTGGGATTACCAATATGAGGGTTCTAAACAAGGCTCTTCTAATGAAGTTGTGCTGGAACATCTGCTATTCGGATAAAGCTTTGGCAGGGTATCTGAGGGCAAAGTTTTTTAAGAAGTCTGGCAAGCTGGTTGATTACACAAAGTCCTCTATTTTCCCGGGTTTTAAGTGGGCTTATGATGAAGTTAATTCTAATACTAGGATGTTGATTGGTGATGGAAGAGCAACTTCTCTTTATTTCGACTCATGGTGTGGGGAGACTAGTATCGCAATGGTAATTGATCCTGCAAACTTGGAAAGAAATCTGTTAGTGGCAACCTGTATACAAAATGGGGTTTGGATCATCCCTGAATTAGTCAAGAATAACTTACAGTCAGCTGGTGTGGACATACTGAACCTTCCCATTCCTATGGGGGGGGAAAGACCTAAGGGTATGGAAGCCTGACTACAAAGGTCTTTTTACTGTAAAATCAGCAAAAAATCTAATCCGAAGACGATACCCCAAAATTGAAGATGCAAATATGCTATGGAGACCTTCAGTTCATCCTTATCTGGTGGCGAGGAACTAGAAGATTATGCGTGGAGGTTGTGCAACTTTAGATAAGGTGCGTAGCAGATTCAAATACCAGGTTATCAACAAGTTTTGTCTGTGTAACCGTGAAGAGGAATCCCTGGATCACATTATGTGGTCTTGTGATTTTGCAGCAAAGGATTGGAGATGGATTTCTGAGGTTTTTAATCTGTCGCCTCATCAAAACCTGTCTGATACTTACAAGATGGCTAAAGGGAAGAGCTACATGGTGAAAGAATTGTGGTTGATTGAAGTCTTGATTATTCGATCTGAGATTTGGATGACACGGAATAATTTCATCTACAACAACAAAAAAGTTAACTAGAATCTGTTCAAGTTCAAGGTTATCTTACAGATTCATGACTACTCTAGCAGATTGAAGGGTTACATGTTTAACAGACAAGATGAACTTCTTATCCTAAATTTATTTAATGTGAAGCATAGGAAGGTGAAGTTCTCAGTTCCTAAGCCGTGTTTTTGGGAGCCTCCAAGAATAAATGAGTTAACGTTGTGCTGTGACGGTGCAGCAATGGGAAATCCGGGAAGATCAGGTGGGGGAGTGGTAGTCAGGGATGCAAATGCGAATTTTCTAGGTGGACTGAGTGTTGGCTTCGGAATTCAAACAAACTATTTGGCAGAAATCCTGTGTATTATTGTGGGCCTTGATTGGGCTACTAAGTATGGGGTGGAGGATATTTTTATTAGAACGGACTCCATGGGAGCGGTTTTGGTTTTTTCGAGCAACAAAAGGGAAGTTCCTTGGTTCTTATGGTCTAGATGGGTAGCTATTAAGGCAAGATACAATGCGATACGCTTTGTGCATACGTATAGAGAAGCAAACTTCTCGGCGGATGCAATAGAAAAAAGGGGTTGTATTTTGGATGAGGGGACTCTTTCAAGTTACAACAACAAACCAGATTTCGTTAATGCAGTTGAAATTCCAAATGTAATTTACTATCGTTTTAAATAGGTTGTTTTTTTGGAAACACGAATTATACAATGCTGTAACTTTGGTTATTTAAATGAAATTTTTGGACTTATCAAAAAAAAAAGTACAACCATGAAACACATGATTCATGGTGAGATATGTAGCTCCTAAATTATCACACCAAAGAGTGGGAGGATATTGTATAGAATCCTTTAGTTCCGGAATATATTCAATCGACATTAATTCGGCAGTCGCAATAGCTAAACCATGATACTCAGATTCAGTACTAGACCGAAAGATTGTACGTTGCTTACGAGAACTCCAAGATAAACACAATATCCACTCGTATAACGAAGATCAAGATGATCAACGGCCCAATCATCATCAGTATATGCTAAAAAACTAAGATGCATATTTCGAAGAAAGAGAGCAAACACAACATCTAATTTGAGAGTAATGATCAATATATATATATATTATTTTATTTTTTTGGTTTACTTGTCTTTTTGATGAATCTTTTAAAAAAGATAATTGTTTTTTATGCACAATTATTTAATTTGTTAGAGATTAATATTAATATAATTTTTTTTATATCATTGTTGGAATTTAGTAAATAAATCTGAGATTGATTTTTTTGCACGATTAAAACTTTTTTTCACTTGATTGTTTTATTTAAAAATTCTTTAGTATCGAGGAAGTTGGAGAAATTGAGTATGTAATTGAGATAGGTTCTGTGTATTGAGAGCAAAGGAGAAGATTTAGTATCTAATTAATAATTCACAGTGAAGGATTGAAGAATTAGGGTTTTTGGAAATTAGGTTGGTTCTTGTTATGAATTATTTCCCTCAGCTGCACAATTACAATCTAAGCAACACCCAAACTTAGTAAGAAGTTATATATCTTATTAAGAGAACATTCTAATGGTTTATGTACTAAATCAATTTCCATCCAGAACTCAAATTGAAAGTAGGGGAATGGATTTTTTCCCACTCTTTAATGGATTTGATTATCCAAGAGTAGAGTTTAGAACCGCGACGTATGCGAGCTGGTATTGTATGAAAGAGACCCAACTAGACACATATTGCCAAATACAAAGCCTTCTGAACTTCCAATATCAACAGGTTCCGAGAGAAGTAAATTTTCTTCCTGATTTCCAATACAGTATAGTACAAGGGACAAATTTGCAGTTTTGGTGGAGCAACGAGGTTAAATCCATCTATAATACTTTGGGAATAACTATGAGGTTTGTTATACACAAAGATAAGTTCGGTCCACCAAATATTATGCGTCCTAAATATGAGTATTAGGTCCAGAGTTTGAGTTGTTAATTGTTGTTATTTTTCATTTTAATTTCCGCTAAAATTAGGTGAAACTTGCATTCGCTTCATTATGCTATCTCTAAGTGTTTGTTATTTTTCCATTATGAATGCTTTCATTGTTGCATTAAATATTTTTTTTAGCACATTTGTTGTAGTTTAACAAAAGGGTCAATATCGATCATGTAATCAATCATTCTAAGGGGACGTGCAAGGATATAACTAATTTCTTGGTTAAGGCTCATGAGAAGCCATATTTTTTTGGTAAGATAAGTAACGTGAGGAAAACATCACTTGAGTCCTCATCAGCTCTGCTCCAATTAAAAAACAAAACAAAAAAAAAGTTTTGTTAATATTGTTGTCTTTGTTCCACCAAAAGATGGTGTTGTAGTTAATCTAGATTTCTTGCTCAAGAAGAAATCTGAAGATGAAGAAGATGAAATCAGGCTAGAGAACTCAAATTGTAGATAAAAGTTCCACCCGTACCAATATTGATATCAACACAAATCACCAATAGGATCACAATAAGGGAGGCATAACATGGACATACTTATGAGGAGAATCAGGTAATATTTTTTCTTTAATATTATAATCTCAGAGTTCAGTACCTTAAATAATCATTATGTTTATTTTACTTCTGATTTTATTTTACGCCTTATTTTTTGCTTCTTAAAAATTAGTTTTGCATGTAAATACTTTTTAAACTTGACCTGCAAATCTCATATAGCTGTTAGAAAAACTTTTCTTTAAGAATATAGTCTCTATTATCTGTTAGTCCTCAGTAATTACATCAACATGAGAGTTATTTCTCGGAACATTCAAGGGATTAAAAGCTCTAATACTCGTGATCATTTAAAAGATCTCATCAGAACACAAAATCCTGATATCATTTTTTTATGTGAGACCAATCTAAGTGAACAAAAAATGAAACAATTTCTAAACCCCTACAGATACCCAAATTTTAGTTGTATTCCTTCTGTTGGGTTTTCTGGTGGTCTAGCTTTATTGTGGAAGGATGTTTTTTTTTGTCAATTTCTCAAGAATGAAGTTAATATGATTCACTTATTAATTCAATAAGATCTGACTCATCCAGAATGGATTCGATCATGTGTTTATGGTTAGTGAAATACTTCTAAGAAGAAATTAAGAGAATTAGAATTTTATTAAGAAATTGGGTCAGAATGTTTCTCAACCTTGGTGCCTTCTAGGTGATTTAAATATTCATCATATCAACTCTACTTCATCGATTTATTTATCAAGTCATGTATGGGTTAACCCAGTTCTTAATTCAGTAGGTCTAGAAGATATATGGTTCGTAGGTCATGAACACACTTGGACAAGTAATATCATAGGTGCTGGAAAAAAAATCAAGATTGATATGGCTCTCGATAATTCTGACTGGAACATTCAATTTCCTTCTTCTAAACTTCTGAATTTAAATCAACATGGAATTGATCATTGTCCTATTATGATGGTCATTGACTACAATCAACCAAAATTATGGAAACCATTTAAATTCTTTCTTTCATGGCTACATGATAGAAGTTGTTTTAGTGGAGATAACCAAAGCTTGGGAAAAATAAGTTCAAGTCTCATATGATTTCATACTCCTAAAAAGAATTTAGTTCACAAGAATAACATTATAAAAATGGAATACCACTTTGGAGACATCAATTAAAAGCTTCAACAACAACTGCAAAAATTCAATCTCATCCCCATTCTTCTGAAAATACTGAAAAGGCTATTGAAGTCAGTAAAACCTTAAGAAGTGGTACCAAATACAATATGAATTCAACAAAAACAAGTCAATATATAATTTCCTTAAGAACATGGATAATAATACTTAGTATTTTCATGCTCTCACTAAAAGGAAAAGAGCTAGAAACATCATAGATTCTCTTAAGAATAAAGATGGTGTTTGGATTCATTTTAGAGATCAGATTGCAAACTCATTGACTGAAAATTTCAAGAGTATAAGTACTTCGACAAACCCAATTATTGAGGAAATGTTCTATAATCATATTCCTACAATAGTTTCTCAAGAAGATAACAATGTACTTCATGTGCCGCCAACTCATGAGGAAATTTTCTAAACACTCAAGACTATATAGAATTGGTCAACCCCAGGATCAGAAGGGTTTCAAGATGGATTTTATAAATCCCAATGGAGTATAGTAGAATAAGATGTATGTGATATGGTCAAGTGCTTCTTTTAGTTGGAACTGATATTGAAACGTGTTCTAAATAATTGAGAAACACATAAAACTCTAATTATCTATTTATGTTCTCAAAGAGATTACAAAACTTCCCAGATATTAGGGAGATATTCGATGTGTAATACAAAATATTTACAAAGATATTACTTGTATAACAAGAATTATAACAAAGGAAAACTCTAAAGCCATGACTAATTAAGTCGCATCTTGTTTATGTCTAACACTCCCCCTCGATCTAAGAGGGTTGTCAACGACATTGATATTAAAGCGTAACCGGAAAAAGTGATCCTTTGGAGTAGATTTCGTAAAGATATCATCTTGATCCTTAGACGAAACAAAACAAACATCAAGTCGGCCACTTTGAACTCTCTCACGAAAAAAATGATATATAGTCAATTTCTATGTATTTAGTACGACCATAAAACACATGATTCTTGGTGGGATATGTATATCCTAAATTATCACACCAAAGAGTGGGAGGAAATTGTATGGAATCCTTTAGTTCCCGAAGAAGATATTCAATCGACATTAATTCGACAGTCACAATAGCTAAACCAGGATACTAAGATTCAGTACTAGACCGGGAGATTGTACGTTGCTTACGAGAACTCCAAGATATAATATTATAACCAAGATAAACACAATATCCACTCGTAGAATGACGATCAAGATGATCAACGTCCCAATCAACATCAATATATGCCGAAAAAGTAAGATGCATATTTTGAAGAAAGAGAGCAAACACAACATCTAGTTTGAGAGTAATGATCAATATTTATTTTATTTATTTTATTTTGGTTTACTTGTCTTTTTTATGAATCTTTTAAAAAATATATTTATTTTTTATGCACAATTATTTATTTGTTAGAGATTAATATTAATATATTTTTTTTCATATCATTGTTGGAGTTTAATAAATAAATCTGAGATTGAGTTTTTTGGACGTTCAAAACTTTTTTTTCACTTTATTGTTTTATTTACAAATTCTTTAGTATCGAGGAAGTTGGAGAAATTGAGTATGTAATTGAGATGGGTTCTGTGTATTGAGAGCAAAGGAGAAGATTTAGTATCTAATTAGTGATTCACAGTGAAGGATTGAAGAATTAGGGTTTTTGGAAATTAGGCTGGTTCTTGTTATGAATTATTTCCCTCAGCTGCACAATTACATTCTAAGCAACACCAAAACTTACTAAGAAGTTATATTTCTTACTAAGAGAACATTTTAATGGTTTAGGTACTAAATCAATTTCCATCCAGAACTCAAATTCAAAGTTAGAGAATGAATTTTGTTTCCCCTCTTTAATAGACTTGATTATCCAAGAGTAGAGTTTAGAACCGCGACGTATGCGATCTGGTATTGTATGAAGGAGGCCCAACTAGACACATATTGCCAAATACGAAGCCTTCTGAACTTCCAATATCAACAGGTTCCGAGAGAAGTAAACTTTCTTCCTGATTTCCTATACAATGTAGTACAGGGATAAATTTGAAGTTTTGGTGGAGCAACGAGATTAACTCCATCTATAATACTCTGGGCATCACTATGAGGTTTGTTATACACAAAGATAAGTTCGGTCCACCAAAAATTATGTGTCCTAAAGATGAGTATTAGGTCCAGAGTTAGAGTTGTTAATTGTTGTTATTTTTCATTTTAATTTCCGCTAAAATTAGATGAAACTTGTATTCGCTTCATTATGCTATCTATAAGTGTTTGTTATTTTGCCATTATGAATGCTTTCATTGTTGCATTAAATATTTTTTTAGCACATTTGTTGTAGTTTAACGAAAGGGTCAATATCGATTATGTAATCAATCATTCTATGGGTACGTGCAAGGATGCAGCTAATTTATTGGATAAGGCTCATGAAAAGCCATATTGTTTTAGTAAGCTAAGTAACATGAGGAAAACATCACTTCAGTCTCCATCAGCTCAGCTCCAATTAAAGAAAAAAAAGTTTTGTTAATATTGCTATCTTTGTTCCACTAAAAGATGGTGTTGCAGTTAATCTAGACTTCTTGGTCAAGAAGAAATATGAAGATGATGAAGATGAAATCAGGCTACAGAAAAGGCTCGGTATCTCCAGAGAAAATTCTCCACTCAAATTGTATATGAAAGTTCCACCCGTACCAATATTGATATCAACAGAAATCACCAAGCAACTCACAGGATCTCAATAAGGGATGCACAACATGGACATACTAATGAGGAGAATCAGGTAATCTTTTTTTAATATTATAATATCAGAGTTCAGTACCTTAAATCATCATTATATTTATTTTACTTCTCATTTTATTTTACGCCATATTTTTTGCATCTTAAAAATTAATTTTGCACGTAAATACTTTTTAAACTTGACCTGCAATTCTCATATAGTTGTTAGTAAAAATTTTACTTCAAAATACATCATTTGTTATCTATTAGTCCTTAGTAATTACATCACCATGAGAGTTATTTCTTGGAACATTCAAGGGCTTAGAAGCACTGATACTCGTGGTCATTTAAAAGATATCATCAGAACACAAAATCATGATATCATTTTTTTATGTGATACCAACCTAAGTGAACAAAAATTGAAACAGTTACTAACCCCCTACAGATACCCTAATTTTAGTTATATTCCTTTTGTTGGGTATCTTTACTATGGAAGGATGGTTTTTTCTTGTGAAATTCTCAGTAATGAAGATAATTTGATTCACTTATTAATTCAAGAAGATCCGAGTCAGCCAGAATGGATTATATCATGTGTTTATGGTTACTGAAATACTTTTAAGAAGAAATTAAGAGAAGTGGAATTTTATTAAGAAATTGGGTCATAATGTTTCTCAACCTTGGTGCCTTCTATGTGATTTAAATATTCATTTTATAAACTCTACGTCATCGACTTCTTTATCAAGTGATGGCTATGTTAACGCAGTTGTTAATTGATCATATAGGGTTCATAGGTCATGAACACACTTGGAAAAGTAAGTGCTGGAAAGAAAAGATCAAGATTGATATGACTCTTGGTAATTCTGACTGGAACATTCAATTTCCATATTCTAAACTTCTACATTTAAATAAACATGGAAGTGATCATTGTGCTATTATGATGGTGACAGACTACAATCCACCAAAATTATGGAAACCATTTAAATTCTTTCTTTCCTGGCTACATGATAGAAATTGTATAATGGAGATAGACAAAGCTTAGGAAAAAGAATTTCAAGGCTCATCTGCTTTCAAACTCCTAAAAAGTCTTTAGTTTACATAAATAACATTATAAAGATTGAATACCACTTTGGAGACATCAATCAAAATGTGGACAAGCTTCAACAACAACTGGCAAAAATTCAATCTCTTCCCCATTCTTCTGAAAATACAGAAAAGGCTATTATAACCAGAAATTCAACAAGTGGCACCAGATACAGTATAAGTTCAACAAACAAAAGTCAAGATATAATTTTCTTAAGGAAATGGATAATAATACTTAGTATTTTTTTGTTGTCATTAAAAGGAAATGATCTAGAAACAATATAGATTCTCTTAAGAATAAAGATGGGGTTTGGATTCATTCTAAAGATCATATTGCCAAATCATTGATTGAAAATTTCAAGAGTATAAGTATTTCTACAAGTACAGTCATTGATGAAATGTTCTATAATCACATTCCTACAATAATTTTTGAATAAGATAACAATATACTTCTTGTGCCGCCAACTAATGAGGAAATTTACCAAACACACAAGATTATGGAGAATTGGTCAACCCCAAGACTAGAAGGGGTTTAAGATAGATTTTATAAATCCCAATGGAGCATAGTAGTTGAAGATGTATGTGATATGGTCAAGTTTTTCTTTTATTTGGAACTAATAATTGAAATGTGTTCTCAATAGTTAAGAAACACATAAAGTTCTTATATATTTATGCTCTCAAAGAGATTACAAAACTTCCAGATATTAGGGAGATAGTCGGTGAGGAATACAAACTATTTACAAAGAGATTCCTTATATAATAATAATTATACCAAAGGAAAACTCTAAAGCCATGACTAATTAAGTCACGTCTTGTATATGTCTAACACTACCTCTCAATATAAGTGGTTTTCAACGATATTGAGCTTAGAGTGTTGTAGTTACAGGAATTCCCACACTACACCCTATTCAAGAATTTATCAATATTTATGACATAACTTGAAGATTAAAGACACTTTTTCATTAATATGATCTTAAGGAATTTTACAAAGATCAAGAACACAAAACACTTGATAAATATTTTCTCTCTCCTAAAAACCTTCCTAGCTCTCAAAAATTCAACCCCCTCTCTGGAACTATTCATTTCCTTTATATAGGCATTTACATAGTGGATTACAGCTCATGAAAGCTCATTTACAGCTAAGATTCCCTTTAATTTCGGATCTGGATTCATGCTATAAATCGCAGGTGGCACCGCCTTAATATTTCGTAGGCCTTATCGATTCATCGCAAAAATGTCACGCTCTTCTCATGTTTCTGTCGTTTTCATCTGATATGTCATTCCTTACGTCACCTTGAGATGTTTCGCAGAATATCATTGATATATCGCAGAACTGTTGTTTATTATTGATGTATCGCAGATCTGTTGTTTATTTCACAGGAATATTGTTGTAACAATATTCTGATCATATATCTTGCCTCTTCTCATATCTTTTCTGCGAAGAAGATAAAGATCATGAGAACTTAAGTTTCTTGATTTGCCGCAACTCCTTGTCTTTTCACATTCCCTTCATTCTGACACGTCTCTGCATCCATCGCTAAATATTCTACGCGTGTTTTTTCTCTCATTTATCCCTTGACACGTCTTTTTTCAACCGTTGAACTCTGACCATTCATGTCTTTTCTTCATTAAATGCATTGATGTTCTCGAGAATCTTCTTTTTTTATAAATATCTTCTTCGCTAATCTCCCCTCTTCTTTTTACTCTCTCTTTTTTCTTTTCTTTTTTACTTCTTCTCTGCAACTCTACTGTTCTTCACCTTCTTCCGCAAATTCCGGATCTATTATTGTTTCAATTTTATTTCTTTATTCTTCTTCATCTAAATCATCATTCCCATACTAAAAAATGTCCCCTGCTAAAAAATTAGGTCAACTCACTTTCAAAAAACACCAGCAGAAACTTCAACTTTAGGTTTTGCACTTTCAGAGATCCCTGGTCAATCTTCAGACTCTGATCTCTCCATTGACCTAGCTTCAAGATTTCCTTCTTCTAATGAGAATATCCTTATTTCGCTAGGACAATTAGAAGATGGCCTTCTTATCCCTATTTATGACCCAGAACTCCCTCTTTTTTATAAAATTATTTCTCATGCTAAACTTTCACGAGAAATCTACCAGTTAAGTGGAGATTGTATTCGTCTCATTCTTGAATATGCCTCTCGTGGAGCTGGTAAAGGATCTCGCTATCCTGATTCTGCGAAACATCCTGATTTTGAAGATATCCCCATTATTCCAGCGAAATATACCGTGGAGAATTTCTTTGCGAATTATCAAGTAATTCCCATGAAGAAAGAGATCACGTGTTGGGCTGTTCGTTTAAATAAGGATAAAAAAGTTGTGAAAGATAAAATTCTTATGCAAGATATAGATTATCATTAAAGTAGAAACCAAGGTCCACGCTTCTCAAAAGATGACAAGTGGTGCAAATTTCCTCTCCTCCTTGAAGGTCCATATATTTTTGGCACTCTTGATATTCCTGCAAATCTTTCGAATCTTGCGTCGTATCGTCCTTGGGTTTTTAATTGGCCTGAAAAGAATTCTGAGGTATATCTCGCAAAGTTTATCATTATTCGCAAATTTAGATAAATATATTATTCTTACTAATTATTGAAATATCTTTTATCATATTGAAAAGTGAAGGCTAGTTACGCCAGTACTGGGAATCCCAATCTCCTACAAATTTTGAAAACCTTCACAGATGAAGTAAGAAACATTCTTTTATAACCCTTAACAATATATTGTTGCCCCTGTTTCTTATCTTTATGTGTGATTGTTTTCAAGGAAATTCCATTTTTCGCAATGGTTGAAGCCAAAGATAAATGCAAAAAATTATTAACTCCAAATGAAAGTTCCGGTGCTTCCCCTCGCCGTAATAAAAATCAAACCACAGACGGTCCTCCAGAGAAGAGAAGAAAAACTCAACCACTTCTTCCACTTAGAGAGACTTCTATTATCGCTGAAAAAGATAATGAACTTGAAGAAAATGATGGGGTAAACCATGACGTCATTGTGGGCACTTCAACACATTTTTCTTCCACAAGAATTAGATCCGCGATGGGTTTCTCTCAACCTGAGACTCCAATGGATCAATTGTCAAATATTTTTAAGAACCCCATGCAAGGTGTTGGTGAGGATGATATCACTCGTACTTGCGATTATCTTTCAAAGATCTATGACGCTTCAATTTTGACTAATAATAAAGATCTTAAAGGAGTCTCAAGATTTATCAACCCTGGTTTTCTTCATGCGTTAGCTTCGCTGGTATGCCCCTTTCCTTCATTTTTCTTGCAGTAAACTTTACATTTATCATGAATATCAAAGATTTTTTACTTATCTTACTTATTTTCTCTTTTCTGTCACAGACTGCAAGAGCTTCTTTTTCTGTTGCTTCAGAATTAGAAAATAGATTATCATCATTGCAAAAAAGGCTTACTGATTCACAATCTGATTCTGCGAAACTTCTCGAGAAAAATAAGCAATATGAAGCTGAAATCTCCATTCTTCGCGAAAGATGTAAGTAGTTGGAAGTAGCTGGGAATACTGAGCTTCTTAATAAAAACAAATCGCTTGAAGTAGAAATTCAAGTTCTTCAACAGAAGTTAATTGATAAGGAGAAATTCTGCAAACAAGTTATTGGTATAAATCTCCCCCCCTTTTTTTTTTAGCTTATTTAGGCAACCATTTTGCAGATGCCTATAATCTTACTGATGAAGCCATCATTCTTAATTCTTTTGATGAACCCATAGATGAAACCACTCTTCTTGAGCATCTTAATGATGCTTTAAATAATTATTCAGATGAAAAAATTAATACTTTGTCCATTGATGAGCTTAAATATCATATCTCCCTTATGAGAATGGATTATAGATTTGTCTTGAGCACATCCAATAGTTTAAAGACTTGCAGAGATGAATTTAGAGAGAAAATCAAAGTCTTAAAAGCCAAGAAAAGTGAACTTGAGAAGGATAAAGAACGTATTACTCTTCAAGGCGCTGAAGCTCTATCAAAATTTCGCAATACCCTAATTGATACTGAACTTGAGAGAGATGGTCTTAAGGATGAAAACATTAAACTTCTTACAAGAGAGAAACAAATCCGTTCCCATCTTCTCATTCAAAGTGATGATGAATTCGCATGGGCTGTGACAATTCTCGATAATGCTAGGAAAAACTTAGCGATAGATGTCAGTCTTCATACCGAGCAAGCAACCTTGATACAAGAAATGATTCATGAAAGACAAGGTTATTTATTGCTCCTCTAACATCTTTATATTTCTTGTAAATTTTCAACAATTTTCTAACTTGTTGCTGTATTATCGTAGAATCTGAAGAAAAATATTCCACAAGGATAGCAGAACTTGAAGAAGAAAAAAATGGTCTTGCGAAAAATCTTGCTTCCCGTAATGATAAAATCTCTAGATTGCGAGAGAAAATAAAGATATCCAACTCCAATTTGCGTAGTAATCTTCTCACCGTTCGCAATAATGCTATTGAGAAAATTTGTAAAGATAATGATCTTCCTCTTAGTCTATATCCTTGTCTCTTGGATAATATTCCAGCCAGTTCTGAAGTACCAGTTATTTCTGACAGTGAAGCTGATATAGATGAGAATGAAAGCGAAGATAAAGAAGGAACTAATGACGAAGATAATGAAGACGAAGATGAAGATGAAGATAATGATGAAGATAAATCTCAATAGTTTTGTTTTTTCTTTTTGATCTTCTCCTGTATTTCTCTCTTTCTTTCTTGCGAAAATTATCTGCGAAAAATTGTAATATTCTTTTTACAAATTATTTGTAGCTCCTGATGTCTTTCAATATATAAATTATTTGCCTCTATCTATCTGTTATTTATATGAATTAATCATATAATGATGAATAAAAATTTTACCATTCTATGCATCATTCCCATACTTGCCTCTTGTTATTAATCTGTAATATGATAAATGAATTAGTGCAAATATTTCTGTGAAAAATCTTTTTTATGCTTCGCATATATAATCTCTCTTGTGGTCTTATTTAGCCTTCCTAGTTAAAGGTCTTATTATGCCACTTTTATGCGATAAGATCGCTGGACATTCTTACTTTTCTCTGTAATAATATCCATTGATCTTGCCTTATCATTTAATTTTAATCTCTGCGACAATATGATAAATCTAAGCCTTCTTGTGAGATTAATCTCTCTTTGCTTTTTAAGACTTATGACATTGTCGTCTTTTCAATGAAATCGCAGGACGTCTTTGCGGTTTATATCCTCTTATTATTAATTTCATTTATCTCATCTTTTGATCTTATCGCAAAAACCCATTGATCTCATCTTAACATTTCTCTTTAGGCTTTTTGGCATGTCACGCGGCAATATGACGGGCCTAAATATTCTTGCGAATATAAAGTCCCATGACATTGCTGTCTGTGTCACGCGACAATATGACGGGCCTAAATATTCTTGCGATTATAAAGTCCCATGACATTGTCGTCTTTTTTGATACACAACTCCCTAATGGAGGGTATCGCCCTTATCTCTCCCCCTGTTTTCCCCTTCAAGGATTATACATCGGCCATACAAGACTAGCACTTTCCCATCCGGTTCTGCCAACAACCAGTTGTTTTCGTAGCCTTGTCCTTTATGCCTTATATGGCTTATAGTTACAAGACTGCACCCTAAGTGGGGTTTTCTTTGGGCCGAACACATCGTAAGCCAAGACTTTCCGTGGATGTCCAGGGTAGGTTCATCCATCCCGGGCACCCACAGCTCAACCGTGTACCTCGGTGCCTTGATCATACTTTGCATTCCTTAGGAGAAACTCTCGGGCGCCCAACCAGGGTATAACCTTATATAGTTGGGAATCCAAGTTATCTCTCCCGGATGGATTTTCTATAATTACAAATCTCCATGACTAGGTTCCAGCAGCGGTATAGCCTTTCCCATAGCCATGCAAAGAGATACCCCCCTTATAACGCACTTTAAGGACATTGCCTCTTACGGAATAGAATCCACGAACTAAGGTGTACGCCATAAAAGTTCGTCCCATTCTTATATATTTTTAGGCGATTTGTGCCCATTTGCATTAAAAATTCTTATATGATTCAAAATCATCATCTTTTTCTTTTTCTTTTTCTTTTTCTTTTTCTTTTTCTTTTAATAGAAAAATTCTCATTTTTGAGCAAAGTTTTTCTTTTAATATTCTGTGTGCACATTTTTTGCTGTTCTTGTTTTTCGTTTGTTCGCAACATGATACTTTAAAACTTCTTTTCTTCTGTGACGAATGATTATTCGCAATTTCTTGATACTTGTTTATTTTCTTGCGAGAAATGATTTATCGCAACACCTTATACTTGTTTGTTCTCCTGCGAAGAGTGAAGATTTCAACTTTTCCCCACATTCGCATGATTAATCACCACCGATTCTTTTGGGACATACTATTCTTGTAATATATCCTTTCCCCGCAACTCTATATTGTCCACCATCAACTTTTCAGCTCTCTGAGTTTTCCTCTTGTTATGTTGCCAATTACGATTTCGGGCATTTCTTTCTTCGAAAGTATTAATGTCAACTTCATAACACTTTTTTCCTTCAAACCAATCACCTTTAATTATCCCAATACCATGAGGATGTGGAAACTTTATGCGTTGATGATATGTTGATGCTATGCCCAAGATCCCATGGATCCATGGTCTTCCAATTAAGGCATTGTAAGGAGATTCTATATCCACTACACAAAACTTGATTTTTGAAGATATCTTGTTCAACGGAATTTCCATAGTAATTTATCCTTTTGGCTTGTTTGCAGTGCCATTAAAACCATAGATCTTGTAAGTTGAAGGGATTAATTCATCATCTCTTCCACCCATTGTGCGATAAGTATGATAAAATAAAATGTCTACCGAGCTACCAGTGTCAATTAAAACTTTATCTATTACCCAAGAATCACTTGCTGCGTCACCATCATCTTATTCTCCTTCTTCTCTGTATTTTGGATTTAACTCTAACTTCACCACCAATGGGTTGTCATGAATCTTCCCAGGCTCTGGTATCTCTTCTGCAGTAAAATAAATAACTTGTTTCTGCCATTCTTCTAACGGAGAAATCTTCGCAATATTCATCACCTCTCTTCCCTCTATATCCCTTGCAAATACTCTGCTTAACACATTGTCATGGAAATCCTCTATCGTTTTCTGCGAATGTACAATTGAATTGCAGAATAGATTTTTTGTTGTAGCTCCTACTTCAATGACAAATGTTTCGGCTTCTTTTGCAACATTAACTCTGCGAATTTCTGGTGCTTGCGGCAATTGCTGCGGTTTTAAATATCTTGCTAGAAAATGATTTAATTTCCCCTGTTCAATCATTCGCAAAATAATTCTTTTTACATTTCTACAATTATGCATAGAGTGGCCATGAAAATGATGATAAGGACAGAACTCTTGATTTTGGTTGTTAGGATGTGGTTCTTTCCCCACGTTCCAAGATGAGGGTATATTCTCCATCAGAATAATCGCTTCCCAAATCTTGTCTATACCGGTATTTAAAGGTGGAAATTTGATGCCTTCCCACATATTCCTCTGACCTCTTTGCTCTCTTGAATAATTCTGCCTCTGTCCACCATAAGTCTCTTGCGGTTGATCAAACCTTGGGACCTTATTATTGTTATTGCGATTATAAAAATTTCTCTCCTTTTCCAATTCCTCCTGATCTCTACTCCCCATTGCTACTATCTTATGTTGATTATCAGTATCCATTTTCTCTCGCGGATTTTGGGAAGTACTTGCTACTGTATTAATCATCCTTGGTAAGAAACTTCCATTTGCTGCGGCTAAACTTATGCCTGCGAGAACTGGATAAGATTCCATCTCATTTTCCTTTTCCTCCAAAGAGATGTATTCTTCTTGCAGTTCTCGCAGTTCTGTCATGGTAATTGTGTTTTTGACTCCGAAGACCTGGATGTATAATAGATTCGTCGCAAACATAGAATTTATGAAAGACAAAATGAAATATCTTTCATCTACTCTTCCTGCCATTTCACTACACATTGTCCTCCATCTTATCGTTAAGTGCTTTAAACTCTCACCAACTCTCTGTTTCAATCCAAACACATCTTCAATTCCAGGTCGCGTAAAGTTATTGCTGATGTATGCTCCTAAGAAAGTAGTTTGCAAGTGCATGAACGATGTTATTGTATTCTTGGGAAGACTTTCAAACCACTTCAATGCTTCGCCAGTTAAACTTGACGCAAAATATTTGCAAAAAACGACATCATGGTTCTCCCATTGTAGCATACATAGAATATAAGCTTTGATATGTTGGACAGCACACGTAGTCCCATCAAATATACTGGTCAATACCGGTAAATTGCATTTTGGAGGTATCCCTCCTAATTGTACCTCTTGAGTAAATGGAGTTTTCGCAGCTTCTTCGATTGCCTCATCAAGTTGTCTTCTTCCTCCTTCTCTTCTGTTATTTATCATTCCTCTCATTTCTGCTAATTCTCACAAGATTTGTTCATTCCTATCAGAATTTTGCTCCATTGGCCTTTTCAACGCAGCCTCTCTTCATCTGCGTTCATGCCTTTCTTGTCTTGCGATGTTTCGCGCTTCTTCTCCAACATCTTGGTTTTGCCTTCTTCTACGATTTTCTTCTTCTTGCAAGTTAATTTGTCTTTCATTCTCTTCTCCGAGAATTTCCTCATCCCTTACTGTTTCTCTTCGTTGCCTTTCTATGTCTCTGCTAATTCTCTCATATTCCTCATTGAGATTATCATTATTACGATTTTGCGCACGTCGTATTTCTCGATTATCATGATTATTCTGACGCAACGCTGTTTGAATTTCTTGTTCTTCTACTTCTGCTCGAAATCTCTCTCTTTCTCCCGCTAAATGTACTTGCTCAATATATGCCTCTCAATATCATCTTCGATTATTCTGCGATTTCTTCGAATTTCTTCATCACGTAACATTCTCCTTCTCTCTTCTTGATTTTCTCCCTCATCCTGATTATGTCTAATGTCTAAAGTTTCTCCGCGTGGAATATAACGATCATTTATCAAATTCTCGCCAATATTTTGTATAGGGAGATTTTGTCTTGTTTCTTCTCTATATGAATTTGATCTCATATGCTTCTCGATTTTCTATTTTGCAACCTCAAATTTTCCCTTCTTAATTCATGATTTTGCCTTGTAATATTGGCACGTTCTTCTGCCTCTAATCTTCTTTCTTCCTGTATCCTTTGTCTCAAATCATCTACTTATTCATGCTCTTCATGAATTAGTCCTCCATCCATTTATTGATTTCTTTCCTCTTCTTGATTTTCCGCTTATTCTATCGAATCCAACCTCCAAGTATGCACACTTACTCTATCATAATCCGCACTTCTATCTTGTGCTCGTGTTTGTTGATTCGGTGGTTGGATTGAATTTTCTGCTCCATTTCTCACTCTACTTCTTCCGGATCTGATCCTTAAAGATCCTTCCAATTCACCTGTTCCTTCCCCTGCAATTCTTTTACTTCTTCTCACTGTTGTTGGTGGTTCTGATGTATTTCTTCTCCTTCTAGCCATTTCTTCAATTATAATAATTTCTTCAAATCTTCAAGTTGTAATTTGAAATTTCTCAACTATTCATCCCTGTTTCTGGGCGCCAAAATGTAGTTGCAGGAATTCCCACACTACACCCTATTCAAGAATTTATCAATATTTATGACATAACTTGGAGATTAAAGACACTTTTTCATTAATATGATCTTAAGGAATTTTACAAAGATCAAGAACACAGAACACTTGATAAAGATTTTCTCTCTCCTAAAAACCTTCCTAGCTCTCAAAAATTCAACCCCCTCTCTGGAACTATTCATTTCCTTTATATAGGCATTTACATAGTGGATTACAGCTCATGACAGCTCATTTACAGCTAAGATTCCCTTTAATTTCGGATCTGGATTCCTGCGATAAATCGCAGGTGGCACCGCCTTAATATTTCGTAGGCCTTATCGATTCATCGCAAAAATGTCACGCTCTTCTCATGTTTCTGTCTTTTTCATCCGATATGTCATTCCTTACGTCACCTTGAGATGTTTCGCAGAATATCATTGATATATTGCAGAACTGTTGTTTATTTCACAGGAATATTGTTGTAACAATATTCTGATCCTACAAGTGTAACCGAAAAAAGTGATCCTTTGGAGTAGATTCGTAAAGATATCCGCAACTTGACCCTTAGACGAAACAAAATGAACATCAAGTCAGCCACTTTGAACTCTCTCACGAACAAAATAAGTCAATTTCTATGTGTTTAGTACGACCATGAAACACGGGATTCATTGTGAGATATGTAGCTCCTAAATTATCACTCTAAAGAGTTGGAGGAAATTGTATAGAAGCCTTTATTTCCTGGAGAATAGATTTAATCGACATTAATTAGGTAGCCGCAATAGTTAAACCACGATACTTAGATTCAGTGTTAGATCGGGAGACTGTACGTTGCTTATGAGAACTCCAAGATATAATATTAGAACCAACATAAACACAATATCCACTCGTAAAACGACGATAAAGATGATCCCCGACCCAATCAACATCAGTATATGCCGAAAAACTAAGATGCATATTTTGTTTGGGACGAAGAAGAATTCCAAAGGTTGAAGTATGATGTAAATAGCGAAGTATACGCTTAACAAGAATCAAACGTGCTTCTGCAGATTTATTCATGAATTGACATACCTTGTTAACTACAAAGGAAATGTTCGGCCTTGTCACCGAAAGATACTAGAGACCCCCAACTAAAATTTTGTACATAGTAACATCAGAAAACAACGTACTATTCACCGAATGTATCTCGGCAGAGGTACTTAAATGAAATGTTAACTTTTTTCCCCTTACATGTTGGCACGAACAAGAATATCTTCAATGTAGACGTTGTGAAAGAAATAACCCACCCGAAACTTGAGTGACCTCTATGCCAAGAAAATATGAAAGAAAGCCAAGGTCCTTAAGAGCAAACTCATTCTGAAGAGTATGCATAAGTGATTGGAGACATTCCATAGAAGACCCCGTTAAAATTATGGCATCAACATATAAACCAAAATAAATATAATACCTTCTCTCTCAATAATTATTTTTCTAAAAAAAAACACTTTTAAATTTAACCTCATAATCATTAATTAACCTAAATTAATTATTTAACTATCTAATCATTAAAATAACCAATTTTACACCTACTTAATTAGAAAAGGTAATTTTGATATTAAAATAAATACCTAGATAAGGGTTGACTTAGGTCTACTTCATAATGACCTCCCAAAATTGAAATGATGGCCCCCCGTGAAAAAGGGATGGTGCCAAAAAAAAACAGTTTTTTCTATTTGTACTAGTAAGACCACATGTGCGATGCACATGCTTGATTTTGATTACTTTAACAACACTAAATTTGATGGTGATGAAAAAAAATCTTAATAATTTTTTTTTAATATTCTTATTTGTACTCATTAATTCAAAGAGCTTTCCGAATATACTAATTTTGCAAAAATCCGATATGTATTTTAAAAGATATTAAGTTTTAAAATTTTTAGATCTAATTTTAAAACAATGGCATTCTTGTAAATATGTAATCATTAGTTTAATATACATTCTTACCCTTGAATATATGTATAGTAATGATTGATATTTAAGGTCATATTAGTAATATCAAGGTGACACCAAACTATTTTGTTTTTTTATGATCAAAAAAAGGCTTCACCAAAAGGGGATCTTTTCTTTATTATAGTAAGATTGGAGGTTTGTACTTTGTACCAATTTCTTAACATACATAAACTTATTTATCGATCAAGAAAAAAAATTAAGTTAGGGTTTCTCTATTATTATGTGTTGAGAACAACGTGCAACATTTTTCGTAGCCCTCTCCTTGAAATAGATGAGCTTTGTGGATATGTATTATGAGTTCAAAGATAATGACCTTAGCTGTCAAATATACCTTGTTGAAAATAAGCTGATTTCGGATGTGGAAGAGCACGGTCTCACCAGATGCAAGAATACTAGAACAGATGAAAATACTTCAGGAAAGATCATAGCAAACGAAAATCAGATGTGTGCAGTTTGCTGGGAAGATATGGAAGTTGGTGGATACATTACTTTTGAGAAGTCACTACGGGAAAAATAATCTTTGATGACTACGTATAAGAGTTGTAGTACCCTTATTACAACTCTATTTTATACATTACTAGGATATGATCCGTGCCGTAACAGCACGGGGCTATGAGTTTTTTCTTGTGTTGGTTATATATGACATATGTTTAAATTGATTGTCATTTTGTGCTAAAAATAAATTTAGTGCTAAAAATAAATTTAGTGCAATTTATTTTCGAAGATTTGAAAAGTTGAACCAAAATTGGGAACCCTTCTTTCGTATCCCTAAAAAGTGTTATATCTACATTAATTCTTGGAACCGCTGACTATTTTCGTAAACAAATATTGATTGTGTTCTTGTATCAATGTATAATCCGTTGGTTAATATAATTTACGGCCATTAAACATGTCATTTGCATAAATATGGTAATTTACAATCATCATTCCCTATAATGTTATAGGTTTGGGAGAAGTTACACTATACTATGAAGCCTCCTTATAAAGACTATACAGTTATGGTTTAAACTGACATCTGAAAAACACCCAGCAAAAAATACAAAAAAAAAAGATAAAAATGTAAAACAATGATGTGAAGTGAATTGAATCTTTCTTAGTGGTGAAAAGTGATGCGCGTGATGAAATTGCATATATCATATGCCCAGTATGCTTTTCCTTGCAAATTAATAACACAAATTTATTGTCTTACTAAATAGTGAAATACTCGCATTAAATAAAATGGCATATCCAAACAAAAGAAATCTCCCCTTTTAATGCATGAATCGACAAATGATACATGTGTAAGAGAGTCGTTCTTTGTCAACATAAGCGTTTGAGACCTAAAAGTAAGTAAGAGACTTAGTCTAAATACCAATGGTATGAAAAGTTATAAATGGAATTGATGTTACACCTTGACCCAATAGTACATAAGAGACCTAAAACAACCATAATTTTATAATTGCTTGCACCAAATGAATATGCCATTACTAAACATTTATGGTTTAAACTAACATCTGAAAAACACCCAGCAAAAAATACAAAGAAAAAGATAAAAATGTAAAACACTGAATCCTACATCATTCCCTTGGATATTAGTGATGTGAAGTGAATTGAATCTTTCTTAGCGGTGAGAAGTGATGAGCGTGATGAAATTGCATACATCATATGTCCAGTATGCCTTTGCTTGGGTCTTTCCTGGATGATTCAAAAGATACAACTTATATAGAGCTTGATAGAACTACTGTAAACAAAGATGATGCTGCTGGGAAGAATCAGAAAAAATCATATGCTAGTATGGTGACACCACTCAGATCGCTAGATTTCGATCCATCAAAGATGCCTAAACCATGCTTTAATGGATCAAATGTCTCAATCCGTATATCTGAGGAAGAATATCAAAAAGGGGTGCTAGATTGTAAAAATTGCTTGATTGGTAGATTGGTGTTAACTAAGGGTATGATTCCTATGAAGATAGAAGAAATTAATGACAAGCTGAAACAGGTATGGAGTATTAAACCTTGGTTTATCTCACCATTGGGCAAAGGTTTCTATTGTTTCAATTTCTCTTCTGAGGAAGACATTACTTATGTTCGATCAGCAGGAGTCGGAAATATCAAGTCGGGTATTTTTCACTTTCACAAATGGATTCCTGATTTTAAACCACATAAGAAAAATCAAACACTAGCGCAGGTTTGGGTTCGATTATATGATTTAAGCTATGAATACTGGAGATCTAGAGCACTATTTGAGATTGCGAGTGTAAGGACCCGCAAGCTCGTCAATGCTATTAGACTAGTCAAGAGATGTAATTAGTCAGTAATGACTCGATTAATTTAACACGAACGTTAATTAATAGAAATTAATCTAACAACGATCTAGATACGAAATTAGTACCGCTGGATAGATATCGAAAAGTTACGTGGAATAGATTACTCGAACGTGTCTTTCGGATATCAGACGAAGAATATATTATCATATTTATTTAAGGGGCGACTATGGATGCCCATATCAGTTTTTCGGTTACCTTTAGTGATTTTGGTCGGAAATACCAAGACCAAGTCGAGAAGATTCATTCTTCTTTCTTATTTTTCTTCATTCTTCTTCTTCTTTTTTTCTTTCTTTCTTCTGTTTCTCTTATTCCCCTATTCTTTCTCTTCTGCGAGTGATTGAGAGATCAAGAGGAGGTTTTGTGATCAGTAGGAGGTGGAGAATATCATGGAGTTGTTGATGGTGGTGGTGGTTTTTACGTTTGAGTTGGGAGGAAGTGGAATCGAGAAATCAATAAGTTAAGGTTTTCTGGAATTGAGGTTAATTCGGTCTGTATAGATATGATGATAATGATTTCGAGTTGTTTGTGGGTAAAGATCGAATGGGTTGATGTTGTGTTGATGATATGAAGTTATTCTGAAGATGAATCAAATAATCAAAGAGCTAGGGTTTCTGTGAAATCTTTGGAGTTCGAATTAGTGACGTATAAGAAGAATTAAAGACTGGGTTTAGATGATTGAGGTAAGGGTTGAAGTTAATTAGATATTATGGAGTTTCTCATGAAGAATTGTATAATTAGGGTTTCATGAGAATTACATAAGACGATGAGAAGATGAAATTGAAGGTCTGAAGAAGTGATTAGAGATGGGTTTGTTATTAATTGAAGTGTAGTTGGATGAGTTGAGTTTAATTGGATGTTTATGGGGTGTATGGTAGTGAACTAAAATTATGGCTCATGTTCTTCCCAAATTCAAAATTAGGGTTTTAGTGGTGCTGATTCGAAGATTTATTCAAGCTCAGAGAAGCTTTGAGGTAATTACTTTGCTTATTTGATTTGAAAGAATGATTCTTATTTATTGTTGAGTATTTATTATTGCTTATGAAGCTAAGAATTGAGTTGATGTGGAATGAAATTTATTATGGTTGAGGTTTAGATTTATTTTGATCTACATGGGTTAGTATATGCTGAAGATTTCTTTAGAGATTTTGCTCTGTGGTGTTGTTTTTTTGAAGTTAGTGAAACTGTGGTTCAAGGATTGGATATTGTTGGTGATGTAATTAGTAGAAGGTTCATGAACTGGGAATTGAGATTTGTTTGAATTGAGATACAGATGTGACTGTTGGGAATGGAATGGATTGAGGTGAACTGATGTTGATGTTGTTGGAAGTTTTAGTTCTGACATTGCAGTTGAGGTGTTGAAGTTTTGGCAGTGGGGTTTGAACTGCACTCGGCTGAAATAGTCCTTAGCTTGGCCGTAACTGATGGATTATGTTATAGAATGAATGTTGCCTAGGATTAGAATTGCAAGTGGTAGTTAATGAGAATCGATAGTTAAGTTGTAATGAATTCACAATGGTTGTGAATGATCAAGTTGAATGAGATGTTGCGTGATTGGTTATGTATGTAATTGTAAACTGTGGTGGCTGAAGTAATTGGGATTGAATCAGTCTATGTAGGATTACAGTTGAGTGTGTTCGACTGATAGTTGTGGTATGCAGATGGTTTATGGGTTATAATTGCAGTTCAAGTTGCAAGTGGTGGTGCAGGTCATGTAGAATGGAATGAATTATAATGAAGGTGAAGTTATTTCTCTGTGAAGGGTGTAAGTTATAATTAGGTCTAGTAGTTCACTTCAGTGAAGTGTTATTTTTATGTAAATGACTTTAGAATAATCAGAATGAGTTATTATGGATGTGTGAATTGTTGATAATGCTGAAGTGAAGAGTGTGTATATTAGAAGTAGGACTGCAGTGAATATATGAATGTACATGTGGTGGATTAATTTGTTTGAAGTAACTGATATTGCTGGTGATGATGGATTGTCGGTGTTGAGATTGGAATTCAGTTGGTAGTTAATCAAATGAGAATTGTAGTTGAGGTTTGAGTGTTGTTTGAGTTGGGATGATCTGAGTTTGGCTTAGAGCTGCAATCGCAGGTAAAGCTTAAATTACAATTGTAATTTTGAATTCTAGAATTATGTTAGAATGAATATTTATGCAATGATTAAGGTGAATAGATTTGAGTTAGGGAAACTAAACATTAGAGAGTTTTCTTGTTGAATTGGAGTTATCACAATTGTATAAGAAGTTTTGGCCTGTGCAATGGCTCAGGCAAGTGTTCTGTCACCAAGTCAGATGTCTGACTAATTTAAGTTAGCTGACTCAGTTTGAGTCACTGAGTCACTAGACCTGAATCATTGACCAGTTGACTCGTTTGACCATACTTTGACCAGTTGACCTGACCTTAACCCATTGACCATTGACTTGACCTTTGACCGTGGACTGGACTTTGACCTTTGACTAACGTTTACCGTTAGTTGACTCAGCTGACCGTTAGATTGACCCAGTTGGGCTAGGCCCTTATTAATGGGATTGTTTAAGTGGGCTTGGGCTTGGGCTTGGGCTTAAGATTAGTTATCTTATCTTAATGAATTGGACCACTTATGATCTGAATTAGCTTTCGGTTCCTTCTACAAAGTTGTAGATATTCATAAGACTTATCTAATGGACTATAGGATCAACATAATTGGATTAATAAACTCTTAGATATCCTAAAGTTAAATAATAAAAAGGGGTAGAACCATAAATGGGCTTAGAACCATTAGATAGAATTGTATAATTCTTGTGTGAGCCATTTTGGCTAGAATCTTAGAATTCTTGTGTGATTAACAGTTAATTATTAACAACGATCGATTCAAAGGAAGAACCAGTGGATCGTGGATCGCGAGGTAGGCGTGGCTTGTCATCAAAAAGGTGTGGGTATGCATTTGACTCTTTGTATTCATTATTGTTGCTTTTATAAAATTTTATGCGTAACAAACTCATGCATTGTCTGTTTCTGCATTCCGTATTTTATTTAAAATGCATTATGATAATCCTGTTATTTCTGTGAATCTTTCCACGATGTGGAAAGGACTTGTATTGTTTCGTCGTCAACATGAATTGTTATGGGAAATGAGAATTTCCACTTGTGGTATATAGGATACGCTCCTTCACATTTATATCTACTTTAATTCAGCTTTTATTGTTTAGAGTTGGTCACCATGGTCTTGGTGGCATCCATAGCTAAATAGGTGTGAATTGCCGGATAGGAATTTACAACCATATTAGTACATTGTTTGACGAAGGAGTTTGTTCCATATACATGTATGATTATTTCAGTGACTTGGTCACTGTTTAATGTTTCGGAAAAACATGTACTGTTTTCCAAATCTTGCTTATGATTACTTAGAAGGTTAAATGTTAAGTATTCCCACTTCAGTTTCTGTGACAGATCAGAGTTGCGCAGCGAAATCTTCACGGGTTGACCTCACTAGTAGATTAACTTCTGTTATGTTTATCTTGTTGTATATTTTATTTGAAAACCAAATGACTATTATATATGTATCATTTGAGAGAAGATCTTGTATATATATTTCTGAGATGGGTTAGTTTTGGGTTAAGTTTTGTAGCAGATTTCTTAATTGAAAGTTAAGTGTTTAATTTGGAATTTTAGTGCCTCTTATTTAGTTAATCTCTTGGATTAGTCAGCTGCTAGCTTAGGGGGGCGCTACAAAAGTTGGTATCAGAGCTCACTATTAGATCTTATATGGTAGACAATAAGAATAGCCAGTGCCAGTTAGTGAACTAGATTAGTTTAGAACTGGGTTGGGTTTGTGAGATAAATCTTAATCACTAAAAGCTATTAATAATTAAAAGAATTTTTGATTGATTGATTTGTTTGATTGATTGTTTGTTTAGGTATTGAAGTAAAAATTGTAGGGTACACCAATAATTAATCTAGTGGAAATTAGAGAATAAATGAGTTAAAATTATGAACACATACATAAGTCAATACTAAAAATAGTGAGATTAGTGTTATTAATATAAATCTTAAAAGTCACATATATAAATATTAAGCACCTTGACTTATATGTAAAATCAACGGTTTATAATCACATAAATGTTAATAATGTTTTAGGACTCAATAATATTGGTAAGAGTTGTTAGAATAATAACTCAATAAAATATTATAATAGTAATTATAGATAAATGATAATAAAAGTAACTTGTTGTTAGAATAATAATTCACCTGTTGTTTTTCAATAAAAGTCGTGGTGGCATTCTTTCATAAAAGTAATAATAATTTTAATAAAATAATGATTTTTAACATAACAATGTTAATATTTATCAATTAGTATCGTATTAAACTTAACTGAAATTTTATTGGGAATATATATAACGATAAAAATAATAATTATAATTAATTAAATAATTATGGAAAATTGATAACGCTTATTTATAATTAAGCTTTGTAAATCAAATTAATTACAAATTAGGTTTTAGTTTAAAACTAGTAGATAGTTAAAATAATACTTATCATCTGTTAGACTTTAGAACACGAGGATACAATATATAAAATAAATGACTTAACTTGTTAGAAATCTTGTGGTAAAATTATATTTAAGCTAACAAATGATCCAATAAATCTTTAAAATGAAACAAGTATACGTGAAATAGCAATAATAGTATTCAGATGTTTATTGTAATATTAGGATTAAAATAAAATAAATTCGTAAATTGATAGGATCCTTCTTCGTAAATATATTTAATCATCTTTTGAAATGGAAAATTAGTATAACGAACTTAAACCGTTAGTATTTAAATTAATATTATACTAAGCATAACTTAAATTAAAATCTCATTAACAAATATATATAAATAAAATAATGATTAGAATTAAATAGCAATGGAAATTATTAGTGTTTATCTATAATTAAGTTTTGCAAAGTTAACTAATAACAAATTAGAATCATGTGTTTGGTGTTTAAACCAGATAGATAATTAAGACTTATTAAGTAGGAATAATAGAACGTGAAGTTATATAAGCACATAGTAAACACTAAACTTGTTAACAATCTTATACCAAAATTATCTTTTGTCCAATAAATGATTCATTAAATCATTAAATTATACACATGACGTGATAATTATAATACTTGAATACTTAGAACAAAGTTAGACATAAAGGAGAATAATTTGCCTATGAATAAGATACTCATTATTAATATCAAAATCTAAAGACTATTAAGACATTAAAATTTTATGCAGACTCGAAGTTAAATCATAATAAATTACTAACACCAATATTTAATAAGATATAGTACACGAGATCAATCCGAATAAATAAAATCTGTTAACCCATACGTGAATGTAAAATTATACTTACAAGATTAAAGTTTAACAAAATTAAACTAAGTATTAATACTAACTAGTTACCCGGGCAATATTTTAGTTACGCTAGTAAGCAAATAAGAAAAATTGATAAAACAATGATGAAAATGGTAATATAATTAAGACAATAACTTTTGATAAGATAAGCAAAAAATACTATTACTATAAAATTTAGAGTCATTGTAAACATCATTTGGATAATTGTAGGAGCGGAATATCACAACAAATGATAACTTACAAAATTGTGGAGAGAAAAGACATCTTGCGAGCAAAGAACATTTTGCGAGCAAAGGAAATCACGAGGAAAGCAAAAGAAGTTCGCGAAATGAAGTTACGAAGGTTCGCAAGATAATTATCAAATCCGAAATGGCGGGACAACACAACTGTCATATTTTGTAAGATCATATAAATAGCCATTTAGGCATGAGAAGTGGGAGGGATCTTTTGAGTAAGAGAGGATAATTTTAGGAGGAGAGAGAAAATGTTAGGAGAGATTTATTATCTTTATCATCTTCTTCCCCAAAAAACTAGAGCTCCAAATATTCTTTAATGGAGTCTCAATTGTAAAATCATGTAATTACATACAATCACTAGTGAAGCACCGTGGATGTAGATCACATTGATCGAACCACGTAAAAATCTTTGCGTCTCCTTTATAATTTTAGTACCTTAATTCTTAGTTTCATATCAAATTAATTAGGTTTAGGAATCATTTTAATGGATTCTTATGAGGGTGTAGTTGTGATATAATCCGCAACTACATAATTGGCGCTAGAAACAGGGAACTAACCTTGTTGGTTCAAGAAAGTTAGAAAAATTGGTTACTGTTGATGATGAATTGTACCGGATCTATGAGTTTTGAAGACAGGAATGGAAATTCTTTTATTTGCATCTTCAAACAACAAACGCATTTTAGTAGTTCAGGAAGAGAGATGTGGATATGGAGAAATCGTCAAGCAAAATGAAATTTACACAGGCTACGTCAACAATCGCTTCCAAAAAGGACAAATTTCTTCTCACTTTTCTTATTCTTTGTTTCATTTTTCAAAATTTGGGAATTTCAAAACACAAATCGAAAAATAAATTTTTTGTGATCTAAACTTTGATTTTTGTAGAAATTTGATTTATTGTGGAAATATTGAATTTAAAAATGTTTTTCTACGAATTTGTAGTAATGAAATTTCGTTTTACAAATTTGTTTAATGAATTTCTAAAAAGGTCAAACTTCGAGATTTTCTGTTGATTAGAAATTTACATTTCGCAAAAACAAAATTAAAAAGATTTTATTGAAAGTTTTCATTCTTCGTAGGGATAAATTATTCATCTTAATACCATACATCTTACTAACCAAATTCATTGATCGTTTTCATTCTGTGAAGTTCACTTTTGCGATTGTTAGAGTCCTTTTTCCTAGGATGGGAAAAACAACATTTATGACTAAAAATTTAAGTGAGATTGACGGTGAATTGTTTCTTGCGATATTAAGCCAATTTGCGAGAGGGTATACCTAAAGGATAGATGGAGTATAATTACGAAGATGGTATTTTGAGAATATTCGCAGAAATTACGAAGTCCCACAAAATGGTGTTTTCAGAATATATAATACTTGGAGTATACGAAGTCCACTCATCCAGTTAGCTACTTGGAGTATATACTACTCAAATTTATACTCAAATGTATACTCAAATTTATCTCAAATCATGGATGGGTTATGAGCAACATGATATATAAGGAACATTAACTGGAGAAATGAATGACTATGGAGTGGCGAAGTATGAACTTCCAGTTCCAATGAAGTTATACTTCTCAAAGCGAATCAACTTAGGAAAGAACCAAGAGAACCAATGAACTATCTTACTTCAAAGTTTGGCAAACGAAAGGGAGGCATTTTCAGAAATATCAAATTGCGAAGTATGGTTAACTCGTGATATCCAGACACTCCATCACCAACCCTTCCAACCTCTCTATTCCAGAAATACGAAGTTCGTTCCTAAATACAGTGAAGGACAACCAACGACTCACTTCACCAACCAATAAAAAAGATATTACAATAAAGATCAACAAATTATTTGATCAACTCACAGGATTTAGTGCAAAACTAACAAAACTTCAAGTAAAAGAACTAATATCAAAGGCCGTTCAACTCAACTCACTGTTGATTGATACTCGGGTTTCTGAGACGCGGAAAAAACTGACTGATGCTGCAAGATCCTAAAGTATTTTTGCTACGAACATCCGTCAGCACTACACCATATGGCCCATTTTGAGACATATTGATTTTTGGGTTTGAGACACATATATATGTCTTTAGTGCTTCCAATCATATAAGAGTCTCAAATAAAAAATATGAGTAGCTTTAATTCTGATTTTTCAACTACTCATATAAGTGTCTTAAAATGTGTCTCTACAAAATTTAATAACTTTAATATATATCTAATTAATCATTTCTTTTTCATTATAATTCCATTTTATTTCCCTCCAAAACTCCAAACTTTCCCCAAAATTCCCTTCCAATCTTCCCTCAATTTTTTGACCAAAATTTTGTGTCTGGACGTTTTCCCACTTCATTTTGTGGGTAAAACCAAATCTCCCCCCAATTTTCACTCAAAATTTGGCCATTTCCCTCCCAGCCCGCCCATTTCTTTCACTTTATTCTTTTAATAGGACACATGTCTCAATTCGAGGGTTTTAACCAAGGGAAGCACCGATAAGAAAAAGCATCTTCCCCTTTCTGCCTCTCTCTCTACCCCTCTCATCTTTCCCTTTCACCCAAATTTCTTTTTTTTTGCTCAGCTCCTTTCGCCCAAATTTCATATTCATAGAAAACATTCACTCCCATTTTTTTCTCTCCTGTCACAATTTTTTTCTCCTATCACGATTTTTTTCTCTTGTTCCTATTAACTCTCAACCGAATTTGTCTGAAGCCTTTCTCGTTCCTACAGCAAGTTGATAAATCTGTTTCTCCTTCTATACTACAGTAAGTGCATGTTTGAAACTTCTCTAGATCTCTTATATTTCTCACAATTTCTCTTTTATATAAAATGTTGAAGCTCTTCTCAGAGTTTATAAAGTGTTTCTAGTGTTTTAATTTGGTATTTTTGGTTGTTGCAGTTCTGATATGGGGATTTTTTTTTTAATTAATTTTTTAGGGTTTTACTGATTTCCTTTTTGATTTGATGTCTAATATGATGAGGTGTATGGAATATTGATGGGTTTGAATCTTTGATAGTTATGGTGTTTTCCTTAATTTTCTAGGATTTTACTGGGAAGATTTGGGTACTAACTGTACATAGTTTTTCATTTTATTTTTTTTCTCTCATGATTACTCTATTATACGAAATATTGAATCTCTTCTCAGAGTTTATGAAATGTTTCTAGTGTTTTCTTTAGGGATTTTTGGTTCTTGTAGTTCTGATTTGGGGATTTTTTTTTTTATTTTCTAGGGTTTCATTGATTTTATTTTTGATTTGATGTTTAATATGTTGAACTGTATGCAATACTGATGGGGTTTCAATCTTTGATAGTTATGGTGTTTTCCTTAATTTTCCAAAGTTGTTACTTGGTAAGATTTGGGTACTCGTATTTTTTTGCATAGTTCTTCTTTTCTTTTTTCTTCATTTTAGATTTACTTGATGGGTTTTTACTTTTATTATTTTGATTAGTTTATTTTAGATCCATCAAGTTATAGTAATGTGGTTTCGGGGAATCGCGGGTAATGGAGAACTACTTGTGAAAGGAGATAAACTTGAGAATTTGGTTACTCATATCGATACTTATGAGATTGCAGAGATACTGATGAATCGGAATATAAGGAGATAAACTCGTTGATTCATGCTGGACTCAAAATTCTTGAAAATGAAATGGTGAAGTTTTATGGGTAAAGTGCTACTCATGAGAAAATAACTTGAGATTCCAAAGTCTTCTTACACTAAATGAATTGATTTAGTAAATTTTGATAGTTAACTTTTATATAGGATATATGATGCTTACTTAGTTTTCTAGCGGATGGTTTCTAGAGAATTGTCAGTGGAATCTCCAATTGTCTTGTCACAACATCTCCTGATAATAGTGGAGGGATGAACTGAAATGGTATCTCAACTAGCGCCGATACTCAGTTTTGGTGCATGAAGCTAGTCAGATGGACTCTCACTGATGCCATTAGGTGTCCCTAGTGGTCTCTGTACGTCCTACGTTCGATAGTCATTCTCCGTGATTGAGTTACAAAGCAACAACGATTAACAAGATCGATTATTTTGGGTGTTGGTTTTATATTATCTCCCTGATGGCATATGTAAGCTACTCTGATTTTATTTCTTGGTATAAGGGCCATTTTAATGTTGTCACGGTATTTACCTGGAATAACTGCATGTACACTAAACAAACACAGTTTTATTTTGTTGAAGTAAAATATCCGTGGTCTTCATTTTCACTAATTTGTGATTCGAATTTTACACGTTACTGCATCCATGTTCTGATATGATGTTTCCTGGTCATTGATGTTTATTCACCACCACATTTATGCAATGACTAAGTCCCCGTGAAGGTAACCTCCTTATATATTAAAACTCTTTAACACACAGATATGAAACGAAAATGTGCGAAGGTGTTGTAAACGTCTAGCCTAGCATAATGTATATTGTATGTTTTCGACCACATCAGGGAATCGCGGGTAATGGAAGGCTGCAGCTGCGGGTTCTGCTCCTTTCGCCAGCTGCCAAATGATATGGAGACTCAGATCCATCTCCTTGAGCAAGAAGCCTCTGATTCGGTGTTGCGAGCGTTCAAGGCTCAATCTGATGCCATGACATGGGTATGTTTTTGTCACTGAAACTTTTTGTCTCGGATTTCTATCAATGTGTTTTATCAATCAGATCTTAACAGTTATATTATGAAATGAGAAGTGGTACTGTCGGTAAAGTATCTCCATGTCTGTTCAATGAATAAGTAGTTGGATGTCATCACATGTTTCATGTAATCTTGAGTACTATGTGCTTTGAATAGATGAAAAAATAGTACATAACCTAAGTGGAAGCCCTCTGATTTGATTTTTTTTTTTTTTTTTTGCTTATGGAATGTTTTTTTCAGGATTTGACAATGCACTGTATGTTGAGCTTTTATGCTTAGACATTCTCCAGGTTGGTACCTGGAAATTCCAAGTCATTTCCTGGCATTGCCTCTAACGTAGTCATGATAGGAGAGGTGTGTAACAGTCTGTTTTAACTTCGTTAGACCTTCTAAAAGTATATGTATACATGGAGACATCCTTTCCATTGTGTCGTGAACCATATATGGAGGACCCTCCGTGCCTCCACTAGCGACTACTGCACCCATCTCTCTACCACCAGCCGGTGGTTATGCACCTGTCAGGTGATGCTATAATTTAATACTAACCTTCATCGATCAAGGGGCGTTGGTTGTTTTGTTTTATTTATATTGGCCTCTCACTTGCTTCGAAAAGTTTCTTTTTTCTTACCTCAAAGTAGAACCTTGAACTTGTAATTTACTTTTGATGCCTGAATTGTGCCAATTTTCTTTGTACAAGTTGATTGCATATTTACGTAAAGTGCAAGGTGCAGTTCATAATCGCAGTAGCATGACATGGTTAATGTGGGATGAGTTGGAAAGCTTAAGTAGTAATTCCATTGTTTCTTCTGAACTCCATTGTTTTTTTCGGTATGGAAGCTCATTGCTTGTGCCTAATTGTGAGACAACAAGGAACTCAATTTATCATTCTGGAATTCCCATCCTGCCAAGGTTCTAAACTAGATGACTTTCAAGTCTTCGGCATTTAAATTTTCTGTCACTGATTATGTTCAACATCTTTTATTTCCTGATAAGTAACTTGAGTCGTTTTCAACATCTTCTCTTGTATTCCACCTTTCATTTTGGATGGATTCGTATGTGATAATATAATTTTGATTGAATAATGGTTTCATATTTGATTGTGAATGGAGTGGATAGATATACCTGTATTCTGGTGCCGGAAATTAAATGGGCAGGTGGAGAATATTTTAAATATTTTATTTTAAAATATGAATTTTATTTGAGAGGAATACAAGCGTCTGGTAAGTTTTTATGCGTCGCTTTAAACAACGAGAACAATAAAATTGGTTCACTTAATAAACTGTAGGTAAATAATTAAGAGACCGATATAAATGTCTCAATAATTAATTAAGAGACACATATAAAGGTCGCCAAAATTAATTTAAGAGACACATATAAATGTCTCAATAATTAATTAAGAGACACTTATAAACGTCTCTGAATATGTCTCAGAAGGTTCCCTACGCCAAAATTGAGACACTTAGATGTGTCTCATAAAATCAAGGCAACACATATATATGTCTCTAAACCGTTGATTTGGTGTAGTGCAGAGTTACTGGGTGGTTGTGAGCAGGTCAGAGTTACGAACATCCGTCAGAGTTACTGGGTGGTTGTGAGCAGGTCAGAGTTACGAACATTCGTAAGTTACTGGGTGGTTGTGAGCAGGTCAGAGTTACGAACATTTGTAGTATTGCTGTGAACATTCGTAAGTTATCATTTGTAAACATTTGCGAAGGTCATAGTTACGAACTAAAATGTTTTTTCAAAGTAAAAGGGTGGTTGTGAGCAGAAAAATGCCAGGCGCAAAAATGCTCTCAATGAATGGTCGTATCATGCCTGAATGTCCAATGGTAGGTGTTGCTGGATAGAATGAGTTTCTCTACAAATCAGTAGAATTTGTTGTTTACGAAGAAGTAGAATGAATAGATGAATTCAGAGACCAAATGATACACGAATGAGAAGAAGTAGAATAAGCAGAAGATAAAGGAAATGTTTACTGGGAGCAACCAAAGGCAAAAGACGTTTATTTTGTGAACCTTTACTTCGCAAGTTATTGATCATCATCACCAATTTATGCGAAGGAAGAACAATAAAATTTCTATGGTATATCACCCAGGCACGAATGAGAACAACTATCAAAACAACTGATGAAGAATATAGTCTATGATGTAGTAGCTTATGTGTCAAAGAACTCTTGCGAAGAAGCAACACTATTCTGCGAAGAAAAGGGATATGTTTTTACGAAGGATAGTTCTGCGAAATATCAACTTGAAACAGTTAGCTTCATTTCATCATTCTTGAGTACTATGACGTTAGGCAGCTGTCAATGTAGAACCTTGACAAACAAAAATATAGAACCTGTAAATGCAAAGAAATGGAATTTAATCAACAAGAACGAACTCAACTCAAAGAACGAAACAAAGATTATGAACTCCACTAGCCGAAAAGAAGAGCAAATTTCTCCCTTACTTCTCTAGTTTTATCTTTAATTATTTGAGCCTTGGAATTTCTAAATGAAGTTTAAGAAAATTATCTAAAACCAATTTACGTTCTTATGAGAATTTGATTTATCCAGTGAAATATTTTCATGCAGGAGCAGCGAAGGAAATATCTCTCAATTTTCAATATAGTCCATCACCATATTTCTTTAACGTAGGCAACATTATTCATTACGGGAAGACGCAGATGGAAAAGCAATATTACAACATGATCAAATTATTACTTACGAATAAGAAAATATCTAGCAAATGTTCGCAAATACCTTACGAATCTTCGCAACATGAATACTTCGCAGATATTCGTTTACTTCGCAAGATTTTTGGATATTTCGCAAGAAGAGAGTGGAAGATTATTTCACAAGAAATGGCAAGTCATATACTTCGCAAAAGACAACAACAAGCCGTAAAAAGGTAGGTACCATTTCCTTTAATACTTTATTTACGGAAGATAAAAGATTTTTGAAATTATATACTCGCAAAATTTCTACAATTTCAAAGATTCCAAAACATTTTAAAGATTTTTTAGATTGGTAAAAAGCGACACAATCGCAAGATTCTAAAATTACTTCATCGCAAAAATTAAAAGATCTCAAAAATTTTCAAAGACTTCAAAATTGCAAAAAACAGAGAAAATTCAATTCCTATATTTCTATAGAATAATTTTGATTTAAAGATGTGATGTGGATACTTCTCATACTTATTATACTAAGCATTTCATGAAAACATTCAACATTTTATGTACATGAAAAATTTACGATGAATTTTTAAAAGGCGAAAAAATACCGCCAAAAATCAATTGTGATTAACTTGCGAAGAAAAGACCGCAATTTGCGAATAAAAGATCGCAATCTGTGAACAGCCTCCAAAAAAGAAAGAGAGCCGCAGAAAATTTTATACAGGCAAACCTTTGTGGCGTACACCCTAGTTCGCGAAGCTATATTTCGTAAGAGGAAAAGTCCTAAAGTACGTCATTTAAGGGGGTACCTATAAACGTGGCTAAGGGTAACCGGAACACCACCAAGGACCCTTAGTACATGGTAAAATTTTAGGGGTACAACCCAATAATGGGGTACCTATCCGGGTTAGACACCTTGGATTCTCACCTAATCAAGCGACATTACGCAATATAAAATGCGGTGTAATAGGATTTAGGTTGGGCGACTAAGGCATACTGTCTTTCCCAAGAAGTGCAGAAAACGATCAAGGCGCCGAGGTACACGGTTGAGTCAAGAGTTCCGGGTGAGGTTGAACCACATCTGCCATTTTTGACAAGTCTTGGCAAATGATGCACTTGGCCCAAAGATACCCCATAGGGTGCAACCTCGTAACTATAAGCCCTATAGGCAAAAAGGATAAAAGGTTGCGATCAAAAGCTGGTTGTTGGCAGAACCGGATGGGAAGAGCTAACCTTGTATGGTCGATGTACGCTTCCTTGAAGGGGCAACCAGGGGGAATATAAAGGGCAGCACCCTCCATTAGGGAGCTGATATGTGCTATAAGACGCAAATGTCACGAGGCTTCTTGTTTGCGAAAACATAAAGGCTTGTCATATTTGTGCAACAATTGAACTTCTATGAGCCTTCTAAAAAAAAAAAAAAAAAAAAAAAAGAACTCGCAGAACATAACAATGAAGTTAAGATGAGATCAATGGGTTATTACATGAAAGTGTAAAAACGTCCTGCGATTTCATCTCAAGACGATAATGTCACGAGGTTGTATATTCGTAAGAATGTTCAGACTTGTCATATTATCGCAAATACAAAATATTATCACAAAAGAGGTGGAAAAATAAGACCTTTACTTAGGAAGGCATGATAAGACCACATCAATTCATGAAATTTATTCCATCAATATCATTAAAGAATTTTTACAAGAATATATATCATGAAGTCCTAACAAAGAAGACAATTCCATCAAGATCATTGAAGAACTTTGAAGAGAATATATATCAAAGAAGACAATTCCATCAAGATCATTGAAGAATTTTGAAGACAATATATATCAAAGAAGACAATTCCATCAATATCATTGAAGAATTTTTACAAGAATATATATCACGAAGTCATACCAGAAGAGGTGATTTCATTCGCGAAAATACACAAGTAAACTTGCGAAGATGCTTATATGAATGGAGGCAACTCAAAGATATATCAATTTTACTACGGAAAAATGAGCTAAGTAACAGAAACTTGAAATATACATTGCAATAGATAAGTATTCGCATCATACAAGCATCATACTCGCATCATACTCGCATAATTCAAGAATCATATTCGCATCATAAAAGCATTGCATAAGCACTTCAAGGCATAAGCATCGCATACACATTTCATAACATAATCATTATATAAGTATTATATGCACACAAGTATTTTACAAAATTTTACAGGATAATGCCGCGAAACTTCGCAGAAACATTCATAATTCGCATGACTATTCATAGTTCGCAACAATATATTCGCAACACTATATTCACAACACTATATTTGCAGCACTATTCGCAGCATTATTCAGAAGTTTAGAAATTCGCAGAAAACCCCAGAAATTTACGAAAAATTCAGAAATTTGCGAAAAAATTCAGAAGTTAGCGGTGGTTACCACTTGAGGCAGAGGCAAGATAAGAATAGAGACGCAATTTAGTTATTCAACATTTTCTTAAGGATTCTCCTTCATAGATAAAGAACAGAGGCAACTATGGATACCCAAGAAAATATTTTATGATTCTTTATCTTCCAGCAAGAATCCTCATTCATCAAAAATGGAATAATAATTTCACATGAACAGAGGCAATATTTATCACTCTCATTCAAGGACGAATACTTCTTATATATTTCGAGGATTAAGTACTTCTTATACTTCTTAAGGATACTTCATACTTCTTATATATTTCGAGGATTGAGTACTTCTTATACTTCTTCAAGGATATTTTATATTTCTTATACTTCATACTTCTTCAAGATACTTCACATACTTCATACTTCGCAAGATGATACTTCTAATTACTTTTTAAAGCTTCAGAACTTCGCAAAAGAATAGAGGCAAGTATATACTTTTTGAGTTTGATATTCTTTCGCTCGTTCCTTCATCAACAAAGATCAAAGACTACTCCAACAACCACAGCAAGTGATTTTTTCTTGAAGATCACTCTTCAAGCAATATTCAAGAAAAAGAGGCAAGATGTAGGAGCGGAATATCACAACAAATGATAACTTACGAAATTGTGGAGAGAAAAGACATCTTGCGAGCAAAGAACATTTTGCGAGCAAAGGAAATCACGAGGAAAGCAAAAGAAGTTCGAGAAATGAAGTTACGAAGGTTCGCAAGATAATTATCAAATCCGAAATGGCGGGACAACACAACTGTCATATTTTGTAAGATCATATAAATAGCCATTTAGGCATGAGAAGTGGGAGGGATCTTTTGAGCAAGAGAGGATAATTTTAGGAGGAGAGAGAAAATGTTAGGAGAGATTTATTATCTTTATCATCTTCTTCCCCAAAAAACTAGAGCTCCAAATATTCTTTAATGGAGTCTCAATTGTAAAATCATGTAATTACATACAATCACTAGTGAAGCACCGTGGATGTAGATCACATTGATTGAACCACGTAAAAATCTTTGTGTCTCCTTTATAATTTTAGTACCTTAATTCTTAGTTTCATATCAAATTAATTAGGTTTAGGAATCATTTTAATGGATTCTTATGAGGGTGTAGTTGTGAGATAATCCGCAACTACAATAATAATTATTGGGTAATAATAGCAAAATGTAATTTTTATTAATAGTACAACTTAAGGATTATTTAGCAATAATATAAACTCAAGAATATAAAGCTAGATCAAATCAAGTCTAGTATTAATAATAAAATTTAAACTTGGCATTATGACTAGTTACGACTAAATTTTATCGGTCTGAGAAATAAGAAATAAATGTTATAATAATGATGGAAGTATTAACACTAAATAATTATGGAAAAATTGTTAGCGGTTACTTATTATAACTAAATAAGCAAATATATACATTGGAAATAATGATAATAACATTTGAATAATCGATATAACGTTAAGTTATTCTTAGTTAGTACATGAATTTAAAATCTATCTAGTTATAATAATATAGTCTCATTTGGAATTAAAATTTGATTTCGTCAAAATAAATAAATAATAATAAAATAAAAGGTAAGATAAGATAAATAATTCGAATAATTAAATTTCTTAAAATGATATGAACTGCTTATCAAGAATACAAAACAAAGCTAGGCTAAGTTTGCCTTTGTTAGTGGTGGTCATGATTTGTCCGTGGGAAAGATAAATCAAAGGCCGTGGTTCTCTCTGCCACACCCTATAAGTCGCACACATGGTGTTAATTCCAATATTATGAATGAAAAATGAATAAACGGGGAGGTTCGAACTCATGACCTATTGTGTCATAAGAGTGGCCTCTAACCATTATTCCACCTTGGTTGGAATTGATAGAAAAGATAAATCAAGAGTGGTGGTTTGTTCAACTTAAATACCATAATTGGTCTATTAATTAGTGTTTCACTAATTTCATATAATAAATAATCTATTCTTTATAAAGTGTTTTATTAATTAGTGTTTCACTAATTGCTCATAATAAATGACTAATTATTTTTTAATTATAAATGTTTTCTTAATTAATTATAATATTTATTTCTATTAATAAATAATTTTGATAAATAATATCAATAGACATTTTCTGCAACAATGAGTATTAGAAGAGGTGGGGGCCGAAAGATTAGTGGTAGTTAAGGGCGGAGCCAAGCATAATTATATTTATTTTTTGTTCTTTTATCTAAAATGGGATACAAAGTCCATTTTTCACATGTTTCCAGCTTGCCAAGAATTTTTTTTCCCTCTCTCCTCAAAATCCTGGTTATGCCCCTGGTTTGTGGTGGAAGAAGTAGTGACGGTGAATGCTGGTGAGTAGTGATGGAAAATATTAATTTTATGTTGTCGTTACAACATCGATAACATCGTAGTGTGGAAGATGTGGTTGGTTGTTTTTAACACTTTTGATAAAGGAAGGTACCATATATTTCAGGGAAGACATCATACAAGACAACATTTTCATGATCGTAGTTGGATCACCCAAATGGTACCCCTGTTATTTTTGGTACTATATCGTATAAATCATGATTTTTTAATGTTAAAATAAAATTGATTGCAATACAAAAAAAATATATACACAGAGAAAAATTAATGAAACTAATCAATTGACAAAATTTTGTTCCATCTAAACCTCATAATGTCATTTGTGATTGAAAATTAGAATTGCGTCCAACAACCTACATGGGATGGGCGGAAGTGATGGTGGTGGAGTCAAAAATTGACATTGAGGAGGCCTATTTTAAATAAAAAAAGAAACATGTAAAGTTCGGTAGACTAAACCATAAATATATATGGACAAAGTACTATTTATAAAATAAACTAAAAAAATTATGTAGTTATTCAAAATTTAAGGGGTTTGAGGCAGGTTAGTCAACCCTTGGCTCTGCCACTAGGTGGTGGTGGATAAAAAAAGTGGATTCATATGGTTTTATGGTGGTGGCGGGTATTGGTGAGAAAAAACATATTATGCTAATTTCGTAACGCCTCAAAATGTGTAACGTTATATTATAAAGTATAAAACGTGGTCGATCATTCTAATGTTAAAATAAACTCGATAACACACATGTCCATTTTAAAAAATTGGTGCAATCAATTGCCATGTTATGTAATAACTAAACGAACGATACGAATCAAGATCAGAACATATGAAATTATTTATTATCGATTTGTTTATGTAAAGAGTGGTCAGGATTTGTCCTTCCAAAGATAAATTTACCGCTGGGATTTCTTCAACTTAACCATTTTTAAACGTTTTATTAATTAGTGTCTCATTGATTGTTCATAATGATTAATTAAATTTCTATTATAAATGTCCCTTTAATAATCTAACATAAATACATAATTTTATTAATAAATAACTAAAAACTATATTAATTCTAATGGTGGTAGTGGAAGTAGGGTTAGTATAAGCAGTGGTGGGTGTTTGTGAATGGTAGAGGCGGTAACATTACTATTGGTGGAAGAAATAGTGGTGGTGGATGGTTTTTATGGTGGTGGGAGTTGGTAATTGTAGTGTATAATAATAGTTTTTTTTATTTTTAGTGAGTTTTATTGACCAAGTAAAAAAATAATCTTCACAAAACATGCAACATTGTATTGTGAAAGATGTAATTGGTTGTTATTAGCACGATTGATAAGGACAAAAACCAAATATTTCGAGGATGATACCGGAACGTATAAGACAATATGATAATGACTGTTCGATCGCCCGTATTATATAAATGCTATTGGTGTACCCACGTAAGAGAACATTACCGCTCTCTCAAGTACTATTACATTCTTTTTCCTGAAAGACCATCAATGCCGAGTTGTTTCATGACAACTACCTACAAAGGCAACAACTTTCACTCAATTCCCGATATAAAACCTCATTGACTGGGAAAATGTATTTGCATTCTAAAATATTTGTTTGAAAATTATGTTTGTTCATCAAAATCATCATAAAAAACTCTAAATCACAAATCTAAATTCCGCCTCCGATGTTTATAGAATATTTTTTATATTTTACATTCTCAAATCATGTGACCTCTTGATGACAAACCAACATTACCAAATTACGGATCAATATGTATAGGTTTCATTCACTGGGTTAGAAGGTAGAGTAGACACAGATGGGTAGATCACACAAAGTAGAACATGACTGAGAATACTTCAATAATTTGGTCAAGAGATAAGGTCAAAAATTTAAGATTAACTTTCTATAGGACTAATTAGATCGGCTTCGATAGGAGTTGACTAAAATATGGATTAATAATAATTTTCACGCAAGACAATTGCAAAACATAGTTTGGCTAACTCTGCCTATGTAAAGAGTGGTCAAGATTTGTCCTTCCTCAATTGCTATATTATGTGAGAAGAAGGTGATATCTAAGATTGAGGTATAATTCAAATCTATTAGATTCATACCATTTACAATTGGATGCCTTGGAAAAAAAAATTGACGTGTTGTTATTATTATTACAGGTAAGGGATACATTGACCACACTTGCGCAAATAGCTCACTTCGCAAATGATTGGTGTTGCATGTACTGTCTAGAATGAAACGAGAAATTTGAGGAAACAAGGCACCAAACACAGTGTCCAGGGTATTTTGGATATAGTAACTTAGACCCGATGTAATACTTATGTTTTTTTTTTTTAGTTTTTCCACAATCTATTTATTTAAGAAAAATGAACATTGCAAATACATAGTATCAACAAAAATTAGACAAATTTTGTTTGACAATAATGGCTACTGATGATCCGGAAACGACAAAAGAAAGGAATTGTTGTAGAAGAATTGTTGGGATATACAACGGATTACTTAACACGAATAAAATAGGTATAACTAGTTCGATTCTAAAATCACATAAAGTACACAGTAGAAGATGACATCAAGTTTAAAGTTAGTCAAAAACATAATATGTCTAACTAAAATGGTGGATCGACATCATCTACGTAGGTTAGTTAGTAGATTAGTTTGGTTTTTATTATGTTTTCTACTTATCTACACCATTTTGGTGGTTTTATCTACTCTTTTGAGGTTTATCTTTGTTTTAATGGCGATTCTTGGTTATTGGGTTGAGATTTAAGATCAATAGTGATGCTCTCCATGCTCTCCAACGACGAAACCTTCATCTTGGTTGTCTCCGACGAAGAACTCTACATCGGAATCTTCATCATCAACTTATCCGGCGACGTATGTGGTCTTTTTGGCGACGGAAGCTTCATCAAAAAAATACTATTCTCTACCTATTTGGAGGATCGACAACATGACCATGATAGATGAGTCAGCTGGAGCGAAATAGGAGCATGTGGAGACTTTTATGGACGATATTGATTAGTCGATTTCACTGAGATGAGCGCTGCTGATGACATATTTCCAAAAAATATTTAAACTTCCATGTTCATGTAGAGTTATTATAAGCAATGAACCTAAATAAAAAAGTGTCTAGAAGTTAACATGATATTTCTTTCGTTTGAGCAAATCTCCGGCGGTAAAATATTAAAGGAAAAAACAAAGAAAAAAGAGAGGAAAATCCCAACTATTTTTATGACAAACACATATTAAATCATAAGGAGTTGATAAGTATTCGGGACACATATTATACGATAGATTAAAAATGAACCAACATCATGGACCGTGCCGTTATGGCACGGGTTAAGGGCTAGTATATTTTACAAAGTAAATTTATCAGACATACACTAGTAAAGATAGAAGTTAAAGACTAAACAATCCTGATAAAATAAAATTAACACTGGGTTAATCGTAATAAGTTTGCACTTAGTTAATCCAGCACTGGGAAATAGTGAGGTTGGTAATTCTGATGTGTTCGGGTGATACTTGTTAGGTAGTAGGCATTGTCAGGCGTCGCGAACCTAGACATGGAAACTGCATTCTTGTATCACTAGGCATTGAAGGGAGACTTGCTTCTATTAGTAAACTAATAGATCCCAAATTTTAATGAGAAACTTTATTATGGAATATCTCCTAAAGTACTTAGAACCAGTAAGTTATTGACTTAGAAATTAGTGTAGAGAATTCAAATCTAAAAGTCGTAGTTTCCATTATAGAGCTTCATGTAAGAAACTTAGACTTTCCTCTTGGATAAAACTTAAATCAGCAAAATTAAACTTAGAGCCACAAATTTTAGTTGTAGAAAGCCATATAGGTTGTGATTTGTTTTATGTTGTTTGCGCTTAGACAAGAGTTATGTTTTTCTATAAGGTGGGGAGTTTTTGAAGACCAGAAGGATGGTTGATTTTCGAGGACGAAAATGAATAAGGTGGGGAGAATGTAAGGACCCGCAAGCTCGTCAATGCTATTAGACTAGTCAAGAGATGTAATTAGTCAGTAATGACTCGATTAATTTAACATGAACGTTAATTAATAGAAATTAATCTAACAACGATCTAGATACGAAATTAGTAACGCTGGATAGATATCGAAAAGTTACGCGGAATAGACTACTCGAACGTGTCTTTCGGATATCCGACGAAGAAGATATTATCATATTTATTTAAGGGGAGACTATGGCTGCCCATATCAGTTTTTCGGTTGCCTTTAGTGATTTTGGTCGGAAATACCATGACCAAGTCGAGAAGATTCATTCTTCTTTCTTATTTTTCTTCATTCTTCTTCTTTTTTTCTTTCTTTCTTCTGTTTCTCTTCTGCGAGTGATTGAGAGATCAAGAGGAGGTTTTGTGATCGGTAGGAGGTGGGGAATATCATGGAGTATTTGATGGTGGTGGTGGTGTTTACGTTTGAGTTGGGAGGAAGTGGAATCGAGAAATCAATAAGTTAAGGTTTTCTGGAATTGAGGTTAATTCGGTTTGTATAGAGATGATGATAATGATTTCGAGTTGTTTGTGGGTAAAGATCGAATGGGTTGATGTTGTGTTGATGATATGAAGTTATTCTGAAGATGAATCAAATAATCAAAGAGCTAGGGTTTCTGTGAAATCTTTGGAGTTCGAATTAGTGACGTATAAGAAGAATTAAAGACTGGGTTTAGATGATTGAGTTAAGGGTTGAAGTTAATTAGAGATTATGGAGTTTCTCATGAAGAATTGTATAATTAGGGTTTCATGAGAATTACATAAGACGATGAGAAGATGAAATTGAAGGTCTAAAGAAGTGATTAGAGATGGGTTTGTTATTAATTGAAGTGTAGTTGGATGAGTTGAGTTTAATTGGATGTTTATGGGGTGTATGGTAGTGAACTAAAATTATGGCTCATGTTCTTCCCAAATTCAAAATTAGGGTTTAAGTGGTGCTGATTCGAAGATTGATTCAAGCTCAGAGAAGCTTTGAGGTAATTGCTTTGCTTATTTGATTTGAAAGGATGATTCTTATTTATTGTTGAGTATTTATTATTTCTTATGAAGCTAAGAATTGAGTTGATGTGGAATGAAATTTATTATGGTTGAGGTTTAGATTTATTTTGATCTACATGGGTTAGTATATGCTGAAGATTTCTTTAGAGATTTTGCTCTGTGGTGTTGTTTTTTTGAAGTTAGTGAAACTGTGGTTCAAGGATTGGATATTGTTGGTGATGTAATTAGTAGAAGGTTCATGAACTGGGAATTGAGATTTGTTTGAATTGAGATACAATTTGTGGATTGTTGGGAATGGAATGGATTGAGGTGAACTGATGTTGATGTTGTTGGAAGTTTTAGTTCTGACATTGCAGTTTAGGTGTTGAAGTTTTGGCAGTGGGGTTTGAACTGCACTCGGCTGAAATAGTCCTTAGCTTGGCCGTAATTGATGGATTATGTTATAGAATGAATGTTTCCTAGGATTAGAATTGCAAGTGGTAGTTAATGAGAATCGATAGTTAAGTTGTAATGAAGTCACAATGGTTGTGAATGATCAAGTTGAATGAGATGTTGCGTGATTAGTTATGTATGTAATTGTAAACTGTGGTGGCTGAAGTAATTGGGATTGAATCAGTCTATGTAGGATTACGCTTGAGTGTGTTCGATCGATAGTTGTGGTATGCAGATGGTTTATGGGTTATAATTGCAGTTCAAGTTGCAAGTGGTGGTGCAGGTCATGTAGAATGGAAAGAATTATAATGAAGGTGAAGTTATTTCTCTGTGAAGGGTGTAAGTTATAATTAGGTATAGTAGTTCACTTCAGTGAAGTGTTATTTTTATGTAAATGACTTTAGAATAATCAGAATGAGTTATTATGGATGTGTGAATTGTTGATAATGTTTGAAGTGAAGAGTGTGTATATTAGAAGTAGGACTGCAGGTGAATATATGAATGTACATGTGGTGGATTAATTTGTTTGAAGTAACTCGATATTGCTTGGTGATGATGGATTGTCGGTCTTTAGATTGGAATTCAGTTGGTAGTTAATCAAATGAGAATTGTAGTTGAGGTTTGAGTGTTGTTTGAGTTGGGATGATCTCGAGTTTGGCTTAGAGTCGCAATCGTAGGTAAAGCTTAAATTACAATTGTAATTTTGAATTCTAGAATTATGTTAGAATGAATATTTATGCAATGATTAAGGTGAATAGATTTGAGTTAGGGAAACTAAACATTAGAGAGTTTTCTTGTTGAATTGGAGTTATCACAATTGTATAAGAAGTTTTGGCATGTGCAATGGCTCAGGCAAGTGTTCTGTCACCAAGTCAGATGTCTGACTAATTTAAGTTAGCTGACTCAGTTTCTGACTGAGTCGATTCAGTTTGAGTCACTGAGTCACTAGACCTGAATCATTGACCAGTTGACTCGTTTGACCATACTTTGACCAGTTGACCTGACCTTAACCCATTGACCATTGACTTGACCTTTGACCGTGGACTGGACTTTGACCTTTGACTAACGTTTACCGTTAGTTGACTCAGCTAACCGTTAGTGACCGTTAGATTGACCCAGTTGGGCTAGGCCCTTATTAATGGGATTGTTTAAGTGGGCTTGGGCTTAAGATTAGTTATCTTATCTTAATGAATTGGACCACTTATGGTCTGAATTAGCTTTCGGTTCCTTCTACAAAGTTGTAGATATTCATAAGACTTAGCTAATGGACTATAGGATCAACATAATTGGATTAGTAAACTCTTATCTATCCTAAAGTTAAATAATAAAAAGGGGTAGAACCATAAATGGGCTTAGAACCATTAGATAGAATTGTATAATTCTTGTGTGAGCCATTTTGGCTAGAATCTTAGAATTCTTGTGTGATTAACAGTTAATTATTAACAACGATCGATTCAAAGGAAGAACCAGTGGATCGTGGATCGCGAGGTAGGCGTGGCTTGTCATCAAAAAGGTGTTGGAATGCATTTGACTCTTTGTATTCATTATTGTTGCTTTTATAACATTTTATGAGTAACAAACTCATGCATTGTCTGTTTCTGCATTCCGTATTTTATTTAAAATGCATTATGATAATCCTGTTATTTCTGTAAATCTTTCCACGATGTGGAAAGAACTTGTATTGTTTCGTCGTCAACATGAATTGTTATGGGAAATGAGAATTTCCACTTGTGGTATATAGGATACGCTCCTTCATATTTATATCTACTTTAATTCAGCTTTTATTGTTTAGAGTTGGTCACCATGGTCTTGGTGGCATCCATAGATAAATAGGTGTGAATTTCCGGTTAGGAATTTACAACCATATTTGTACATTGTTTGACGAAGGAGTTTGTTCCATATACATGTATGATTATTTCAGTGACTTGGTCACTGTTTAATGTTTCGGAAAAACATGTACTGTTTTCCAAATCTTGCTTATGATTACTTAGAAGGTTAAATGTTAAGTATTCCCACTTCAGTTTCTGTGACAGATCAGAGTTGCGCAGGGAAAGCTTCACGGGTTGACCGTACTAGTAGATTAACTTATGTTATGTTTATCTTGTTGTATATTTTATTTGAAAACCAAATGACTATTATATATGTATCATTTGAGAGAAGATCTTGTATATATATTTCTGATAGGGGTTAGTTTTGGGTTAAGTTTTGTAGCAGATTTCTTAATTGAAAGTTAAGTGTTTAATTTGGAATTTTAGTGCCTCTTATTTAGTTAATCTCTTGGATTAGTCAGCTGCTAGCTTAGGGGGTGCTACAGCGAGTACCATAGGTGATCCTTTATATGTTGATAAGGCTACGTTAACTAGAAGCTTTGGGCTATATGTGAGGGTTATAGTTGAGATTGATCTAGAAAAACCACCGCTTTATGAAATTTGAGTTGAAAGAAATGACTATTTTTTCTCTGTAAGAGTTCATTATGAAAAAATGCCATCCTATTGCTCATTTTGTAAAATGATTGGGCATTAGGAAGGAAACTGTAAGAAGAAAAAACAAAAAGAGATTCATGTAAATGAGTCGAGCAAGGAAGTGGGAAATCATTTAAAGCCAGAGCATGTTAAAAAGAACCCTAGAGCAAAAACTGCAAGTGAACAAATTGGTGTAGCACCGGTGACTTCCACCCAGGTGGACAATGAAACTGATGCTGACCCCATTGGGATTACACAACCAAGCTTGGATAGTTTTGAATTAGAAGATGCGGTCGAAATACATGACCAATGTCATAATGAAGCTCCCTCAGTGGCTTTAGAAGGCAATGGATGTGACGCACAACCAAGAAATATAAGTGTTGAGGCTTTGGAAGGCAATACGGGGGACAAAACACGGACTATGACACCTATTCTGCAGAAGGATGATAATGTAAGCGTTGAGACGCTAGACGGTGCTAATGAGGAAGAAACTTCCTTTGAAGTAGTTCTAACCAAATCTCAAAAAAAAAAAAACGCGTCCAGGAAAAGGCAAAGAAAGCTGAGCTAGCGGAATCTAAAACTTAGACTATGCGTCCAAGGAATGTGATCAACTCGGGTCTCAATGAGAACGCTCTTCTGGAACTTGCGTGGCTTTGGTAACTCTGACACGCAACTTGTTTTTTACAATTATTCTCGTAAATTTACTCCGGAGTTTGTTTTTATTGCGGAGCCATGGATCAATATTTCGTCTATCCCTAACAAGTTCTAGACTAATCTTGGTCTGAAGTTAGTTGCAGTTAATGATAGAGTTAATCAACGGATGAATTTATGGTGTTTATGTTCTTCAAATATTAAATTGTATGTCATCAAAAATACTAGGCAGATGATTTGTTGTAAGGCTACTGTAGGGAACATGGACTACTATATTGCCGGTATTTATGCTGCAACTTCTTATCTTGCCCATAGGGACATGTGGTTTGATTTGACTGATTTGATGACTAATCTAAAGGGTCCTTGGTGCATTATTAGTGATTTCAATGCGGTTTTAGGTGCTCATGAGAAGTATAGTTGCCCTACTCCTTCTAGACTTTCTTGTGATGATTTCTTGGCCTTCATGGAGACTAATGATCTTCATCATCTGGATACCAAGGGGGCAAAGTTCGCATGGTCTAATGGTTGTAAAGGCTGACATCATACAAAATTTCGGCTGGATAGAGTTATTTGTAATGAGAAATGGATGTTGTACTGGGATTCTACGGTGTGCAGCACGTTACCGAGTGTTAAATCATATCATTATCCTTTACTATTGGAGTGGATCAAGGGAGATAAAACTTTCGCCTCTTCATTCAAATTCCAAAGTATGTGGTTAAATCATTCGGGTCTAAGATAGGTGGTTAACACTGCTTGGAAACAACAATTTTTTGGATGTCCAATGTACGTGCTTATTCAAAAGCTAAAGCTTCTGAAGTCAGTGCTTAAGTGTTGGAACAGGGAGGTTTTTGGAGATATTCAAAAGAAGGTCAGTGGTGCTACAACTACTATGGATAACATTCAACGGCGTATTGTGGAGGAAGGTTACTCAGTGTTTATGGGTGAAAAATATTCCTGCCTATTTTGGTAATTTGGGGTGTGTGGATGAGGAATGAATATAAACCTTAAACAAATGCACTGCGCGGTGATTGCTTGTGGATTCGAGAGATCAATCTGTGCAAGTCCGGCCTAAACCAAGAAATGGCCGTTCCAAACTTGTTTCGGTCACAAACTGAAGGAGATGGGGTTGATCTTAGGGAGGGAAGCGAAGAAGGTGTTGAGATTATGAAGGTGTTGGCTATGTATGACTTATATCATAAAGTTGAACTGGCTTGCAGGATGTAAGCTATCAGTTCCGGTGTTTGAATATGATTGTATCAACACTTGCCTTTATTATCTCGTCTTGTTCTGTTTCTTTTTGAAAAATAGGGCGGAGAACCTATTTATACAAGTCTTTTAGCCTAACCTTCATATCTCGTGGGAAGTGGAGAAAGTGGAGTGATGGAGTAGTGGAGTAGTGTGTTGGTGTCACATGACCATGCTTGCCCACTTCTCCCATCATCACTAACCGTCCATGACTTCCTGACACGTTCTTGTAATGGCACGTTATGCGCTGCATGATGTAAACCGCCAGACCAATACCCCAGTATGTATCCCCCAGTTTGTGACATGATTGATGTCTTGAATGTGTGGATCGTGGGACCCATAGAAAATAACATGTAATGCTAGATTGAATAACTGCGTTATTCAGAAAGTCGATACTTGTGAAGTATCGTGTGTATACTATGCAGGTACTGCATCGAGTATATTCATCATGTATGAAGCATCGTTGTTTGAGCATCTCAAAACCTCATATCTACCCTACTTCATGCGATGGCTTGGAAGTTGTGCATGCAAACCCTCCCTTGACCGACCACATGGTGTGGTAGGGTGACGGATGGTGATCACCATAACTCCGCTCTAACCAATTAACTCCTGACCAGGGATGTGTAACTAAGCCGGTGAAGTTGAATGGACGAGATGATCTATGAGACACTCATCTGCGATTGTTGATGGAATTAGGGTTTATGAAGAAGTGCGCAAGTATCCTTTTTCATCTTGGTCGAATCCAAGCTTGGGATATAACTTTGGCCAGGCTGATCGTGTATACGTGTAGATGACATGACGGTGTAGGCGCCCATACCTCATTGTCTCACGAAGTGTGATTTGGGCCACTCAATTCGTCCTGCGAAGTTGTGTGGTTGAGATAAATTTGCGACAGAAAACTGGTGCCGCAAAAGTCGCTCCTCATGCCATCTTCATGCACACGCTCCAAGAGGACCAGGCTTGGTCGTTCTTGGCCGATTGACCCAGCGTATAGGTGGTAGGATGGAGTTCACGTCCATACCCTGACATCCCATATAAACATGATCTAAGCCACTCAATTTGTCTGGTGAAATCGAGTGGTCAAGATTAGTTTGCATCTTGGGAGGTGCGACCACACTTTTTTTGGGCACGTGAATCAAGACATATAGCCAAGTTTGGTCTTGGACGGTTGGGTGTGTAGATAGGTGGGCCCGCAGTGATCATGTTGATACTTACCGGACCTGCTTAGCCTATTCCGGGACCCTCCATCCGATCCGGAGAAGATGGACGTTCGTGATCGCTAGACAAACCCTAGTTAGGGTATTGCCGACCGTGTGTCACACCCGGTTTTGGGCATTCGAATCGAGGTGACCAACTATAGTTGGTCCTGACCGATCAGTCAGGTATGCATGTGAGCTCACGGTGGTTGTTTTGACATGCTCTGGGCCCTCTGAATCTACATCTACACCCTCCATCTATACCTGCGAAGATGGATGGTTGAGACTATTTTGCGACACATGTAATGTGCTACAAACCCTAATTCAGGGTTTTCCTTCCATACTGCTATGGTTTGGACGTTTTGGAAAGCTATGCCAATCTTCTGGGGAGGCCGACCATGCGGGGCCCATATTGGTTCGGCAACGGATATTCCATACCTGCTTGGGGGTTATGGAATCGATATGGGCCATCCAATCATGCTGGTGGAGTTGGATGGTCGTGATCATATCCAGACTGATACGGTTAGTCTGGACGCTCAATCGGGCTAGTATAACACACCGAGAGTGGCTCAATCGGGCTAGTACAACACACCGAGAGTTGCAGCCTGTACGGGTATTTCGTACATGTTTCATTATAATGCTTGGAGATTCGTGTTGCTCTGCTGAGAGCAACACTCAGTCGTCATGCCGCACTGATAATGAGTACATGAAATACAAGGCTGGTTGCGCATTAATGAATAATGCTTTAAATTCACAGGGTATATGGGATTGTTGCTACATGCTCAAACCTGGATGAATTTCGTGTATTTTATTCACAGAATGGGATTGTTGCCACATGCTCCATTCTTGGGTGAATTAGTAAAGTGAAGAAGTATTTAACACTCATTAATGGATTTATCTTCTACAAGATGTTAGCGCATAATTTTTGAATTTTACAATCTTAGCCTCAAATGAAAATCCACCATCAACATTAAGTCCCCTGTCTAGCACATAATGGTTACACTATTGTGGGGTAGGCATGAGATGGTGACAAATTTGTACACTGAAATGACCAAGCTAAAGTGAATGCATATTTACCAGATAGGTTGACATCGTCAGGCGTCACCCTAGGAGTCATGATTAGGGTTTGGAGGAGAAGTACGAACTGGTCGACGTTGAGACCTCATTCATCAGACGAGTTCCATTGTAGTTGATATGGTATCCCCTAGGGTTCCCTTCAGTGTATATGCGTGGTTTAAAACCGCCGTTCATTGATGAAATTTTCTGCAGAAAGCTCTATCTCTCCAACATGTCAAGCAACAGTAAATCATCTTCTTCGTACCACCCAGGATCTTATGTCAAGCGTATGCGATCTGCGTCCGAGCTTCATGATGAATCCACTGCTTATGTTCTTTGAGTCAAGAAGATCATACCGGTTCGTCTTGTTTCCTTTTATGATCAATTGCTTGTTCCTCATAATGATCAGGTGAATAATCCTCTCCTTCTTGCAGATATACCCCTCCGGAATATGTGTGACAGTTATCGATGATGTCGACTTAAACAATCCTCTTCCTTCAAACTCAAACACGCCTACCCCTGCGGACCTCGAAGATGCTGATATGGGTATCTCATATCATGAATACCCCAATGCAGGTCTTTCATTCTATGTTCGCATGAAGTGTTTATCTTCCAGCTACCGAGATGTTGGTGGGTTCTTAGTGCGGAAGGATTTTGTACCTTTGTACACAAAGTTATGGAGAATTTACGGCCACATCACAACCAGGAATGTGGTCATGCACTGTTCATCTGCTCTGGTCACCACGGTAAACTGCCTTCTTCCCATGGTTGCTGAGATGGAGAAGATTTCTATCCGCAATGTTGCCGAATCAAGCCACGAAAAGTGGGAGGATATGGTATCTACCTGTGAATCCATGGAGTTTAACGTGGGTTGGTTGCGCCAACGTCTTGATATCATCAAGGTCGATCGAGCTGGTATCCTTGTAAATGTTGTTCCTACTGCGAAAGCTATCTTGGAAGAGGAGAAGGCTCTGGATTCGGAATCAAAGAAGGTAGAACATGAAGTACATGACTTGAAGTAAAGGACAGAGAGGTATCAGGCTAGACTGGAGATGATTCTCTCAAGGAACTATAATCTTCTAGATGGCCTCTTCTAAATCGCATGTAGCTGTATTCCCTCATTGTTAATGACGTTTGTGTCAAAGTTTTCTTTTGAACATCTTTGCGGAATAAATTGCACTAGTTTTTTAATTGGTGAAACAGGTTTTCATTAATGCATTTATGAATATAACTGAGAATTCAAACATGTAATGAAAATAAATGCATGTATTGTAGCGTCACGAGACAGAGTGAACAATGGTCAAGCATGATATGCTTTGAGACATTTTCCATTGATGACCGCTTCCAGCCTACCTCTGTCCACCTTGATGATCTTGTATTAGCCAGTATTGTAAGCCTTGGTCACTGCGTAGGGACCTTCCCATTTTGGTGAGAATTTTGATGCGGACATGTCTTGCTGGATGTGCTTAGCCATTTTCAAGATCAAATCTCCTACTTTGAAAATACGTGGTTTCACAGTTTTGTTAAATGTCCTGGAACATCTGTTCCTGTACACCTGAGTGCGTTCTTCCGCTTTGTTTCTTCTGAAATCCAGAGTGTCTAACTCCGCTATTCTGGAGTTAGAAGCTTCATCCTCGTCCCAGTGGATCCCGGTCGCTGCCGTAATCCTAGCTGATGGGATTTTGATCTCTGCCGGGAGAATTGCGTCCGCTCATAAACAAGTGAATATGGGGAAAATCCAATGGAGCTTCTAGGTGATATCTGATATGCCCACAGTGCCATTGGTAACTGGTCGTGCCATTCCCTAGGATTGTCATGTATTGTTCGACTGATGATCCGGATCAGCGTATTGTTGGTACTTTCAGCTTGTCCATTCCCTTGAGGATAGTAGATAGTAGAGAAAACATGTTTGATGCCGTATCCTTCAAGTAATTCTCGTACCTGTTTATTTGTGAAGGGAGTGCCATTATCAGTGATGATATGCTTAGGTACACCAAAACGACAAATTATGTGTTCTTTAATGAAAGCCGCAATTGTTGCTCATGTAGTTCCTCGCAGGTTAATGGCTTCTACCCATTTGGTGAAGTACTCTGTCGCGGTTATGATGTACTCGTGCTGCTTCGATGAGGGAGGGTTAATTTTCCTGATAATATCCAGTCCCCAGCTATAGAATGGCCACGGACTGCTTATTGAGTGCAAAGGGGTGGAAGGCGCGTGAAAACGTTTCCCATGAATCTGGCAATTGTGGCATCTTTGAACAAAAGAGGCGACGTCATCCTCCATGGTCGGCCAATAGTATTTCTCGTGTATCTGGAGAAACAATTTCCTCTTCCCTTGATGTTCCCCTTCATGTGTTTCTTTCAGTATGACTGGAATTTCCACCCCAGCCAGGCATCTTAACAAATTACCTCCGAAACTCTTGCGGTACATGATCCCTTTCGTAGAATACGAATCTCTTGGCATTTTGCTTTATCTTGATGGCATCCTTTTGATTGACAGAAGTTGTTCCATCACGAAGATAATTGATGTATGTCTCTCTCCAGTCCCCAGTGTGGTTCACACTAAAAACTTCCAATTGGTGTGGCGGTGCTTGGCAATTTGAACATGACTTCTGAGGTAGTCTGGATTGATTCTCCATCTCCGGCCAGTAATATACCAGACGTTGGAGTCGTCGGTAAAGAGTTACCACCAGTGATTGTCCGCAAATTTCATTATGAACACGATTCAGCTATAGTTGTGCTTCGTCATCTCCAAGGCATATTCACAGAGAGCCGTCCGAATTTAGATAATACAGCATACCATGAAGCATGAAGAAGTTCTGTAGGGTTTTGAGACTGGCTTTTCCTTGGGAGAGCGAGCTGTTGAGATCTTGAGTGATTGGAGTTCGCCAATCATCAGTCTTGGTGTCTCTGTATTGTGATAGCCATGTATATTCTATGGTTCTCCTCTTTACTGTCAGGTTTTTTTTCCGAACCTTCGAACTTCAATTTGGAAGCCAATGTTGCCAGACAATCGGCGTGTTTGTTGTTTCTGCGACCAACATGGATTATGGTTGCGTCGAAAAAATAGTTTAGTAACCTTTGCGCTTCTGATCGGCATGGATCTAGTGTTACTTCCTTCAATGCGTATAATCCAATCATCTGATTTCCCAGTAACTTGGAGTCACCTCTTATCTCCAGACGCGTGACTCCTGCTTGCTTAGCTATTGACAGCCCTATGAGGAAAGCTTTATACTCTGCTGAGTTTTTGGTGTATTCGAAGTCCAGATTGAAGGAATGTGAGAATACTTCTCCAGTTGGAGAGACTAATACCACACCCGCTCCTCTAGTATTACTACTAGGGGTAGAAGATCCATCAAAATACAGGATCCACACTTCTTCTTCCAAAACGGAGATGTCTGGAAATTCTCCAAGAAGGTCTTCGTGTAGTCCTATAGTGCCTTCTCTAGGAAATGCTGCCAGTAAGTCTGCAACTGCTTCACCCTTGATAGCTCTAGGTGACACACATGTTATGTCCATCTCTGACATTTGGAGAAGCCATTTGCCTGTCCTTCTCGTCAGGAACGGCTTTGAAAGTAAAAACTTTGCATGATCAGATTTAGACACGAGTATCACCCTATTAGATAGTAGGTAATGCCTAAACTTTTGAATGGAATGGATTAAGCCCAAAAATGCTTTTTACGCCATGGGGTATCTGAGTTCGTCATCTCTTAATATTCGACTGAAGTAGTATATAGGATGTTCGACTCCCTCATCATCTTCCTGAGCAAGTAGAGCCCCTACGGCGGTGTCACTGAAGGTAGTGCAGAGACGCAACGGCTTTCCTTGGACATGAGACTTCATGATGGATGGGGATGACAGTATTCATTGAATCTTCCGAAAAGCTTCCTGCTGGATTGCGGTCCAGACGAAGCTAGCTCCTTTCTTCAGTAAGGGAGTGAATGAGACTGCAAGTTGGGCTAGACCAGGTATAAAACGTAGGATGTAGTTTACCTTGCCCATGAAACTTTAGAGTTCCTTTACAGTTCTGGGAGGTGGCATTGTGAGGATAGCCTGAGTCTTGGACGGGTCTACCTTGATTCCTTCCGCGGTCACTTAAAATCCCAGAAATTTGCCTGGAGAGACACCGAAAGCGCATTTCAATGGATTCATCTTCAACTTGTATTCTCGACACCTCTCAAACACTTGCCGTAAGACGTTGTAGTGATCTGCTCGGGCCCTGGACTTGACCACAATATCATATACGTAGTCTTCTACTTGTTTATGCATCATGTCGGAAGGCTGTCTTACTTGCATCGTGCTCATACATCCTTATCTGATTGTAACCGCTGTAACCATCCATGATGGAGAACATGCCGTGTCCGCTTGTAACACCCCAAATTTCGGGCCTGGATTTCGACCCAAATCCAAACCCAAAATCTGAAATGCTACTTTTAATAACAAGCCTAGACTTCCACAATTGGCCCAAGTTTAAACAACTAATTCTTTGTCTAAATTTTTGTTATGTTCAATTCAGAAATTCGGTCGCAGCTGATACGTAAAAATTTCTTTAGGAACATCTAACCGTTAACTTGTCGTTATTTTTAACCCACATGAACACTAAGGAATTGTGGTTTACCATAAAAATTAATTTCACCGTTAAACGTTCCAGATTTAATCCAAAGGAATCGCATGTTTAAGGAAGAATTATAAAACAAAAACAGACATCAGTTAACTCCAAGAATTTTACTGAACCAAATTCAAATCCAAAAATTATTATGATTATACGTTCTGGATCCTAACCTATCATAGTTCCATTCATAAATTTTATATAAGTTTTAGATTATCTTAAGGACCTTTTGACCACAGTCAAATACGTAGTTGACCAGAACTGCAGAAAATAAAAACAGAGATAGTCCATTTTATAAAAATCATATAAAATCACTCACAACTCCAATTTAGGTTTAATTTACCATTTTGAAAAGTACAAATGAAGATCTTAAAGTTTATAGAAGACACGAAAGTCTAAAACATAACATAGACTAATTTGAAAACAAGAACAATTCAATATAGTTGAATCTGTCAGAAAACATTTTGATTTCTTACATTGAGAAACAATTATTTTAAAAATACTTATGGGACTCATAAAATTCTAATATTTTAACCACTTCATTTACTGAGAATTCTAGATTTACAAAAAAACTATATTCATGCATATATATATTATAGAATAATTATCATTAACAGTCAAACTAACATGACTCAGAAATTTTCATTGTCTAATCAAATAAAAGTTTCTTAATAAAAAATTGTTCCATTAATTATACATTAACCCAAAAATCTCCAAAATATAAATACTCAATAAACACTCAATAAATCATCCAAAAGAGAGTTTGATGATATTTTATTACAAATTTCCAATCATAATATGCAACTACTAATTAAAACACCAAAACCAATCTCTATGCTTTTCCGCCATTAGCTCCTCGTGGTGTCTTAAAATCTGGATTTTTTGTCATAATACGACGTGAGTTGTGACATTCAGTAGGAAAAGAAGCAAAAAAACATTTTATTTAAACGTTTTTCAATTTCTTTTCGAAACAATTTGCATGATTAATAACATCGTAATTACATGGAAACACCACATCCATAACAACAATAAATTCAATCAATCCGCTCGCCCAAGGGAGCCCCACGTGGGTTTAGGAAACAAAACCATTCCCAAGGATATATTTCGTATCCCGTCATAAATAATTTTTTAAGAATCAATATATGGACCGCAACCCAACCTTCATAATCACGCTCACAACATCGATTATCATTCATATATTATTGAAAACTTGTAAATATGAATTTAATTAACAAAACCATAAATAAAAAGAGTTTTAGATTGTGTAGCACCTACCTCGAATCGCAATCCAAAAACTATCAACAATACAAGGAAGAGCTTTATCACCGAAGAAATCGTCTTTGATATAAAATAAAAGAATCTCTAGATGTTTCTACCAATTTAGATTTTAGTTTCCATTATATCATTCACAACTACAAAAGAATAATGGAAGGCATAAGAAAAGGTTGGCTAGGTTACTCTTTTCTTTTCAATATAAGATATATATATATACTCACAACCTAAAACGAGCTCCACCTAACCCCAAAGTTTTAGTCTGCATGTTTAAAAGTTTTGGTCAAGATAAGGAACTAATAATTATGTCCTTCAAAGTGGTGCTAATAATTAATGTCTACCACTACCACCTTCCTTTAATTTCTTTCTCTCTGCAACATAATTCTTCCCTTTTATTCTTTATTAAAGCAAGCAATACTATAAAGAAAAATATTTCATTTAGTGATTCATAGGATTCCACCAAAAACCAAAAAGAATTTTATTTTTCAAATTTGAACAGAACAAGTTATTAATATCTATTCTTTCTTAGACTTTCATTATTAAAATAACTACTTTCAACAACAAAAAGAATTCTTTGTCTACCACTAAGAATTCTTTAATCTAATAATAAAAAAAGGATTAATAACAACTACTTTCAACAATCAAAAAGAATTCTTTGTCTACCTCTAAGAATTCTTTAATCTAATAATAAAAAAAGAATTAATAACAACTACTTTCAACAATCAAAAAGAATTCTTTGTCTACCACTAAGAATTCTTTAAGGTTTTCCCTATTTCCAATCCTCATTTTCCCTTTTTCCCATCCCCTTCACAATTTCTAAAAATAATTTATTTTTCAATTCTAGTTTTTCATGTGTACCATCCATAAAAGTCAAATTGACTGCGACCATAACCTTTATCACTTCTATTTGTCTTCTTCTTCCTTAATCCCGCTTTTCCATTAAGAAAACCCAAAAATTATCAAGCAAGAAACTCTAAATTAGATCAATATAGTTCATCTACTTTTTATTTTTTGTCATTTAATTTGTCAAGACAAAGATAAAGTGATCGGAGATTAATCGATAAACCATTATGACGGAAGATCTAATTATTAAAAAAACTAGGAGAATATCTAAACCCTAATTCAATCTGATTATGTTAATTTCATTGGAAATCTATTTTGTGAACGAAGTTTAGAGGTGATCATGAATAGGGTAGTCATAAATATATGATCATCTAAGTGCAGTAATATTTCCAACTGCACCTGCGTATATACATAAACACACTAATCCAAATTAACGTAAAAAATAGCATTATAGTAACATTTTCTCCCACTAGTAACAGATGCTTCAAAACCAAATCAGTACATCGTAAGTCGCTGACTCAATATGTGCTCCACCTATATTTTAAGTAATGTGATACTCTAATATCTCTCATCCACCATTTTTAATGTTTAGCCTACATCACACAACAAGTTTTATCTTTCTTTGGTGATGAATCATGGAGACGTAGTAGAAGAGATTGTGGCCGGAGATGGAGATGGAGAAGACGGTGATTTGTTTCCTAGGTTTTTCTATTTTGTTTAATTGGGTGTGAAAATAAAAGTCAATAAATGATATTTAGGAAATATGAAATTTTAAATGGATAGTACTTAGGATTATTGGGGATAGGATTTATAGGGGATTGGAAATAGGAAAAGTGGGGATAGGAAATAGGGAAAACCTTCTTTAATCTAATTATAATAAAAAAGAATTAATAACAACTACTTTCAACAACCAAAAAAAATTCTTTGTCTACCACTAAGAATTCTTTAATCTAATAATTAAAAAATAATTACTAACAACTCTTTCAACAATCAAAAAGAATTCTTTGAAACATCTAAGCAAGCACAACAACTGCAGAATTTTATATTACATGTTTCATAATGATTCCTCAATCCGATCGTCTTCAAATTTCAGGAGAGCATTTCTAACATATGTATCTATGTCATATCCAATATTTACGAAAATCCAACAGATTAAATGAAAGTTATTGATTTTATACGATCATTCTAAAATCTGGACAGATTGCATCATTTTACCAAACCATTCACAGTAAATTCATAATAATTCGAAATTTAGCAAACTCAATGCAAAATTAAAGATAAGACATAAATCCACAACTTTTTATCAAGACCTAAAATCGTTTTTATATCATCAAGATTACCCAAACACAGTCAATAACAGACAAAGTAAAAATGTACAGAAATTTCAGAAATCAATATCCAAGTTCAAACAAGCATTTAACGGTGAATCTATGGTGAAGTATTCTCAAAATTTAACTAGAGATACCTAGGAATGTTATCTATCAATATTAAAAGGCCGATCATCAATTAGCTTCATAGATTTAAATTAATAAATTACTGAGACCTAATTATACAAATTCAAAATCAAGTATAACATAAAGAGAAAGGGGATCTAGCATTCTACCTCAATTGCTTAAAAAAAAAACTCCTCTTAATTCTCCACTGATTTTCCATGGTTTCCCTCTCTAAAATAAACCCTAGATTCATCTCCTTCTTCTCCCTAGATTTAAGTTTCTCTCTCTAAAACTTCTAAACTTTTAGTTATAAAACCTTAATAACATTACTAAGGAATAACAATGAATTTGGGTGGCTCTATTTCCACCCTAACTTGTAGCCTTTCTTGTTCAATCCACCTACCTAGGCTAAGGCTAAGGAACAACAATCTAAGTACAAGGTTAACCAATCCAAGTATGACCCAACCCGAAACAGTAGCTAAAAAAAAAACAGGGTATTACACCGCTGGTAGCGTCTACTAACATGTCGATGTTAGGTAGAGGAAAGTCGTCCTTGGGGAAGCACTTGTTCAAGTCTCTGAAATCCACACAACACCGAATCTGTCCATTTTACTTTTTTACTGGGACCACATTAGCTAACCAGGTTGGATGATGGATAGGTCTGATGAAGCCATCAACTAACAACTTCTGAATTTCGTCATTGATTTGTTCTTCCACTTCGTGTCTGAATTGCCTCAGATATTTCTTGACCGGTTTGGATCCAGGTATGACATGAAGGTGATGGGTGACCATTTTCTCATCTAGACCTGGCATTTCCTCATATGTCCAGGCAAACACATCTTGGTACTCCTTGAGTAGTTGGACAAGACTCGCACGTTCGGCCAAGGAAAGAGTTGAGATGATAGAGATAGGCCTGGGAGATTCTTCATTCCCGATGTTAACAATCTCGAGTTCTTTAGTTGTGGAGTTGGTGCCATCTTTTAGCTTTCGCGGAGCGTCTAACACCTCTTCTTGTGTTTCGTCATTCTTACAGCATTCAATTGTGCAGAAATACTGGGTACCAGACTCTCCTGCTAATTGCTAACAGCGGCGCCGATATATTGTCTTCCCCTTCTGATCACGGCTTGCCTCGAAAGTGAGTTCCATTTTGGCGTGAGCATGGGTTGAAACTTAATCGGGTAAAGGTGGACGCCTCGTCAGAAAAGGTGTGTCATGGCGCTTAGTCCCCAGTGATGCAAGTCGGTCTTCTTCCTGGATTGAGGCCCACATTGGTAGTAGGGTGCATAAGACTTCATCCGACCTACCCCGTGGAGTTTCTTTTGACTCGAACAGTTCTACTCCGCATATTGGCGCATACGGAGACATTGATGCAGGAATACGTATGACCTCCTCATTTAGCATGATCTTCAGGAACTAGTGATATGTTGAAGGGACGACCTTATAGTCATGAAGCCACGGTCTCCATAGTATCATATGGTAGTCTGGCTCCTTTTCTATGACTTCGAATTTTACTTTCGACTGAATGGGTCCTACTGATAAATTCAGATTAATATACACATACGTGCTAGTCTAGTTTCCTTCGAAGTCCGTCATTTTGGTGGGCTGACGTACAATTTTGCATGGATTAACCTTGGCTATCTTGAGAGTAATCACGTTCGAAGATGCTCTTTTGTCGATGAGGGCCCTACTGAACTCCGAACCTTTGATGTGTGCGGTAACATGTAGGGCCCGGTTGTGACCTTCCTGTGCCATCATGTCGTCTTCTATAAACGTAACGTTATTTACGGATGTTTTTGATGTGATTAAGACTTCCGGACGTGAAGGAGTCAGGCGTATGTCCATAGCTATTTTATTAATTGCAGCAAACATCTCCGCCCGTTGATTCTTAGAGAGGTGCAAGAGTTCACACAAACTTTCCACTAGAGATGCCGCTTCTTGATCTGCTGGTCTCTGGTTCATAGTAAAGCTGTTGATATGGGGATAACTAGTCTCCGGTGTAGAGGTCTCCGGAATGCTCACCTCTGACATCATCTTGATGAGGAGATCAAGTATGTCGTTTATCGTTTCTTTGATAAACTTCATGTTCTTCATATGAATCTCCTGTACCCGTGCTAGTTCGCTTAATATTGGAAATCACCTCATCATGTCGTCAGGTACGTCGTTAGGAGGAGGGGTATCTCCGTTGGAGGAACCATCGGGATTCGAGACTGTCGAGGCGGTCCTAAGACCAACCATCTCCAAATTGATTGAATGGTATTCAAGAAATTGGATTTACAACTGAGATATTAATCTCCCACTGTGGTCGCCAATTGTTTATGGGTGAAAACTATTCCTTCCGATTTTGGTAATTTGGGGTGTGTGGATGAGGAATGAATCTAAACCTTAAACAAATGCACTGCGTGGTGAGTGCGTGTAGATTCGAGAGATCAATATGTGCAAGTTCGGCCTAAACCAAGAAATGGCCGTTCCAGACTTGTTTCGGTCACAAAGTGAAGGAGATGGGGTTGATCTTAGAGAGGGAAGCGAAGAATGTGTTGATATTGTGAAGGTGTTGGCTATGTATGACTTGTATCAGAAAGCTGAACTAGCTTGAATGATGTAAGCTATCAGTTTCGGTGTTTGAATACGATTGTATCAACAATTGCCTCTGTTATCTCGTCTTGTTCTTTATTTTTTATTTTTTTTGAAAAATAGGGCGGAGAACCTATTTATACAAGTCTTTTAGCCTAACCTTCGTATCTCGTGGGAAGTGGAAAAAGAGGAGTTATGGAGTAGTGTGTTAGTGTCACATGACCAGGCTTGACCACTTATCTCATCATAACTAACCGTCCATGACTTCCTGACACGTTCATGTGATGGCGCGTTGTGCGCTTCACACTGTAAACCGACAGACCAATACCCTAGTATGTATCCCCCAGTTTGTGACATGATTGATGTCTTGAACGTGTGGATCGTGGGACCAACAAAAAATAACATGTAATGTTAGATTGAATAACTGAGTTATTCAGAAAGTTGATACTTGTGAAGTATCGTGTGTATACTATGCAGGTACCGCATCGAGTATATTCAGCATGTATGAAGCATCGCTGTTTGAGCGTCTCAAAACCTCATATCCAGCCTACTTCATGCGATGGTTTGGAAGTTGCGCATGCAAACCCTCCCTTGAACGACCACATGGTATGGTAGAGTGACGGATGGTGATCACCATGACTCCGCACTGACCAATTAACTCCTGACCAGAGATGTGTAACTAAGTCGGTGAAGTTGAACGGACGAGATGATCTATGAGACACTCATCTGCGACCATTGATGGAATTAGGGTTTATGAAGAAGTGCGCAAGTATCACTTTTCAGCTTGGTCGAATCCAAGCTTGGGACACAACTTTGGCCTGGACGATCGTGTATACACGTATACGACATGACGGTGTATGCGCCCATACCTCATTGTCTCATGAAAGTGTGATCTGGGCCACTCAATTCGTCCTGCGAAGTTGTGTGGTTGAGATCAATTTGCGACAGAAAAATGGTGCCGCAAAAGCCGCTCCTCATGCCATCTTCAGGCACGCGCTCCAAGACGACCAGGCTTGGTCAGTCTTGGATGATTGACCCAGCGTGTAGGTGGTAGGATGGAGTTCACGCCTTGACATCCCATAGAAACATGATCTAAGCCACTCAATTTGTCTGGTGAAATTGTAAGTACTGAATATCGCAGGATAATAGTTCACGAGTATCGTAATAAATAAAGGAGAAAAGAATTATAAAATGATACGATGATAGAAATAGCGCGGAGAAATATGAAGTTTTGCGAGGATGGAATAATGTTGCGAGTATGAGTTGCGATACTTCTCAACTCATATACAGCTGTATAAGTTTTACTATAAATAGGAGTTCAAATGTAAAATTCGGGAGGTTCTTTTAGTGAGTGTTAGAAAATATCTTAGGAAAGAGAATAGAGAAAGTTGTAACCATTCTAGTTCCATTGAGGGTGTAGTTGTAGGTTATTCTGCAACTACATAATTGGCGCTAGAAACAGGGATTTGAAGAATTCCTGTACCAGAAAAATGACAAGAAGAAGAAACACATCAGAACCATTAACTGAAGTAAGAAGAAGTGTAAGACTAGCAGGAGGAGAAGCAAATATAACAGGAGAACCTAGTAGGAGAAGGAGTAATCGAAGAAATCAATCTCAACAAATAGGAGATCATGATCAAGTGAGTATACACACTTGGAGAACTAATACACCAGAAGAAGAAGATAGAGAACCACAAATCAGAGAAAATGGGAGGTTGATGGGAGGAACAATTCTTGAAAGAGAAAGGGAGATGTTAGAAACATTGAGACAAGGAATCCAAAAAGAACGAATGATCGAAGCTGAAGAACACGCCAAATTAACAAGACAAAATCAAGAATTGAGGATGGAAAATGAGATGTTACAAAGGAGGAAATCTCAAAGTGTTGCAAGATCAAATGTTAGAACAGAAAGAGAAGGACAAAATTCACCGATAATCAATAATGAAAATAATATGCAAGAACAAGCGCAGAATCAAAGTGAAAGAAATCAAGAGAATCGTTTCATTTTAATACCAAACCATGAACAAAGCATGGAGAATTTACGAACAAGACCAAATCCTAGAGAAAACAATCATAATCGAGAGGAAGAACAGCAACTTATGGAAGAAACTGAGAGACAACAAGCAATACATCAAAACAATCACGAGAATGGAGTAAGAAGACATGAAGAAGTTAGTAACAAAAAAAATGTTGAGTATGAAAGAATTAAGAGAAGAATTGTAAATCAACAAACAGAAGTGGAGAGGAATGAACCAAATTCTCGAATCAGAGTACAAGTAAATCAAGAAGAAATAAGTCACAGAAGAAGGAGAAATGAAGAAGAAGAAATTCCTGATATTCGCATGAGAAGAATGAGAAGAATAGAAAGGGAAGAACAAGAATTCCAAGATGCTTTACAACTGAACAATTATGATAATTTAGAAAGAAGATATTTGAAAAATTATGCAAATGAAAACATTAATGAAGAATATGATAGAATGCGAAGGATCGCAAGGGAGGAAGCGCAAGAACGTAGAAGAAGAGAAGCTGCATTAAAAAGACCAATGGATGAGAATTAAAGGCAAAGTGCACGAATCTTTCGAGAATTAGAAGAAATGAGAGGGATGATAAACAATAGAAGAGGAGGAGATAGAAGGAATTAGATGAAGCAATAGAAGAAGTCTGCGAGGACTCCATTTGCTAGAGAAGTACAATTGGGAGGAATTCCACCAAAATGCAATTTGCCCACACTTACCAGTATCTTTGATGGGACTTCATGTGCTATTCAGCACATTAAAGCATACATAAGATGCATGTTACAATGGGAGAATCATGATGATGTGTTATGCAAGTACTTCGCATCAAGTTTAACAGGGGAAGCTTTAAAGTGGTTCGAAGGACTCCCTAAGAATACTATTACGTCATTCAGTCATTTGCAAGCAATTTTCATTGGAGCGTATATCACAAATCACTCTTCACGGCTTGGTATTGAAGATGTATTTGGTTTAAAAAAAAAGAGTGGGTGAAAGTTTAAAGCATTTGGTAAGACGATGGAAGAGTATGTGCAGTGATATGGCAGGGCGTGTGGATGAGAGATACTTGATTCTGTCCTTCATAAATGCGATGTTCGCAACTGAACAATTGTATGTTCAAATATTCAGAAGAAATAATTCCATAATGATGACAGAGTTACGAGAATTGCAAGAAGAATACATTACATTAGAGGAAAATCAAAACAGTATGGAGTCATATCCAGTAGCAAACACTAGCAATCAAGAGGGAGGAGCAAATTTACTTCCCAAAATAATCAATGTAGTAGCAGGTACTTCGCAAACATCCTCACAAACAATGATAGCCAGCCAAAGATGGTAGCAATGGGCAGTAGAGATCAAGAAGAGTATGACAGAGAGAAAAATTTCTATAATCGAATAGGAAATAACCAAATTCCAAGACTAGATCAACAACAAGAAAATTATGGGGGACAAAGGCAAAATTATTTTGGACAAGGGAACCAGAGACAAAATTATAACAACGGTCAAGGAGGTCAAAGAATGGTAAGGGAAGAGATAAAGTTACCACCTTTGAATACAAGTGTAGAAAAGATATGGCAAGCAATTATCTTGGTAGAGAATATACAAACTCCATGGAACATGGGAAAGGAACCACCAATGGGTCCAAGAAGTCATGAATTTTGTTCATATCATCATTTTCATGGACATTCTACAAATAATTTCCATAATATCAAGAGGATAATCTTGCGAATGATTGATCAAGGAAAACTAAATCAATTTTTCCTTAAGCATTCACGATCGCAACAATTACCACAGGCTCCAGCCATAACTCGCAGGGAGAACACAACAAAAGAAAAGGGAGAAGAAATCCTACATATAGAAGTGGGGTCAAAAGCAAGGAATGTTTTCTGTAATTCCATTGTTCATTCATATAAAACTATAGAGGATTTTCATGATAATGTGTTAAGCAGGGTATATGTGAGGGATGGTGAAGGAAAGGAAGTAATGAACATCGCAAAAATTTCACGACTTGAAGAATGGCAGAAACGTGAAATTTCTTTTGAAGCCACTGAAATTCCAGAAGGTTGTGAAGCACATGATAATCCATTGGTAGTAAGATTAGCAATCTACATGAATATGGAGGAAAACGAAGATGATATGGAGGAAGAATCAATTGGTCTTAATAGGATTTTGATTGATACGGGAGGTTCTGTCAATATCCTCTTCTATTCTGCTTACAAAGCTATGGGTGGAAAAGATGCAGATTTAATACCTTCTACTTATAGAATTTATGGTTTTAATGGAACTTCCAACAAACCCAAAGGAGAAGTGAGCATGCGAATTCCATTGTGTGGAATGCGAACTGAAATTCTGTTATGCGTTGTTGATGTTGAATCAGCATATAATGCTTTGATAAGAAGACCATGGCTTCATGGAATTCTAGGCGTAGCTTCCACTCTACATCAGTGCATAAAGTTTCCTCATATGAAGGGTATTGGAATTATCAAGGGTGATTGGGATGAGGGAAATAAATGTTACGATACAGAAGTAGAAGTTTGCGAAGGAAAAACTGCTGAGAAGGAAAATTGGAGAAAAAGAACAAAGGCTGTGAAAAGAAGTGAAAATATAATGGCAGAGGATTAAGGAAAAAGAGGATAAAGTTACGATGATAATCATACAAGAAATTTACGATGATAATAAGGGATTGTGATTTGCGAAGAAACAAGAAGGAAAATAATAAAACAAGAAGGTAATCAGTATGTTTTCTCATGGAAATAAGGTATGTGGTAAAACAAAATTTTTATTTCATGAATTTTTTTACGAATATTGTTTGCTCGCAGGAAATTGGGAAAAGTTACGAGTTTCAAAATTTATATTCTGATTGAAATTTCATTAATTTGCGAATAAAAGACCGCAATCTGTGATCATCCTCCAAAAAAGAAAGAGAGCCGCAGAAAATTTTATACAGGCAAACCTTTGTGGCGTACACCCTAGTTCGCGAAGCTATATTTCGTAAGAGGCAAAGTCCTAAAGTACGTCATTTAAGGGGGTACCTATAACGTGGCTAAGGGTAACCGGAACACCACCAAGGGCCCTTAGTACATGGTAAAAATTTTGGGGTACAACCCAATAATGGGGTACCTATCCGGGTTAGACACCTTGGATTCTCACCTAATCTAGCGACATTACGCAATATAAAATGCGGTTTAAGAGGATTTAGGTTGGGCGACTAAGGCATACTGTCTTTCCCAAGAAGTGCAGAAAACGATCAAGGCGCCGAGGTACACGGTTGAGTCAAGAGTTCCGGGTGAGGTTGAACCACATCTGCCATTTTTGACAAGTCTTGGCAAATGATGCACTTGGCCCAAAGATACCCCATAGGGTGCAACCTCGTAACTATAAGCCCTATAGGCAAAAAGGATAAGAGGTTGCGATCAAAAGCTGGTTGTTGTCAGAACCGGATGGGAAGAGCTAACCTTGTATGGTCGATGTACGCTTCCTTGAAGGGGAAATCAGGGGGAAGATAAAGGGCAGAACCCTCCATTAGGGAGCTGATACGTGCTATAAGACGCAAATGTCACGAGGCTTCTTGTTTGAGAAAACATAAAGGCTTGTCATATTTGTGCAACAAATGAAGTTCTGCGAGCCTTCTAAAAAAAAAAAAAAAAAAAGAATAAAGAACTCGCAGAACATAATAAAGAAGTTAAGATGAGATCAATGGGTCACTACATGAAAGTGTAGAGACGTCATGGGGCTTTATGTTCGCAAGAATATTTAGGCCTATCATATTGTCGCAACAATTCCTGAAGAGGATAAAATACTATTCAAAGAAGTTAAGATGAGATCAATGGGTTTTTGCATGAAAGTGTAAGAACGTCCTGCGATTTCATCGCAAGACGATAATGTCACGAGGTTGTATGTTCGCAAGAATGTTCAGACTTGTCATATTATCGCAAATACAAAAATTTATTACAAAAGAGGTGGCAAAATAAGACCTTTACTTAGGAAGGCATGATAAGACCACAGAAATTAATGAAATTCATTGCATCAACATCATTGAAGAATTTATACAAGAATATACATTATGAAGATCTGAAAAGAAGACAACTTCGTCAATATCATTGAAGAAATTTTACAAGAATATATATCAAGAAATTTTGAAGAGAAGATAGCTCTGTCAATATCATTGAAGAGACAACATCATTGAAGAATTTTAATGAAGACCTAACAAAAGATGTGATTGTGTTAGCAATCAAATACAGATAAGTTCATACTCGTAAAATGTTACGAGAATTAAATACTTCTTATACTTCTCCATATATTGAATATTTTTCAACAAATTCAATACTATTTATACTTCTTCAAGAGTATATCATATTTATTATACTTCTTCAACGGATATTTAATTTTGCGAAGGTTAAGTACTTATTATACTTCTTCATGCAATTCTTATACTTCTTCATATATTGGGCAATTTTTCATGAATTGGATACTGCTAACACTTCTTTAAAGATATTTTATACTTCTTATACATCTTAAGGATATTTCATATTTCGTATACTTCATACTTCTTATACTTCAAGGGGATATTTATTATTCTCTTGATTTATTATTCCGCAAAAGGAAAAAGGCTCATATTTCTTATACTTCAAAGGGAGGACTTTTTATTCATAATCACAATCAAACAAAATTTCGTAAGATAGATTGAGAAGGATATTCTAATACTTCCAGCAAGAGTTGATCATCTGAAGAGCAATAATAAGGGGAAAAGGAATACTAAGCTAAGTCTTTAAGATATATTATTTCTCTCCACATGATCAAGTTATGCGAATAAGAGAAACAAATATCAAAGAAAGATTAATTCAAATTAAGCTTTGAAAAAGAAATTGTTGGATTGATTCAAAGTGCAATCAGGAAGAAAGTGTTATATTGAAAAGAAACAGAATAGACATACAAAAAAGAGTGAAATTACAGAACAAATATACAAAAAAAGAGTGAAGTTATTTTTCAGGCGATTTATCCCCATCAAAATGATCTTCTTCTTCAACTTCACTATCATTTTCGACTTCACTTTCAGAGATTTCCAGATATGGAGTATCTTCAGGAATTTCTTCAGAAAGGAGCGTATGGTACTTCTTGAGAGGAATTTCATTATCTTCGCAAATCTTGCGAGTCATCTTAGCTCAAAAACGCTTGACATATAAACTATGGTTATGCTGGGAAATTAGAAGCTGAGATCTCAAGTCAGAAATTTTCTTATTACGATTAGAAAGGAGAGTTTCCAGATCGTTATTCATCTTCGCATAATTTTATGCAGCAAGGAGAGAAATTAAGGAATTGATTAGCGAATTACGAAGGAAAAGTAACCAAAATAATTACCATCGCAAATAATTTACCTTCTAGTTGCTTCTTATCATTACGAAGAGAAGAATTTTCAAGATTTAATTGATTATTATCCTCAAAAAGAGAAGAATTGTCAATTGCGATGTTCGCAGATTGTGAATTATCTTCGTGACGAGATATTAATTCTGCATTATCAATATTTAGATCTTCTACTTTCTGACGGAGACTTGAATTTTCAACCTCTAACTTCTTACAACGATTCAAAGTTTTCTTCTCAAAGAATAGAGTGACGTCTTTCCCAATCGAAGCAAATTTGCACAACTAACTCTTCCAACCTAAACAAGAAAAAAGGAGTTAGAAATCAACAAAATAATGGAAATAAACAAGGAATAGAGAAGAAACTTACCATGCTACCTAAAGCATATAATGAAGCAGGAGAGACAAATCTTGAAATTCCTTTGAGGGAGTTATTATCAATTACAGTAGGAACTTTACAAGCCTTCGCAATAAGTTTGCGAGCATTCGCTGTAGGAGAATTTCCTAATCCACGAGAAGAATGGAGGAAAGCCTCAGAGATGCTAACCATTGCTTTGGCAAAAGTTTCTGGGATACTATAATCTTCATTTCCACCTTCATCAACATCATTATCATCATCTCCTTTGTCAGAAAGGGTATCGGAATTAGAACTAAAGTCCTTCTCAGGAAATTTATCATCTTCATCACCAAGATCTTCCTCAATGTTCTCATTAGAAGAAATTATATTGGAATGAGATTTGGTTGAGAGTATATTCTTTTTCCTCCTCTCGTAAATAACATCTTGAAGTTTTCTTTTTCCTTTGTGAAGAGCATCATCTTGACTACCAGAAGCTTGGGAGACCTTCGCAGAACGAAGAGTTTGTTGCCTCGCAGTAAGCCTTTTAGAAGAAGTAGAACTCTTATTTTCACTCGCAGCAATTTCAGGAAGAAGTGGAACCTATAAATTCAAATAAGGATAAGAAACAGAGGCAACAATATATTGTTTAGAAAAATACAAGAGTGTTTCTTACCTCATTTGAAATTAAAGGGTAACAAAAGATAAGGAGATGGAAGTACATACATTTCTAAAAACCCAAGGTTGATAATAGCGGTTACGAAGGTTCGCAGGAAGTTCTACTATCCCAAAGAATATAAGAACCTGATAACATTAAAGGGTACTTATACCAATCTTCATCATTAGAACGATGAGGTGTCTTATTATTTCCTGAAGCATAATCAATATCGTGCATGAGAAGATCATCTGCTGCGATATTAGCTTTACGATGAAGACGAACACCCCAACGATTATCTTCTTTCCTCGCAGGAATTAGTGTGTAATTCTTGAAGAAACCCTCAACTGTATAATTCGCAGCAACAATTTCTATATTTTCAAATCCAGGTTTCCTAAGATCAACTGAATACAAAGATTTCCCAAAAGCGGCACGATTTGCGAATTCAACTAAGAGGCGAATACAATCACCAGTCAATTGGTAAATAGCACAAGAAAAATTGGGGTGGGAAATAATTTCGTAGAATAAAGGAAAGTTAACATCATAAAGAGGAAGAGGAAGACCTGCGAAGATTTGACCTCGTGAGATTAAAATTTTCTGATCATCCCAAACATAGTTGGTAAAGAGCTTTACACAGAGAGAAGACTTATTATCATAACCTTCAATCTCAGAGAGAATAAGGTCTCTATCAGCAAGTTCCGCATTAATTTGTTCAATAGTTTTCTTCTTTGGTGCCATTGAATATAAGAGGGAAAATAGAAAGGAAAAAAGATGAAAGAGGTTGCAGAGGCAGAAGTGGTGAACAAGATGAATAAGGGAATAAAAAGAAAGGATAATATTTATAAGAGAGTTTGATGAAGATAAAAATTCATTAATACGAGTAAGCGTGAACGGTTGAAAAGAACGGTTACGAAGAAACGTGTCAAAAATATAAGGGAAAAGTAAAAAGACGTGTTGCGAACTTGATGGGTGGTAATAACTACACTAAATTTACGAGAATAGGGATTCTCATGACATTTCTTCTTCGTAGAATTGACATGAGAAGAGGCAAGATGTAAGTATTGAATATCGCAGGATAATAGTTCACGAGTATCGTAATAAATAAAGGAGAAAAGAATTATAAAATGATACGATGATAGAAATAGCGCGGAGAAATATGAAGTTTTGCGAGGATGGAATAATGTTGCGAGTATGAGTTGCGATACTTCGCAACTCATATACAGCTGTATAAGTTTTACTATAAATAGGAGTTCAAATGTAAAATTCGGGAGGTTCTTTTAGTGAGTGTTAGAAAATATCTTAGGAAAGAGAATAGAGAAAGTTGTAACTATTCTAGTTCCATTTAGATACTTCTTTGTAATCAATTGAGAACATTAATAAGAAAATTGTTATTCATCATCAAGAACTTCTTGAGTTTTTACTAATTCTATTGAGGGTGTAGTTGTAGGTTATTCTGCAACTACAGAAATCGAGTGGTCAAGATTAGTTTGCAGCTTGGGAGGTGCGACCACACTTGTTTTGGGCACGCGAATCGAGACATATAGCCAAGTTCGATCTTGGCCGGTTGGGTGTAGAGATAGGTGGGCCCGCAGTGATCATGTTGATACTTACCGGACCTGCTTAGCCTATTCCGGGACCCTCCATCCGCTCCGGAGAAGATGGACGTTCATGATCGCGAGATAAACCCTAGTTAGGGTATTTACGACTGTGTGTCACACCCGGTTTTGGGCATTGAAATCGAGGTGAGCCCACGGTGGTTGTTTTGACATACTCTGGGCCCTCTGAATCTACATCTAAACCCTCCATTTATACCTGCGAAGATGGATGGTTGAGACTGTTTTGCGACACATGTAATGTGCCGCAAACCCTAATGTAGGGTTTCTCGTCCATACTGCTATGGTTTGGACGTTTTGGCAAGCTAGGCCAATCTTTTGGGGAGGCCGACCATGCGGGGCCCGCATTGGTTTGGCAGCGGATATTCCATACCTACTTGGGGGTTATGGAATCGATTTGGGCCATACAATCATGCTGGTGGAGTTGGATGGTCGTGATCATATCCATACTGATACGGTCAGTCCGGACGCTCAATCGGGATAGTATAACACACCGAGAGTTGCAGCCTGTATGGGTATTTCATACATGTTTTATTATAATGCTTGGAGATTCATGTTGCTCTGCTGAGAGCAACACTCAGTTGTCATGCCGCACCGATAATGAGTACAGGAAATAGAAGGCTGGTTGCGCATTAATTAATAATGTTGTAAATTCACAGGGTATATGGGATTGTTGCTACATGCTCCAACCTAGATGAATTTCGTATATTTTATTCACAGAATAGGATTTTTGCCACATGCTCCATTCTTGGTGAATTAGTAAAGTGAAGAAGTATTCAACACTCATTAATGGCTTTATCTTCTACAAGATGTTAGCGCATAATTTTTGACTTTTACAATCTTTGCCTCAAATGAAAATCCACCATCAACACTCAGATGATCTGCACTTGATAGAGGTTGAGGCTTCAAACAATATGGTAGACGCTCTTAAAATGCAGAAATATTTCTGGAGAGATAAGTCGAGACTTAAGTGCGTAAAGGATGGCGATGCTTGCACTAAATTATTTCACACCTATGCGAAGATCAGAGTGGCAACTAACAAGTTCACTCATTTGAAGGCAAATAATGAGCTGCTGAGCTCTCATGAGGAAGTTTAAAACCATGTGGTTTCTTATTTTCAAAATTTGTATGATTCGGGCAGTGTTAACCTATCTACATATTTCATTTTGCGGAATACTCGGAGAATGGTGTCACTGGATGATAACACTTGTCTAACTGCCATGTTAGACAAGCTGGAAATTAAATCTTCGGTGGATTCAATGAATGTTAATGGTGCTCCCGAGCCGGATGTTTTCGGAGGTAACTTTTTCATTGCGTTCTGGGATATAGTAGGTACGGATGTGACTAACTCGGTACAATTCTTTTTCCAAAATGGTTGGCTAATCCCTAATTCAAATCCTAGTCATGTTATTATCATCCCTAAAGAGTCAGGTGCTGATGTGATTGAGAAATTTCTTCCCATTGCCCTAAGCAACTTCCATTTCAAGATTATTGGAAGGATCTTAGCTAACCGCCTGACACCAATTGCTTCAAAACTAATATCTCCACAGCAAAGAGATTTTTTCAAAGAGAGAGATATTTTTTATTGCATTGGTATTACTTCTGAGGCGATCAACATGCTGGATTACAAGTGTTTTGGAGGTAACATTTCTCTTAAACTCGATATCAGAAAAGCTTTTGATACTCTAAACTAGGAGTTACTTATTCAGGCGCTTTAAGGTTATGGTTTTTGCGATACTTTTATAGGGTGGATTCGGTCCATCTTGAACTCGGCTAGGCTTTCAATTGTAATAAATGGAAAGGCAATGGGCTATTTTATCTGTAAGAGAGGAGTGCGCCAGGGTGACCCTCTCTCTCCAATCCTGTTTTTCTTGGCGGAAGACGTCCTCAGAAATGCTATCACCAAGGCATTTACGCAGGGAAAGGTGCATCACATTTCTTCTCCGAGAGGTACAATCTTTCCATATCATGTGATGTATGCGGACGACATCATGGTATTCTGCATAGGCACTAAGCGAGACATTCGGGTGTTAATGAACATTTTTGAAGGGTATGGTCAGAACTCGGGCCAATTTATAAGTGCCGCAAAATGTACAATGTATGCTAGAAAACATGCTTATGACAGAATCTCTGTTATCGCGTCTTCCTATAACATTCCGATGGGTACTCTACCTTTTATGTATCTGGGAGTCCCTATTTTTCTAGGTAAGCCTAGAGCTATTCACTTTCGTGAAATTATGGATAGATTAAAATTAAAATTCTCATCTTGGAAGGGTAAGTCCTTGTCTATGATAGGTAGAGTGGAGCTTGTCAGTTCGGTAATTGCCAATTCAGCTTTGTATAGATTTCATGCTTACAAATGGCCTACATCTTACATTCAAACTCTTGAAAAGTGGGTAAGAAACTTTGTATGGTCGGGTGATATTAACATTATGCATTACAATACCGTGGCTTGGGACAAAGTGTGTCTCCAGTGTATGAAGGTAGTCTTGGTATCAAGTGTATGAGGAGCCTGAATGACGCCTAACTATTGAAAATCACCTGGAAGCTCATGACAGTAAACTCTACCTTTGGCAGCTTCATAAAGGTTCGTTTTGTTGGACCGGCTTATAAGAAATCTTCCATTTGGTATGGTCTCAAACAGCAATGGAGAATCATTCAAGAAAATTCAATCTGGTTAGTGGGTAATTGAAGAAACATAGATTTTTGGAATGACCACTGGAACACTAATATAGACCTTTCGATTGCGGATTACTTGGAGCTGGATAATTCATATATTCACAACTCGGTAGAGGATTTTATAGTTGATGCGGAGTGGAAGATTCCTTCTTACATGCCGGAGATAACTGGGCAGATTCATCAGTGGATTAAAGAAACTCCTTTTGCTCTTCACATTGAGGACAAGCAGGTGTGGAAGGTGAGTACTTCTGGTGATATTAGTATGAAAGATGCTTATAATTTTCACATACCTAAGGAAATGTAAAGGCGGGATTACAAATACTTATGGTCAATAAAGATCCCTCCTCGTCGTGCCTGTACGGTGTGGAAGGTTTTGCATCATAGAATACCTTCGGACGATAATATAAGGTACCTTGGGATGTATACGGTGAACTATTGCAATCTCTGTCAAACTCCCTGCTGTGGTGAATCTCAAGAACATCTGTTTTTTAGCTGTGGGTTTTCTACTTCAATATGGAATTGGATTATGCAGGTTTTCAGCATTCAGCTTGACTGCTCTAATGTGCATTTAATTTTCTCCTCTGTAAGAGGTTTTGTGGGCTGATCTCAAATATGGAACATGCTTTGGATTGCAGTGGCTAGATGTATTTGGACTATTTGGTTTTTCCACAACAAGTTAAGATTCGATCATCGGTTATCTCTTATCAACAGGCAATCACTATGCTGTCTCATCTGGTGGTTGAGTCTAGTAGGCACAGTGGAGGATTCTCTTTCTACACGTCTGCAGATAAGATAATACTAGATATCATGGGCATCAAGAAGCGAGATCCTAAAATGACTAGAGAAATTATGGTGAAATGATAGCCTCCAAGGCGGGGTTGGATTAAAGCAAACATAGATGGTTGATTTATTGGAAACCCGGGTCCGTCTGGCTGTGGGTGGTTTTTCACGACTCCAATGGGCTGGTGAAAGGCTGTTTAGCGCAGAATCTGGGAATCACCAAATCCATGTTTGCTGAGCCATGGGGGGAAATTTATGCCTTTCGCTTAGCCCGCACAAAGAGTATTAGCATGTTGTGGTTGGAGTGTGACTCCACCTTTGTAATACAAGCTATTCACAACCCGTATCTAGTGCCGTGGAAGTTAAAGACGTACTTGAATAATTGTCTGAAGTTCACCTCATCCATTCGGTTGATCTATAATCATGCTTTTCGTGAAGGTAACTCGGTAGCGGATTTACTGGCAAAGCACGGAGCTACTGTTGAATCACGTTTGTGGACAAGTCCTCCAATGTTCGCGAGACGGAACATTTCAATAGATAACTCTATACTTCCGTTATACAGATTTCGTAAAATGTAACTTTTGGTTGTGTGTTTTCTTTGTTTGGTTCGTTCCCTCTGTTATTTTTGGAGGTAAGGCATAGCCCCCCTCCTTCTTTTTTCTCGGTTTAATAAAATTTTCTTCAAAAAAAAAAAAAGTATGCCTTTCCTTGCAAATTAATAACACAAATTTATTGTCTTACTAAATAGTGAAAGACTCGCATTAAATAAAATGGAAAATCCAAATAAAAGAAATCTCCCCTTAAATGATACATGTGTAGGATAGTCGTTCTTTGTCAGCATATGTGTTTGAGACCTAAAAGTAAATAAGAGACTTAGTCTAAATACCAATGGTCTGAAAAGTTGCAAATGGAACTGATATTACACCTTGACCCAAGAGTACATAAGAGACCTAAAACAACCATAATTTTATAATTGCTACCACAAAATGAACATGACATTACAGATGAATATTAAAATATTTCTTAATCGACTTCTACTAAGTGTAAGATATTTATAAGAGTTTGGCTAGATAGTCAGTATCTTCGATGAAATAGAAGAAGCTCAAATACTAAATGATATGCTTAGAATATAAGATAAGTACATGATGGATCAAGTATTAGTCATGGTATCTTTAGATGCATGATCTAGATGGGTTCTTATGCACTAAGCTCTCTTAAACCAAGATATAGTCTTTAGAAAACTCGAAAATTTGGTCATGGCAATCACATATGTGCATATGAACCACAACTTCTAGAAAAAATTAGACTTGTACCTTTTTGGAATACCAAAACTTTTTCATATGCGTCAATGAAAAAAATACATGAAATGTCAATTTGTGTTGTCCAAACATATAGGTATATGATGCGTGTCGTATGCGTCAAAAATAATTCACTTCCTTACTTTACTAATTATAAATATAGTATTCGATAAGAAAGAGTTCGTATCCACAGAGAGGCGATTGTTGTTATGCAATTTTCAGATTCTTATGTAACAAAATAACCCAAGGTGTGTTTTTGTTTTTATCAAAGTAATAATACTAAATAAAGCAAAGTAAATAGTTGGAATAATCAATAAGGAAAAGATATTGGTCAAGGGATAGTATCATTCATAAACATGTATTTTTCATCTATGATTAGAATTGGTATTTAATCTCTCAATTTTCAAAAGTCCTAGGATATCTTGATCGCAAGAGTATCCCGTTTATTTCATGATTTTATCACAAACAACATTAAAAGATGTTATTGTGAAATCTTCTTAAAAAGCAACCTAAAGTGTAAAAGCACAATTAGATTTAACTCCCTAAGAGCAATAAGTTCTATGAAATAAGACTAATCGATGCAAACAAACGTGTAAAAGCACTAATTCATTTTAACAAAGGTTATGATTCATATGCGATTAAAAAGATGTATCACTACAAGTATTAACCACAAGATGCTACTAGAAATCAGAGATAACAACTTTTACGTATTGAAAACCCTAATATAGCTTTAGAGATGAAAACAAATCCAATTGATTCCGGACTCAACCAAACTAGCATTCAAATCATATGATAATAAAACAATGAATCATAAACGATAAAATTGAGACAAAACTAATTCATAGAATCAAATAACATGCTTGAAGAAATCAACTTTTTATCCCATAACCAATTATTGTATTTAGCTACTCATATTCATGGAGTTCATCATCATAATATTCGAAGAAATAAGATGAAACGTAAAAGAAAGCAAACCCTAGAAGTTGTTCTCTGCAAAATCTCCAAGAATAGAATAAAACGTTCTATAAAATTGTGTAGAAAACTTCCTTTTTATAGATTTTTCTCCTTCCAAAAATAGGTTTTGTCTTCAAAGTCCATTAGTTGGAAATTCACCCGGCCCACGAGAGAGAGAAACCCATATAGAAAATCTGTCCCAAAAGTGCTCGCCGGAAAACTGGGTTTTTGGCCGGAAATTGACCTGAATCCGGCCCCGGAAAGTTGCGCCGGCCACCCGAGTTCATCGCCGTCAACAGAATATTCCGTCATGATTCTGTTAGAATTAACCGTTGACCTAACGGTCATCGTTAGTCAAACGGGTCAAGGTATGAGTCACAACGATTCAGCTCACTGACTCGGCTAAATGAGCTGACTTGCCAAGGCCAGAGCCAATTGTTGCAGTTCACGGCCAAGATGGCCCTGCTTCATATCAAGATGCAGCTCATTCCCATCCATGAGGGCTATACACCCTGACTTCATCCACTCCAGCTGCCCTTTGAGCTCCTTGCTCCCTGAAGAAAGACTCAACCAATGCACCACCAGTGCATCATCCATTCTCCACAGTTTCAAACCACCACCTCAATATCATTTGTACCAGCACCTGCAATTCAACCACCCTTCTCAGCACAGCCAAGCCATCAACTCCATTTAACTTCAACACATATTTGTTGCTTTCCCTGCAACATTATTTCATTGCAGCAATAACTCCACCAGTTCCATAGACCTACAGCATATATTCATAAAAAAATGGAGGCAACTTGTTTTCTTCACTGACAACACATTCCAGAACAACCCATGTAGAAATCAGGTTCATCACCACTTCTAACATACATCTAAAAGCATCATTTCCAGATTCCACCTGCCATCATACATTCCCATCTTCAACATCAACATAGCATGTAGCTCCATACCCAGCTCTGCATTTCCATTCCATTCTCAGGCCTGTAGTGACATCTCCAACTACAGCTAGCTTGAATCACTGCACTGCATCTGAGTTCATTCATTCCCTGCAATAATAGCATAGCCCCTGCAGCTCAAACCACTTTCATAGATTTCACCATTCTTCTACATCTTTAGTTCATGCCAATTCTCTTTATTTCATGCCTGCACAGCCTTATCACTGCTGCCTGCACAGCTCACAGTACTCTTCCCATCTGCGCTATATCCCTATCTTTCCTGAGACCAACATAACCACCATTGTCAGTGTAGTAGCAGGATTTCCCACACTACACCCCTATTAAGATCCTATAAAAATCTAAGTGAAACTAGTTGAAGATTAAAGAATTAAACGACACTTTTATTATTTAGATCTCAGAAATGTTTACAGAAAATATTCAAACTCAGAATTACAACTTTCTTTTCTGGAGTTTCTCTCTCCTCAAGATTTTCTCAACTCTAAAAAATACATCATCCTCATCTGGACTTACTTGAACCCTTTATATAGGAAATTACATTATGGGCGACAACTAAGTTTTCCCATTCTTTCGGATATATTCTGCGATCTCATCGTGGTATTTACAATATTAATCTTCGCCAAGTTTTGTAATCCTCGTGAAACAACACTCTCATAACATGTCTCTTCAATCGTCAGCTATAATGACGCTTCCCTGTGACGCTCACCAAATGTTGCTGAAGAATCCTTACGCCACTCTCGTGAACAATGTCATTTATACTTATAGGAATATTTGACCTTCTCGTGAAAGCGTTGTTCTTACTACGAGAATATCGTTGTGGCGATATTTTGGTACTACATCTTGCCTCTTCTCATGTCTTTTCTGCGAAGAAGAGAAGATCGTGAGAATAAATTGCCGTAATCTCCTATCTTTTCACCTTCACCTTTATTCTGACACGTCTCTAAACCTTTCACCAGCTGTCTTCATATAATTTTATCACCCATATATTTTTCGACACGTCATCTTAAACCGCTGTTATTTGACCATTCACGTCCTTTCATTGTATTAACTATTTTAGTTTCTCGAGAAACTTCTTCTGCTATAAATACCTTCTCTCATTCTTCTCTTTTTATTTCTTCTCATTCTCTTTCCTTCTTCTTCTCTGCAAATTTCATTGCTTTCCCGCAAATCGCGCATCTAATATCTTTCGCCATTTTTTCAATCTTTTTTCATTCCCATTCTCTCAAAATGGTTGTTGCTGGTGCTAAAAATCTTATTGCTTTCAATTAGATGAAAGAAAAACTTAAAAATCAAGGATTTGAATTATCTTTAATTCCAGATCAAAGTCCCAAATCAGTTCTTTCTCTTGAATTATTTTCTAATTTTTAGTGTTCTCGTGAAAAAATTATAGTTTCGTTAGGCCAACTTGAAGCTGGTCTTCCACTTCCTCTCTACAACCCTGAACTTCCACTCTTTTACCAAATAATTTCTGATAAGAGATTTTCACGAGCGGTGTATCAACTTGGTGGGGATTGTATTAGATTATTACTGGAATATGCCTCTCGTGGTGCTGGCAAAGGATCCCAATATTCCGAAGAACATAAAAGTATTAAATATAAACATATTCCGATTATCCCTGCAAAGTATACTGTAGATAACTTCTTTCGAAATTACCAATTACTCCCCATGGTAAGGGATAGTACCTGTTGGGGTGTCCGTTTGCATAAAAAGAAGGTCACTGGTGAAGATGCTCTTATGCAAGATATTGATTTTCATGCCAATACAAATGATGGTCCTCGTCATTCTAATGACGATAAGTGGTTTATTTTTCCCTTATACCTTAAAGGTCCTTATATATCCGGTTCTTTCCAACTTCCTGCGAATCTCTCTCACTATGAACCATGGACTTTCAACTGGCCTGATAGGTCTTCCGATGTATACTCTCTCATCTTCTTATGCTATTATTATTTATTTCTTCACACTCTCGCTAACTTTTCCATTATCTTGCAGGTTGCCAAAATGAAGCTTAATAACCAGAAATATAGGAAACCCAGCACTCTTCTAGCTCTTAGATCTTTCACAGATGAAGTAAGAAATATTCCTTTATTAATTAACAATATATTGTTGCCCCTATTTCTTATCTTTATCTGTGTTTGTAGGTAATTGAAGAGTTACCACCTTTAGAGCCAAAACCTAAGGAGAAACCTTCAACTAATCGTAAAGGGAAATCTACTTCTTCAAGCGAAGGAAGACGCTCTCTTGCCCTCGTGATAAAGAACCCAGCGAGCCTCCTTTGAAGAAAAATAAAACTCAGCATTCTTCTTCTCAACATACCCAATTGGATTCAATCGTTAGTAATAAATCTAACGATGAATTTATCGAAGAATTTGACGATATTAGAGAAGTCCCTTCTGTGAAAAATTCTTCTTCCTCTGATTCTTCCATGACCCAGTTGTCCATGCTTTTTGGCGATTCTTCTCGTGGAACTGCGAATGAGTATGGCGATGAGACTCTTAATGGGCTAGCTCAAGCGCTCGTCAAAGTGTGCGATGCTCCAATCTTATCTGATAATAATTCTCTTCGTGGAATTTCTGGAACTCTAACTTCAAGCTTCTTAAATGCACTTGGTATTCTGGTATGTTCTCTTAGTTGTTTCTTAAATTTCCAGATTTCTCTCGTCAAATTTTTTGTACTTATAAAACTCTGTTGCAGGTTGGAAGAGCTTCTTTTGCTGCTGCTGCTGATTTAGATAATAAATGTGCTTCATTTAAGAAAAAGGTTTTTAACCTTCGCCAAGATAAAGAGAAACTTGAGGCTGAAATTGATGTGCTTCGTGAGAAAAATAAACTGTTGGAAACTGAAGCTTCATTTGATAAACAGAAGATTTTGGATCTTAACAATGCCAACAAACAACTTTATGGTATGATTTACTTTTTCTTTCTTTAGATTTTTTTTTTTTTTTATATAGCTTATCCAAGCAATCATTTTTGCAGATGTTTATGGTCTAACTGACGAAGCTACGTTCCTTAAAACCTTTCCCGAACCTGTAGATGATAATACTCTTCTTGCTCGCCTTAATAACTCCTTAAGTAATTTTGAACAAATTAAATCCCTCTCTATAGAGGAACTTAAATTTAAGTTTAATCTCCTAACCATTGAACACAGACACACTTTAGGATTATCTAATAAATTTAAGCGTCTTTATCATGAATCAAAAGAAGTGATCAATGGATTAAGAAGTAGAAATAGTGATCTTGTTGACGAGAAAGATCAAGCAATTAGAAATGGCAGCGAAACTCTAGCAGATTTCATAAAATTCTTCTCGAAGTTCAAATGGAAAGAGATAAACTCCTCTGCGAAAATAAAGATCTTCTTGCAAGAGAAACTCAAGTTCGTTCTCGCCTTCTCATTACTAGCGATGATGAGTTTTCTTGGGCAGCACAGGTTCTTGATAATGCTAGGAATAGTTTAGGTATAGATGCTAGTCTTCATGCTGATCAATCGGCCTTAATTAGGGACTTGATTTCTGAGAAAGAAGGTTGTTAACCACTCTATTCTATTAACCTTTTGCTTCTTTTATTATTCTTTCTTTTAACTTCTATCTTATCTGTGCCTTATTCTCGCAGATTCTGAAGACAGATGTCGTGTAAGGATGAGAGAATTAGAAGATATTAATCATCAACTCGTGAACGATCTTACTGCTCGCAACAATAAATACTCGCGATTAAAAGATCAATTTGGGATTACTTCTGCAAATTTTAATAGAACCCTCCTCATTACTCGTAATGATGCCACCAAGCAGGTTTGTGACGACCATGGAATTCCTCATTCTTTGTATCCTGATCTTGCAAAGGAAATACCATCAATAATTCCAGATCTTGGTATCTCTGACTCTGATGAAGATTTTGACGAAAGTGAAGAAGAAAATAACGACGAAGAAACAAATTCTGGCGATGATGAAGAACCCATCAAAGATAATGAAGAAGAGAAATCCGGTGAAAAAGAAGAATCTGATAAAGATAAAAATGTTGATAAATGAAACAATGTATCTGTCTGACTTCTTTCTTTTATGTAATCAATCGCGAGTTTCTTCAATTTGTTACAACTTTCTTCAATTTAATGTGTAAATTTCTTTGCCCCTTTATCTGTATGAATGAAAGAACATCCTCTTTTTTGCAAATATAACTTGGTCAATATAGCTTGCACCTGCTAATTGTCTGCACTTTAATATCCATATAAATTTCTCATATGGTGATGAATAATAATCTTTACCCTTCTATTCATTCCCATGCTTGCCACTTTTATTCATCAGCAATATGAGAAAGTTAATAAACGAATATTTTGGCGAATTTCATAATTTCTGCGATATTGTCGCAAACCTTGATATTCTCGTGTTATTATTTTTGTGATCTTATGGTCTTATCATGCCTTCCTACTTAAAGGTCTTACTTTGCCATAGTATTCTTTCAACGACAAGATCGCAGGACATCTTTACACTCTCATGTATTGACCCATTGATCTTGTCTTATCTGCATTTTTTTATTGTATTGCGACAATATGACAAGCCTAAGTTTTCTCGCGAAAACAAAGCCTCATGACATTGCCGTATTGCGATGAAATCGCAGGACGTCTTCACATTTGCATGTAAAAACCCCTTGACCTCATCTTAACTTTTTTATCTTATGGCTTTTTGCCTCTGTATAATTTACGTGACAATATGACAGGCCTAAATGATCTTGCGATATTAAAGCCCCATGACATTGCCGTCTTAAGACACTTATCAGCTCCCTAATGGAGGGTGCCGCCCTTATCTTCCCCCTAGTTGCCCCTTCAAGGAGGGCACATCGGCCATACAAGACTAGCTCCTCCCATCCATATTTACCAACAACCAGTTGTTTTCGCAGTATCTTGTCCTTTATGCCTATATGGCTTATAGTTACAAGACTGCACCCTAGGTGGGGTTTTCTTCAGGCCAAGTGCATTGTAGCCAAGACTTACCAAAGATGGCCAGGGTATGTTCGTCCGTCCCGGGCACCCTTGGATAAACCGTGTACCTCGGCACCTTGGTCATACTCTGCACTTATTGGAAGAGACTCTCAGTCGTCCAACCAGGGTATAACCTTATAAAGTTGGAAATCCAAGATCTCTCTCCCGAATAGGTTTTCTTTAACCCCTACATCTGTATGACTCAGGTTCCATTAGAGGTATAACCTTATCCCTGAATCATATAAAGAGATACCCCCTTTATGACGTGCTTGTAGGTCTTACATTTGCCTCTTACGAAATTGTATTCGCGAACTAAGGTGCACGCCATAAAGGTTTGTCCCATTCTCTTAATCTATGCGAAATTATATTCGCGTTTCTTAAAATTTCTTGCGAGCTTCAAATCTCAATAATTTCTTTTCTTTAACTTTTCAATTTCATTTTCTTCACTCAAACAGAAAAAACAACTTTACCTTTCTACTTCTAGCGATCCGCTCGTCATATTTCATCTTTCTATCACTTTATTCTTCTCATCTTCCTTATCATCTGTTCTTTTATTTAGTGTTTTCCCGCAAGTTGCTTGTCATTTCCTCCTTTTATGCTTTTTATACCTGTACCTTTGCTGCGTTTTATTTTTTGCTTGATTTCTGCGAGAGGATCGTTAGTTATTTCTTCATGCTTTTCTATTGAATCAACCATTAATTTGTCACTTCTCTGTTGTTGTTAATTCTTTATTTCCAATTGTTGTTCTTCCCTGCTCTTTCCTCACAAGACTTGATATCTATCTCATAACATTTCTTACTTTCTCCCCAATCTCCTTTAATTACTCCAACACCATTTGGATGAGGGAATTTAATACACTGATGAAAGGTAGATGCAACACCCAATATCCTGTGCAGCCAAGGTCGACCAACTAAGGCGTTATATGGTGATTCAATATCGACAACACAGAATAAAATCTTGGAAGTCATTCCTCGTAATGGAATTCTCATTGTGATCTCCCCTTTAGGCTCGTTGGCAGTTCCATTAAAACCATAGATTCTGTATGTCGATGGTATCAAATCTTCATCTTTACCACCCATGGTTCTGTAGGTGTGGTAGAACAGGATATCTACGGAACTGCCAGTATCAATTAGGATTCTATCAATGGCCCAAGACTCCTCCATTTCGTTATTGTTTTCTTTACCTTCTTCTTCTTCTTCTGGTTTTATTTCCAATCTTACCACCAATGGGTTATCATGAAGCTCGCCAGGCTCTGGTACTTCTTGTGTTGTAAAAGAAAGGACTTGTTTCTGCCACTCTTCTAATGGCGAGATTCTCGCTATATTCATTATTTCTTTTCCATCCATATCTCTGGCGAAGACTCTACTTAAGACATTATCGTGGAAATCTTCGATGGTTCTGAAATAATGCACAATAGAATTACACAATAAATTCTTTGCTTTAGTTCCAACCTCTATAACAAAAGTTTCTGCTCCTTTTACATTAGTCATTCTTCGATCGTCTGGTGGTGGTGGCAATTGTTGCGATTGTTGATGCCCTTTTATAAAATGATTTAGCTTCCCCTGATCGATCATTCTTAAGATTATTATTTTTACATTTCTGCAATTATTTATCGAATGCCCATGAAAATGATGATAAGGACAAAATTCTTGATTACGAGTGTTAGGATGTGGTTCCTTCCCCATGTTCCACTGGCGAGGTATATCTTCCATTAAAATGATAGCTTCCCAGATTTTTTCTACACTAGCATTCAAGGGTGGCATCTTAATCTCCTCCCATATGGTTCTCATGTTCCCCCGATTTCTCGAAATTATTTTGCTTTTGTCCACCATAAGTTTCTTGAGGTTGGTCAAGCCTTTGATTTGACTATTTCCTCCACGATTGTAATAATTCTTCTCTTTCAAATTCTTCTTGATCACGACTTCCCATAGCCACTAGTTTTTGTTTGTCATTATTCGCCACTTTCTCTGCTTGAACTTGCGAGATGCTCTCCACGTTATTAATCATTTTAGGAAGCAAACTTCCATTATCCATTACAGAACTGGTATTTGCAATTGGGTATGACTCCATTTCGTTTTGATTTTCTTCCAAAGAAATGTACTCTTCTTGTAGTTCTCTTAGTTCAGTCATTGTGATGGTGTTTTTGATTCTGAAAATTTGTATGTAGAGCAAATTGGTCGCAAACATTGCCTTAATAAAGGATAAAATAAGATATCTCTCATCTACTCTTCCCACCATCTCACTACACATTGTCTTCCATCTTATGGTTAGATGTTTTAGACTCTCGCCAATTCTATGTTTTAATCCAAACACATCTTCGATACCTGGTCGTGAAGAGTTGTTGCTTATGTATGCACCCAAAAATGTAGCTTGTAAGTGATCAAAAGAAGTAATAGTATTTTTCGGCAATCCCTCAAACCATTTTAGCGCCTCGCCTGTCAAATTGGATGCAAAGTACTTGCATAAAACAAGATCATGATTCTCCCACTGCGTAAAGATACACCTAACATAAGCTTTAACATGTTGAATAGCACAAGTAGTCCCATCGAAAATACTGTTTAGTGCTGGAAAATTTCATTTTGGAGGAATTCCTCTTAGTTGTACTTCCTGTGTGAAGGGAGTTCTAGCTGCTTCTTCGATTGATTCATCAAGTTGCCTTCTTCCACCTTCTCTTCTATTATTTATCATCCCTCTCATTTCTGCTAATTCCCTCAAAATTTGCTCATTTGCAGTTGGTCTTTGTTCTATTGGTATTTTTAACGCACTTTCTCTTCTTCTGCGATTTTCCTCTTCATTTCTATCCGAAATTCGCAATTGATTTTGTCTCCTAATTTCTTCTCCACCAACTTCTTCATTTCTCGCCAATTCTCTTTGTTGTCTTTCTATCCTTCTCTGTATTCTGTCATATTCTTCCCGAATATTGCAATTTTCGCGATTTTGTGTACGTCTTCTTTCTCGATTATCATGATTGTTTTGCCTTATTGCTTCTTGAAACTCTTGTTCTTCCATTTCTTCCCTTAGTCTTTCTCTCTCGCAAGCTAGGCGTGCCTGTTCAGCATAATGTCTCTCTATTTCATTCTCAATAATTCTTTGATTTCTGACGTGCTCTCGGCCATGTAATACTCTTCTACCTTCTTCGTGATCTTCACCATCTTGATTACCTTCATTTCTTTGATTTTCAATATTTCGTCTTCCATTTAGAATTTCTCCTTGTGGATCGTTACAATCATTATTTACTCTTTATTCTCCCTGACGTTGTCCTCTATTTGGATTTTCAGTTTCTTCTTGTGCATTTTCTCCATTATTTCTTATGGGAGAATTTCTCCTTGGTATTTCTCTAAATGATCTTGAAATTGATCTAGTAGTACTTCTTGTTCTTCTTCTTTGTAACCTTAAATTCTCCATTCTCAACTCATGATTTTGTCTTGTTAAATTTGCACGTTCCACCGCCTCTAACCTTCTTTCTTCCTGTATTCTTCGCCCTAATTCCTCTACTGTTTCATCTTCATCTTGATGAATCGACCCTTCTTCTACCTCCTGATTTCTTCCTACTCCATTTTCTTCTCTTAATTGTCGATTTGTTTCTTCTCTCATTGAATCTGATCTCCATGTATGCACGCTTACTCTATCATAATCCACTCTTCCATTTTGTATCGATGTTGATTGGTTTGGTTGTTCAATTGAATTTTCCCTTTCATTCCTTGTTCTATTCCTCCTAGTTCTCATCCTTGAAGACTCTCCTAATATACTTGTTTCTTCACCTGCAAGTCTTTTACTTCTTCTCACTGTTGTTGGTGGTTCTGATGTATTTCTTCCTCTTCTTCCAGCCATTTATTCAATTTCTCCAAATCTTCAAATTGTAATTAGAGATTTTGGATCTTCGATTCCCCTTAGTCGGCGCCAAAATGTAGTAGCAGGATTTCCCATACTGCACCCCTATTAAGATCCTATAAAAATCTAAGTGAAACTAGTTGAAGATTAAAGAATTAAACGACACTTTTATTATTTAGATCTCAGAAATGTTTACAGAAAATATTCAAACTCAGAATTACAACTTTCTTTTCTGGAGTTTCTCTCTCCTCGAGATTTTATCAACTCTAAAAATTACATCATCCTCATCTGGACTTACTTGAACCCTTTATATATGAAATTACATTGTGGGTGACAGCTAAGTTTTCCCCTTCTTTCGGATATATTCTGCGATCTCATCGTGGTATTTACAATATTAATCTTCGCCAAGTTTTGTAATCCTCGTGAAACAACACTCTCATAACATGTCTCTTCAATCGTCAGATATAATGACGCTTCCCTGTGACGCTCGCCAAATGTTGCTGAAGAATCCTTACGACACTCTCGTGAACAATGTCATTTATACTTATAGGAATATTTGACCTTCTCGTGAAAGCGTTGTTCTTACTACGAGAATATCGTTGTGGCAATATTCTGGTACTACATTCAGAGCCATTGTATCCATTCACTGACTCAATTAAGCTAGTACCTTCTTGCATTACTTTAACCACCAGCTCCATAGTGGCATCACTTGCATCACCAGGTCAATCAGAGCCATATTCATCCTTGACCTGCAATCACCAGCCAACTTGGCCTTTCTGCACTTCATGCACACTTGTTAACCATCTTCCTGTAATGCTTCCAACCACCAATGCCCTGTAATCAAATACACAACACCAATACATTATCTGCAGCTGCGATCAAGTCCTTGATTACTGTAAACCATAGCCAACTGCACTACCACCATACAACTCTCTCCTATGCTATCAACACCTGCATCTCCCCATCTAGGCCATTTCCAAAATCCCCAAACTTCATTCAGTTACAACTCTTCCCAGCAAACCTCAGTTCTTGCATCTTCATTACCAACACCTTCCAAAATTCTAGTGCCTCCACCAACACCATCAATTGAGCTTGGATACAACCACCCCTGCTCATGTGACTTCTCTACCTCCATCCACTGAGAAGCAACAACACAATTTTTGCCTACTCAGCTGCAATTTGACCCTGACAAGCCATAAACAGCACCATAGACCACCAGCACCCATTCCTTGGCTCTATCCTAGCATACATCCATCTGGGTTCTAACAGCATCACCAACCCATTACTCAGTTGAACACAAACTAAAAACCCCCATCTGAGTCTTCTCATCTGTGTTCTTCATCACAACACAAACCCTAAGTTCATCTTATGAGCTCAATTTATGCTTCCATCTTGTCAACATCTCAGAAACCCCAGTTTCTGTTCCTTCACCAGATCAGCCACAGTTCACACCATGGGAAGAATCAACACACCCCTCAAAGCAATGTTTAATCTCTCCCTGAATTTCTCTCTTGGTTTCACCATTAGCATCCACTGATTCCTCCTCCACCATCAATCCTTTCAATTCCTTCCTCCATCTCAGAAATCAACAACAAACCATTTTTCACAGTTACAAGAACCCATTAACCTTCACGGATTTACCTGAGTTGTCACCTAAACCAAATCAATTCCACACTTCAAGCTCAGAACATCTTCAAATCCAATCTCTCCCTGGAATTCATATCAGCTCAACAACCTAATTTGAAACTCTCAAATTTCTTTCTTCCATTTCGATTGAATCTCTCAATATCATCCTCTTTGTCTTGAACTCAAAATTCACCTCTCTTTCAGGTGCCAAATGATTGAGAAGAGGTTCTTGATTTTAGGGTTTGTTAATCATTGGGGTAAAGCTGGGTATTGTTATGGGCCGACCAAATACATCCCCCAACTAGTTTAATACCCAACTAGCTTAATACATAGGTGCCATGAGTATCTAATTGGGTTCTTTAAACACCTAAGTGGTTGTCCCTTGTCCTTAGCTTGACTGTAATTAGTATTCCTCCAAATAGAGTCACCCATTAACATGTGTCTAGGTTCCAGATAGTGATTCCTCCCTGAAATGACAAGTTTGCCCTTTTGCTCAATTCGCGTGCTTTCTCCTTATTTCGAGTTCCTCCGCTAACAGAAACCGTCCCTTATTTCTCCCATTCACTTATACTCTTTAATGAGAATCATCACTAAAGTTGTCGTTCTTTTCAGACAGAATTTGCATCACTAAAGCCGACATACTTTATAGACAGAGATGAAGAAATACAAGCAAATAATGAGACACAATCCGCCTCCAACGCTTTGCCATGTTTCCTTTTCTTTTGATCCAAATGACTCCAAAGTACCTAAATACTCAAAAACAAAACATAAGATACATAATTTACAAGAAAACTAGCAGAGAAAGCATAAATAATAGATAAATAATACGGTGTTTTAGACACCTATCAGATTCCCCCACACTTAGACTTTGCTAGTCCTCGAGCAAATCAAACAAAATAATTAAAAATCATACATACAACTCCGTCTCGTCTAGGCTACGGTCACTTTTAGCATAAATAACAAGCCTTTAAACCCCTAGGTGTCCCTAGTGGACGAGTTATAGTCTCGTGAAGGTTTACAAGAGGTCTGCCTACAAAACCTATATTTCCAACTCCGTCTATTTGTGAAAAGTCAATGAACGAATCCAAAATGACTACAGGAGGAGGTACCTTGCACAAATTCAATTCAGATATTAGTAAATAAAGCTTTAATTAGATTGTCGAACAAGCCACAATACTCGGAAACTAACAAACCACAATCACAATGAAAATATTAAGAAGATGGATATAGATGTAGATGTTGGCGAATGTTCACAAGTGATCGATGTTTCCCATATCTGTCTGAAGGTCACTGCCAAGATGAACCTACGCCTATTGGATTGAGCTACTGGTTTGAATTCTATATCAACTCACTAGAAAATACAAGGGAACCAGGAGTGACTTTATTCAACCAATATAATACTTTCCTTTCTTTTTCTTTTCTTTTTCACTTTTTTTTTTTAATTTTTTTTTACACAACATGATTGGATCAAACTGGATCCAAGCGCATGATTCTTGTCAGCAAGTACATGATAGTTGCCTTGGATCCTGCATTCCATGCTTGTTTAGGCGACGGAGACAGGGACTACGTTTCACACATACTGCTATTCCCAAGTGTCATTTTATTCCGTTTTGGTCTAATTGGTCGGTCTCTTTTGTTTTTATTTTTTTCTTTTTTTTTTTTTTATAGTAACTCAATCACTCTATTTCATCCTAGCAGTAATAACACGTCGATGTTTAGTGACCCACCAAAGCACTTAGAGAACAATATATAAATATGGAAAAATAAAAATAGAATGCGATATGGTGATATTCCGAGATATGGTAACAACTATCATGGTATTTATGATTATGATCTATGTTCTTCCCTTTTAGTTAATTGGTTCCTCAACTCCTGCAATCAAAATGGTTCCATCCACTAATGGTGTCATCCTAAAGGCACAAGTTCTAGATTTCGGAGTTCAAAAAGCACAAATTTTTCTTGGTTTTTCTATTTTTCTGATTTTTTTTTTTTTTTTTAAAAGGCATAAAACACACTAAAACAAACTATACAAACATATGAATGCTCCCCCACACTTAAACTTTACATTGTCCTCAATGTAAAATTGAATCGTCCAAAGAAAGTTCAAGGTGGGAAATTCCTCAAATGATATGCAAAAACAAAGAAAATAAAGATAAAAACAAATGCATAAAAATAAAAAGATAAGGGTAAAGATACAAAACCGGTGGGTTGCCTCCCAATTAGTGCTTGGTTTAAATTCGTCAGCCCGACGTGCTCCTTGTTTACTAAGACTCCTCCAGCGAGAATGCCTCCACAAAGTTCACACCTTCCACAACTTCGGAAGTAAAGTTCTCATAATATGGTTTTAACCGGTGTCCATTCACTTTAAACTCCTTACATGTAGCTATGCTACGAATTTCTACTGCCACCATGAGAAAACACATTAGTAACAATAAAAGGTCCGATCCAACGTGACCTCAATTTACCCGGAAATAATTGCAAGCGAGAATTAAACAAAAGCACTTTTTGTCCAACACAAAATTGTTTTCTAGAAATCATAGAATCATGAAATTCCTTAGTTTTCTCCTTGTAAATGCGCGAGCTTTCAAATGCATCATTGCGTAAATCTTCTAGCTCTTGTAGTTGCAACTTCCTTTGTTTTCCAGTACCATATAACTCCAAATTGCATTGCTTAATAGCCCAAAACGCCTTATGTTCAATCTCAACGGGTAAGTGACAAGGCTTACCGTACACAAGCCTAAAGGGAGACATCCCAATATGTGTTTTGTATGCGGTTCTATAAGCCCACAAAGCATCATTAAGTCGCATGCTCTAATCTTTCCTTGTTGGATTCACCGTATTCTCTAGTATGGATTTCACCTCTCGGTTCGACACCTCGGCTTGTCCATTGGTTTGGGGATGATAAGGTGTTGCAATCTTGTGTGACACATTGTACTTCTTCAACAATCCTTGTAAGAACTTGTTTTTGAAGTGAGAACCGCCATCGATAATTATGGCTCTTGGAATTCCAAACCTTGCAAAAATATTAGCTTGCACAAAATCTGAAACCACTATAGAATCATTAGTTGGGGTGGCCTTAGCTTCCACCCATTTCGAGACATAATCAACAACAAGTAAGATATAAAAATTCCCATGGGAGTTGACAAAAGGACCCATAAAATCAATACCCCATACATCAAAAACTTCAATAAATTGAATAAAAGTTTGTGGCATTTGATTTCGAGCACCTAGATTGCCTGTCCTTTGGCACCTATCACAAGTTGTGCAAAATATATGTGCATCCTTAAATAAGGTTGGCCAATAAAAACCACTCTCAAGTACCTTGTGAGCTGTTATTTTACTCCCAAAATGTCCTCCGCAAGCATAGGAGTGACAAAAAGACAAGATAGAGTTAAATTCAGATTCGGGAACGCACCTTCTTATTACTTGGTCGCTGCCATGCTTCCATAAGTATGGATCATCCCATATATATTGGTTCCCTAACCTATTAAGTTTGTCCCTCTCAGCACGAGACAAGTTCTTTGGGATTTGTTTAGACACCAAGTAATTCACAATATCCGCATACCATGGTTCCGCAAACGCAATTGAGAATATTTGCTCATCCGGGAAACTTTCACGCAACGGGATAGCTTCCTTGTCCACAGCAAGTTGGCTCAAATGATCCGCAATGGTGTTCTCAATTCCTTTATTGTCTTTGATTTCAATATCAAACTCTTGCAAGAGTAAAATCCATCGTATGAGCCTCGGTTTCACCTCTTTCTTTGTAAGAAAGTACCTAAGTGCTGCATGAGCTGAAAATACAACAACTTTTGTACCAATTATATAAGAGCGAAACTTTTCCAAAGCAAAAACAATAGCTAATAACTCTTTTTCAGTGGTAGTGTAGTTTTGTTGGGCTTCATTTAACGTTCTAGAAGCATAATAAATAGCATGAGGTATCTTCCCCACACGCTTCCCAAGTACCGCACCAACCGCATAGTCACTTGCATCACACATGAGATCAAAAGGCTTGCTCCAATCCGGTGGTTTAATGATAGGGTCTGAAATCAAAAGTTCTTTCAAACGATTGAATGCCGCCATACACTTCTCATCAAAGTTAAAAACCACATCTTTTTGCAATAAGGTACAAAGTGGTGATGCTATCTTGGGAAAATCCTTGATGAATCTACGATAAAAACATGCATGACCAAGGAAAGAACGTATCTCCCTCACCGTAGTGGGAGGGGTTAGAGCACGAATAAGGTCTATCTTAGATTTATCAACTTCCAAGCCTTTAGAAGATACTATATGGCCTAAAACTATGCCATGAGTTACCATGAAATGGCACTTCTCCCAATTCAGCACAAGGTTTGTTTCAACACATCGTTCAAGAATTAGTGACAAGTTGTTCAAACAAAGGTCAAATGAATCACCAAAGACACTAAAGTCTTCCATAAACACTTCGATTATGTTTTCAACATATTCTGAAAATATACTTACCATACACCTTTGAAAAGTAGTTGGAGCATTGCACAAGCCAAAAGGCATCCTTCGATAAGCAAAAGTACCAAAAGGACAAGTTAAAGTGGTTTTATCTTGATTCTCCGGTGCTATCACAATCTGATTATAACCTGAATAGCCATCAAGAAAGCAATAATAAGAGTGTCCAGCTAAACGTTCAAGCATTTGATCAATAAAAGGTAATGGAAAGTGATCTTTTCTAGTAGTGGCATTCAATTTCCTATAATCAATACAAACCCTCCAACCGGTTTGCACACGAGTTGGGACAAGTTCATTCTCATCATTCTCCACCACCGTCACACCTGATTTCTTTGGTACAACTTGTACCTGGCTCACCCACTTGCTATCGGATATGGGGTAGATAACACCCACTTCCAAAAGCTTGAGTATCTTCTTTTTCACAACTTCCATCATAGGGGGGTTCAAACGAAGTTGTGCTTCCCTTGTAGGCTTTGCATCGTCCTCCAAACGAATCTTATGCATGCAAACGGCAGGGCTTATACCCTTGATATCGGCAATTGTCCATAATATGGACGTCTTGTGCTTCCTTCGCACCCTTAGAAGTTTTTGCTCCTGTAATTCACTAAGATCGTTAGAAACAATCACAGGTAACTCTTCATTGTCACCCAAGTACAAGTACTTTAAGTGACTAGGAAGAGGTTTCAATTCTAACTTTGGAGATTTAACAATAGAGGGTAAAAGTTTTTCATCACTGCATGGTAAAGAAATAAAAGAGATATTATGAGTTTCCGGGCATCCTTGTAGTGAGTTGAGATCATCAAGGGCTTCTTTGACCTCATTACCACATTCTACACCATTATCAATGGATGTAGTTAGAACGGTTTCCAAAGCATCTTCACCATTCAATTCAAACATTTGTTGTGCCAATGTATCCATAACATCAACGGAGAAACAAGAGTGGACATCACTAGGATATCTCATCGTCTCGAAAATGTTGAAACGTATTACTTCCCCATAAAACTCTATAGTTAGCATTCCCTTATCCACATTAATAATGGTCTTCGCCGTTTTCATGAAGGTGCGCCCAAGTAGCAATGGAAGAGACGAGTCAGGTGAACCTTCATCCATCTCTAAGACACAAAAATCTGCTGGAAATAATAGTTGATTAACCTTCACAAGAACATCCTCAACAATAACCATTGGGTAGACATTAGAGCGATCGGCTAATTACAACACAATTTCAGCCTTTTTGAGAGGACCTAAATCAAGTGACTTATACATAGATGCAGACATAACATTAACGGATGCACCTAAGTCTAACATTGCTTTGTTACAAATTTTTACGGGAATATCAAAGCTACCTGGGTCTTTGCATTTCAGTTGGAGTTTGTGTTGTAAGATTGTCGAAGCATTATCCCCCACACTAAGCATTTCATTACCTTTGAGCCTTTTCTTATTGGTACACAAGTCCTTCAACATTTTTGCATACTTTGGAACTTGCTTTATAGCATCAATGAGTGGTATGTTCACATGAATCTTCTTAAGAACGTCTAAAATCTCCTTTTCTAGTGCCCCCTTCTTAGAATTTGCAAATCTGTGAGGAAAAGGTAAATGAGGAACATAAGTAGGAATAGGAGTTTTATAGTTAGGAATAGGTACCTCAGAAGTTTTGGGAGAGTCTTCATTCTTCTCCTCCAAAACAGGTTCCTTTGGTGTTTCCACCTTGCCCCAATCAGTAACTTCGGGTGGAACAAGTTGTGTACCACTTCTCAACGTAATTGCATTCACATCTCCTTTTGGGTTGATAGGTTGAGAAGGGATTTTCCCACTATTTTGTGCCTTCATTTGGTTCAACTCAAGAGCCATAAAACCAACTTGGGTTTGCAACTCTTTCATCGTACTCTCCGTTCTTTGCATAAAATATTTCATCAACTCTTCCATATTTGACCCCTGATTTTGAGATTGTTGTTGTTGTTGAAATTGTTGACGCGGCTGGAATTGTTGTTGTTGAGGTTGATATCCACCCGAATTGTTGAAAGTAGGTTGTTGAACCGCTCCTTGCTTGTTTGCATAGATAAAATTAGGGTGATCTCTCCATCCCGGATTGTAAGTGTTGGAATAAGGATCATACCGTCTTTGCTGATTTGGAAAGACTGCATTAGCTTGCTCATTGACGTCTTCATACCCATGAGAACTTAGTATCACTACGGCTGAAACTTGTTGTATCATTGCTGTGATGTTACCCATTTGTTGACGAAGTTCCTCCACCTTGCTTACTTCATTGACTCGCCTAAGAAGCACATCCGAACCACGACTCAAGAATTGTTGGGAGTTTGCTGCCATGTTCTCAATCAACTCTTTAGCTTGTGCCACCGTCTTTCTTACTAGTTCACCACCACCCGCAGCATCAAGAAAATTCCTATCACTTGATTGGAGACCTTCATAGAAGTATTGGATAATCATAGAGTCACTAAATTGATGATGAGGACAGATTGCCACCAATCTCTTGTATCGTTCCCAACATTCATATAACGATTCTCCCACATTTTGCTTCATCCCGCAAACATCCTTACGAGTTTGAGTAGCCTTAGACGTAGGAAAATATCTCTCTAAGAAGAGTTTCTTCAACCCATTCCATGCTGTGACACTTCCGGGAGGCAAGTAATATAACCAATCCTTAGCACTATCCATTAAAGAGAATCGGAAAACTTTCAACATAGCACAATCGGGCTCCATATTCGCTGGAAGCATCGCCGTGACAATAGTGTGGCAGTCCATAAGATGTTTGTTTGGATCTTCATTCACCATGCCATGGAACTTTGGTAATTCTCTAAGCAATCCCGGCTTTATCTCAAAAGTAGAGTCGGTTTGAATACAACCTCGCTATGTATCCAACTTGTGCGAATCCAAGTCCTTGAGTGTACGATTTTCAGCATCACCCATTGCTTCTTCTCCTTCTCCTTCTTCTTCAAAAGGAATATCATGTTCTACTTCCTCTCCTTCTTGCCGAAGAGCTTCTTGTTCTACTTCCAAGTTGTGTTCTTCCGTTGTGCCTTTCCTTGGTTGGAGTATTGTTCCTTTTCGAGTAGCTATCCCGCACCTTGGATAATTCCAATCTTTATAAGCCAGAGATTAGGTACCTGAAAAACAATTCTAGCAAACAAGTGAGAAACAAGACAAGAAACGAAACACAAGTATGCAAGCAGAAAAATAATAAAAAGAAACCAAAAACTAGATAACAAGCCGAATGCCTCCCTGGAAACGGCGCCAAAATTTGATGCGTGTCGTATGCGTCAAAAATAATTCACTTCCTTACTTTACTAATTATAAATATAGTATTCGATAAGAAAGAGTTTGTATCCACAGAGAGGCGATTGTTGTTATGCAATTTTCAGATTCTTATGTAACCAAATAACCCAAGGTGTGTTTTTGTTTTTATCAAAGTAATAATACTAAATAAAGCAAAGTAAATAGTTGGAATAATCAATAAGGAAAAGATATTGGTCAAGGGATAGTATCATTCATAAACATGTATTTTTCATCTATGATTAGAATTGGTATTTAATCTCTCAATTATCAAAATTCCTAGGATATCTTGATCGCAAGAGTATCCCGTTTATTTCCTGATTTTATCACAAACAACATTAAAAGATGCTATTTTGAAATCTTCTTAAAAAGAAACCTAAAGTGTAAAAGCACAATTAGATTTAACTCCCTAAGAGCAATAAGTTCTATGAAATAAGACTAATCGATGCAAACAAACGTGTAAAAGCACTAATTCGTTTTAACAAAGGTTATGATTCATATGCGATTAAAAAGATGTATCACTACAAGTATTAACCACAAGATGCTACTAGAAATCAGAGATAACAACTTTTACGTATTGAAAACCCTAATATAGCTTTATAGATGTGTAGGTACCGAATATCGCAAGACATTAGCTTACGAACATCGTAATAAATATAAGAAGAAAGAGTTATAAAACGATGCAATGGTAGAGGAAGTACGGGGAAGTATGAATATTTGCGAAGATAGAATAATCTTACGAAGATGTATTGCGATACTTCGCAATACATATACAGCTGTACAAATTACACTATAAATAGGAGTTCAAATGTAAAATTGAGGAGGTTCTTTTAGTGAGTGTCAGAATATATCTTAGGAAAGAGAATAGAGAAAGTTGTAACTATTCTAGTTCCATTTAGATATCTTTATGTAATCAATTGAGAGAATTAATAAGAAAATTGTCATTCATCATCAAGAACTTCTTAAGTTTTACAAATTCTACTGAGGGTGTAGTTGTAGGTTATTCTGCAACTACATAATTGGCGCTAGAAGGAGGGGCTTGAAGAATTCCTGCATCAGAGAAATGGCAAGAAGAAGAAATATATCAGAACCATTAACTGCAGTAAGAAGAAGTGTAAGACTCGCAGGAGGAGAAGCAAATATGACAGGAGAACCTAGTAGGAGAGGGAGTAATCGAAGAAATCAAGCTCAACAAACAATAGATCATGATCAAGTGAGTATACACACTTGGAGAACTGATACACCAGCAGAAGAATATAGAGCACCACAAATCATAGAAAATGGGAGACTGATGGGAGGAACAATTTTTGAAAGAGAAAGGGAGGTATTAGAAACATTGAGACAAGGAATTCAAGAAGAACGAAGGTTTGAAGCTGAAGAACGTGCTAATCTAACAAGACAAAATCAAGAATTGAGGAGGGAAAATGAGATGTTACAGAGGAGGAAATCTCAAAGTGTTGCAAGATCAAATGTTAGATCAGAAAGAGAAGGACAAAATTCACCAACAATCAATAATGAAAGTACTATGCAAGGATAAGCACATAATCAAGTTGAACGAAATCAAGAGAATCGCTTCATTTTATTACCAAACCATGAACAAAACATGGAGAATTTACGAACCAGGCCAAATCCTAGAGAGAACAATCAGAATGGTGAAGAAAATCGAGGGGAAGAGTCAGCTGAGGGACAACAAGCAGTACATCAAAACAATTACGAGAATGGAGTAAGAAGACGTGAAGAGGCTCGTAACAATCAAAATATTGAGTGTGAAAGAATTAGGAGAAGAGTTGGAAATCAACAAACAGAAATGGCGAGGAATGAACCAAACTTTCGAAACAGAATACAAACAAATCAAGAAGAAATAAATCACATGAGGAGTAGAAATGAAGAAGAAGAAATTCCTGATATTCGCATGAGAAGGATGAGAAGAATAGAAAGGGAAGAACAAGAATTTCAAGATGCTCTGAAACAAAAAAATTGTGATAATTTAGAAAGAAGATATTTGCAAAATTGTGCAAATGAAAACATTAATGAAAAATATGATAGAATGCGAAGGATCGCAAGAGAAGAGACGCAAGAATGTAGAAGAAGAGAGACTGCGTTGAAGAGGCCAATGGATGAGAATTCTGAGGCAAATGCACGGATTTTTCGAGAATTAGCGGAAATGAGAGGGATGATAAATAATAGAAGAGGAGGAGATAGAAGGCAATTAGATGAAGCAATAGAAGAAGCTGCGAGGACTCCATTTGCTAGAGAAGTACAATTGGGAGGGATTCCACCCAAATGCAATCTTCCTACGCTTACCAGTATCTTTGATGGGACTTCATGTGCTATTCAGCACATTAAAGCATATATAAGATGCATGTTACAATGGGAGAATCACGATGTTGTGTTATGCAAGTACTTCGCATCAAGCTTAACAGGAGAATCTCTAAAGTGGTTCGAAGGACTTCCTAAGAACACTATTACATCATTTAATCATTTACAAGCAACTTTACTTGGAGCATACATCACAAATCATTCCTCACGGCTTGGTATTGAAGATGTGTTTGGTTTAAAACAAAGAATTGGTGAAAGTTTGAAGCATTTGGTAAGAAGATGGAAGACTATGTGCAGTGATATGGCAGGGCGCGTAGATGAGAGATATTTGATTCTGTCTTTCATAAATGCGATGTTCGCAACTGAACAAATGTATGTTCCAATCTTCCGAAGAAAGAATTCCATAATAATGACATAGTTACGAGAGTTGCAAGAAGAGTACATTACATTAGAGGAAAAGCAAAACAATATGGAGTCATACCCATTAGCAAACACTAACAATCAAGATACAGGAGCAAACTTACTTCCTAAAATAATTAATGTTGTAGCAGGTACTTCGCAAACATCCTCGCAAACTTCTTCGCAAATTTCAGAAGAGAAGAAAATCAATAATAGCCAGCCAAAAATGGTAGCAATGGGTAGCAAAGATCAAGAAGAGTATGATAGAGAGAGGAATTTATATAATCGAGGAGGAAATAACCAGGTCCTAAGATTATATCAACAACAAGAAAATTACGGGGGACAAAGGCAAAATTATTTTGGACAAGGGAATCAGAGACAAAATTATAACAATGGTCAAGGAGGTCAAAGAATGATAAGAGAAGAAATAAAGTTGCCACCTTTGAATACAAGTGTAGAAAAGATATGGCAGGCAATTATCTTGGTAGAACATATACCAACTCCATGGAATATGGGAAAGGAACCACCAATAGGTCCAAGAAGTCATGAATTTTGTTCGTATCATCATTTTCATGGGCATTCTACAAATAACTGCAATAATATCAAGAGTATTATCTTGTGAATGATTGATCAAGGAAAACTGGATCACTTTTTACTTAAGCAAACACAGTCGCAACAATTACCACAGGCTCCAGTCATAACTCGCAGGGAGAACACAGTACAAGAAAAGGAAAAAGAAACCCTACATATAGAAGTGGGGTCAAAAGCAAGGAATGTTTTCTGTAATTCTATTGTTCACTCATATAAAACCATAGAAGATTTTCATGATAATGTGTTAAGCAGGGTATATGCGAGGGATGGTGAAGGAAAGGAGATAATGAACATCGCAAAAATTTCGCCACTTAAAGATTGGCAGAAGCGTGAAATTTCTTTTGAAGCTACTGAAATTCCAGAAGGTTGTAAAGTACATGATAACCCGTTGGTAGCAAGGTTAGCAATTTGCATGAATATGGAAGAAAGTGAAGATGATATGGAGGAAGAATCAATTTGTCTTAATAGAATTTTGATTGATACGGGAAGTTCTGTCAATATCCTCTTCTATTCTGCTTACAAAACTATGGGGGGAAAAGACGCAGATCTAATACCTTCTACCTACAGGATTTATGGTTTTAATGGAACTTCTAATAAACCTAAAGGAGAAATAAGCATGCGAATTCCCTTAAGCGGAATGCGAACTGAAATTCTGTTTTGCATTGTTGATGTCGAATCCCCATATAATGCTTTTATAGGAAGACCCTGGCTTCATGGAATTCTGGGCGTAGCTTCCACTCTACATCAATGCATAAAATTTACTCATATGAAGGGTGTTGGAGTTATCAAGGGTGATTGGGCTGAGGGGAAGAAATGTTACGATACAGAGGTAGAAGTTTGCGAAGGAAAAACTACTGAAAAAGAAAGTTGGAGAAAAAGAGCAAAGGCTATGAAAAGAAGTGAAAATTTAATGGCAGAGGATTATGGCACGAAAGAATAAAATTGCAATGTTAATCATACAGGAAATTTATGATGATAACAAAGGGTTGTGATTTGCGAAGAAAGAAAAAAGAAGGTAATGAAACAAAAAGGTACTCAATATGCTTTGCGGCTAATGGATCCAGAAGGGAGAGACATGGGTTTGAAACTTGGTAGACCTTGGAATATACTGTATTTGAAAAGGTATTATCCATAAAACTCATGATAAATTTTACGAATATTGTTTGCTCGCAGGAAATTTGCAAAAGTTACGAATTTCAAAATTTGTATTGCGATTAACTTTCATTAAAGAAAGACGCACACATCAATTTGCGAATAAAAGACCGCAATCTGTGATCAGCTTTCAAAAAAGAAAGAAAGCCTCAGAAATATTACACAGGCAAACCTTTGTGGCGTACACCCTAGTTCGCGAAGAAACATTTCGTAAGAGGCAAAGTCCTAAAGTGCGTCATTTAAGGGGGTACCTATAAGCATGGCTCAGGGACACCGGAACACCACCAAGGAACCTGAGTACATGGAACTTTAGGGGGTACAACCCAATAACGGGGTACCTATCCGGGTTAAACACCTTGGATTCTCACCTAATCTTACGACATTACGCAATATTATGCGATGTAACATGATTTAGGTTGGGAGACTAAGGCATACTGTCTTTCCAAAGAAGTGCAGAAAACGATCAAGGCGCCGAGGTACACGGTTGAGTCAAGAGTGCCGGGTGGGCTTGAAGCACATCTGACATTTTTGACAAGTCTTGGCAAATGATGCACTTGGCCCAAAGATACCCCATAAGGTGCAACCTCGTAACTATAAGCCCTATAGGCAAAAAGGATAAGAGGTTGCGATCAAAAGCTGGTTGTTTGCAGAACCGGATGGGAAGAGCTAACCTTGTATGGTCGATGTACGCTTCCTTGAAGGGACAACCAAGGGGAAGATAAAGGGAAGCACCCTCCATTAGGGAGCTGATACGTGCTATAAGACGCAAAAGTCACGAGGATTTTGGTTTGCGAAAACATAAAGGCTTGTCATATTTGTGCAACAACTGAATTTCTGTGAGCATTCTAAAAAAAAAAAAAAATACAGAAAAAATACAGAAAAAGAGAACTCGCAGAACATAACAAAGAAGTTAAGATGAGATCAATGGGTTATTGCATGAAAGTGTAAAAACGTCCTGCGATTTCATCGCAAGACGATAATGTCATGAGGTTGTATATTCGCAAGAATGTTCAGACTTGTCATATTATCGCAAATACAAAAATATTATCACAAAAGAGGTGGCAAAATAAGACCTTTACTTAGGAAGGCATGATAAGACCACAGCAATTAATGAAATTTATTCCATCAAATATTGAATATTTCTCCACAATTTGAATACTTCTTATAATTCTTCAAGAATGTATCATATTTATTATACTTCTTCAATGGATATTTCACATTTATCAGATTTTGCGAAGATTAAATACTTTTTATACTCATTCATATATTGAAGAATTCTTCACAGATTAAATACTCCTTATACTTCTTCAAAGATATTTTATACTTCTTATACTTCTTAAGGATATTTCATACTTCGTAGGATATTTCATACCTCGTATTTTTTATATTTCAAAGGGAGGATTTCTTATTCACAATCGCAACAAGATGAAGCTTCACAAATTAAATTGAGGAAGATATTCTAATACTTCCAGCAATATTTGATCATCTGAAGAGCAATAATAGGGGGAAAGGAAATACTAAGCTAAGTCTTTAAGATATATTACTTCTCTCCACATGATCAAGTTATACGAATAAGGGAAACACTCAATCAAAGAAAGATCAATTCATCATCGCAAAATTAATATATTAATACTAGTTAAGCTTCAAAAAGAAATTGTTGGTTGATCAAGAGTGAAGGAAAGAAGAAAATACTGTGTTCAAACAGACAATATGAAAAGAACTAGAGCAGATATACAAAAAAGAATAAATCTATTTTTCGGGCGATTTATTCCCATCAAAATGATCTTCTTTTTCTTCTTCAGAGAGATCATCTTCAACTTCACTATCAGAGATTTCCAGATTTGGGGTATCCTCAGGAATTTCTTCAGAAAGGAGCGTATGGTACTTCTTGAGAGGAATTTGATTGTCTTCACAAATATTGCGAGTCATCTTAGCTCGGAAACGCTTGACATATAAACTATGGTTGTTCCGGGAGATTAGAAATTGAGATCTTAAATCAGAAATCTTCTTGTTACGACTGGCAATAATAGTTTCCAGATCATCATTCATCTTCGTATAATTTTCTGCAGCAAGGGAAGAAATCAAGGAATTGGTTAGCAAGTTACGAAGGAAATGTAATCAAAATACTTACCATTACAAAGAATTTACCTTCTAATTGCTTCTTATCATTACGAAGAGAAGAGTTTTCAAGCTTTAGTTTATTATTCTCCTCAAGATGAGAAGAACTATCAGCTGCGATGCTCGCAGACTGTTGATTATCTTCATGATGGGATATTAGTTCTACATTATCAATACTTAAATCCTCTACTTTCTGACGAAGTTTTTAATTTTCAATCTCCAACTTCTTACAACGGTTTAAAGTTTTCTTCACAGCAATGGAATGACTTCTTTCCCAATCTGAAGCAGCTGCGCAGCTGACTCTTCCAACCTGAACAAATAAAAAGGGTTAGAAATTAATGAAATAAAGGAAACAAACAAGGAATAGAAAAGAAACTTACCATACTCCCTAAAGCATATAATGTAGCAGGAGAGACGAATCTTGAAATTCCACTAAGAGAGTTGTTATTGAGTACAGTAGGAACTTTAGAAGCCTTTACAATAAGCTTACGAGCATTCTCAGTAGGAGAGTTTCCTAACCCACGAGAAGAATGGAGAAAATCCTCAGATACTCGAACCATTGCTGAATCAAAAGTTTCCGCATTACTATAATCTTCATCTTCATCTTCATCAGCATCATCATCAATTTCTTTATCAGAAAGGGTATCAGAATTAGAATTAAAGTCCTTCTCAGAAAATTTATCATCTTCATCACTTTGATCTTTGTCAACATCCTTACTAGAAGAGATCACATTGGAGTAAACATTGGTTGAGAGTTTCTTCTTCTTCCTCTCATAAACAACATCCTCAAGTTCCCTTTTTCCTTTGCGAAGAGCATCATCTTGACTACCAGAAGTTTGGGTATCCTTCGCAGAGCGAAGTGTTTTTTGTCTCGCAGTTAACCTTTTGGAAGAAGTAGAATTCTTATTCTCACTCGCAACAACCTTAGGAAGATCAGGAAGAGCCTACAAATTCAAATAAGGATAAGAAACAGAGGCAACAATATATTGTTTAGAAAGCATGTAAGAGTGTTTCTTACCTCATTTGAAAATAATTTGAAGAATAACAAGAAAATAAGAAGATAGAGATACATACATTTTTATCTTCGTTAAGCCAAGAAAAGACCCAAGGTTTATAGTTACGATCACGAAGGTTCGCAGGAAGATCTACTATCCCAGAAATGTAAGAACCCGATAATATTAGAGGGTAATTATACCAATCTTCGTCATGAGAACGGAGAGGGGTTCTATTATTTCCTGAGGCATAATAAATATCGTGCATGAGAAGGTAATCTGCTGCAATATTGGCTTTACGATGAAGACGAACACCCCAACGTTTATCTTCCTTCTTCGCAGGAATTAGTGCGTAATTTTTAAAGAAACTCTCAACTGTATAGTCAGCAGCAATAATTTCCATATCTTGAAATCCAGGTTTCCCAAGGTCAACTGAATACAAATATTTTCCAGTAGCAGCACGAGTTGCGAATTCGACCAGAATGCGAATGCAATCACCAGTTAATTGATAAATGGCACATGAAAAATTGGGGTGGGAAATAATTTCATAGAATAAAGGAAGATTGACATCATAAAGAGGAAGAGGAAGACCTGCGAGGATTTGACCTCGTGAGATTAAAATTTTCTGATCATTCCAAGCAATATTGGTAAAGAGCTCCATACAGAGAGAAGACTTCTTGTCATGACCATCAATTTCAGAAAGAATGAGGTCTCTATCAGCAAGCTCTGCATTAATTTGTTCATTAGTTTTCTTCTTTGGATCCATTGGATGTAGGATAGGAAATAGAAAGGAAAAGAGGTGAAAGAGATAAGAAATCGTAGTAGAAGGAAAAGGGAATAAATTGCAGAGGCAGAAGTGATGAGGAAGATGAATAGGATAAGAGAATAAAAAGAAAAATAAAAGATAATATTTATAAAGAAGAGAGAGTTCGATGAAGATAGAAACTCATCAATGCGATTAGACGTGAACGGTTGAAAAGAACGGTTACGAAGAAACATGTCAAAAATTCAATGAAAAAGGAAAATATGTGTTGCGAATTTAACAGGTGGTGATAACTATATTAAATTTACGGGAATAGAGGTTCTCATGACATTTCTTCTTCGCAGAATTGACATGAGAAGAGGCAAGATGTAGGTACCGAATATCGCAAGACATTAGCTTACGAACATCGTAATAAATATAAGAAGAAAGAGTTATAAAACGATGCGATGGTAGAGGAAGTATGGGGAAGTATGAAGATTTGCGAAGATAGAATAATCTTACGAAGTTGTATTGCGATAATTCGCAATACATATACAACTGTACAAATTACACTATAAATAGGAGTTCAAATGTAAAATTGAGGAGGTTCTTTTAGTGAGTGTCAGAATATATCTTAGGAAAGAGAATAGAGAAAGTTGTAACTATTCTAGTTCCATTTAGATATCTTTATGTAATCATTTGAGAGAATTAATAAGAAAATTGTCATTCATCATCAAGAACTTCTTAAGTTTTACAAATTCTACTGAGGGTGTAGTTGTAGGTTATTCTGCAACTACAAGATGAAAACAAATCCAATTGATTCCGGACTCAACCAAACTAGCATTCAAATCATAAGATAATAAAACAATGAATCATAAACGATAAAATTGAGACAAAACTAATTCATAGAATCAAATAACATGCTTAAAAAAATCAACTTTTTATCCCATAACCAATTATTGTATTTAGCTACTCATATTCATGGAGTTCATCATCATAATATTCAAAGAAATAAGATGAAACATAAAAGAAAGCAAACCCTAGAAGTTGTTCTCTGCAAAAGATCCAAGAATAGAATAAAACGTTCTATAAAATTGTGTAGAAAACTTCCTTTTTATAGCTTTTTCTCCTTCCAAAAATAGGTTTTGTCTTCAAAGTCCATTAGTTGGAAATTTACCCGGCCCACGAGAGAGAGAAACCCATGTAGAAAATCTGTCCCAAAAGTGCTCGTCGGAAAACTGGGTTTTTGGCCGGAAATTGACCTGAATCCGGCCCCGGAAAGTTGCGTCGGCCACCTGTGTTCATCGCCGTTAACAGAATATTCTGTCATGATTCTGTTAGAATTAACCGTTGACCTAACGGTCATCGTTAGTCAACCGGGTCAAGGTCTGAGTCACAACGATTCATCTCACTGACTCGGCTAAATGAGCTGACTTGCCAAGGCCAGAGCCAATTGTTGCAGTTCACGGCCAAGATGGCCCTGCTTCATATCAAACTGCAGCTCATTCCCATCCATGAGGGCTGTACACCCTGACTTCATCCACTCCAGCTGCCCTTTGAGCTCCTTGCTCCCTGAAGAAAGACTCAACCAATGCACCACCAGTGCATCATCCATTCTCCACAGTTTCAAACCACCACCTCAATATCATTTGTACCAGCACCTGCAATTCAACCACCCTTCTCAGCACAGCCAAGACAGCAACTCCATTTAACTTCAACACATATTTGTTGCTTTCCCTGCAACATTATTTCATTGCAGCAATAACTCCACCAGTTCCATAGACCTGCAGCATATATTCATAAAACAATGGCGGCAACTTGTTTTCTTCACTGACAACACATTCCAGAACAACCCATGTATAAATCAGGTTCATCACCACTCCTAACATACATCTAAAAGCATCATTGCCAGATTCCACCTGCCATCATACATTCCCAGCTTCAACAACAACATAGCATGTAGCTCCATCCCCATCTCTGCATTTCCATTCCATTCTCAGGCCTATAGTGACATCTCCAACTGCAGCTAGCTTGAATCACTGCACTGCACCTGAGTTCATTCATTCCCTGCAATAATAGCACAGCCCCTGCATATCAAAACACTTTCATAGATTTCACCATTCTTCTACAGCTTTAGTTCATGCCAATTCTATTTATTTCATGCCTGCATAGCCTTATCACTGCTGCCTGCACAGCTCACAGTACTCTTCCCATCTGCGCTATATCCCTCTCTTGCCTGAGACCAACATAACCACCATTGTCAGAGCCACTGTATCCATTCACTGACTCAATTAAGCTAGTACCTTCTTGCATTACTTTAACCACCAGCTCCATAGTGGCATCACTTGCATCACCAGGTCCATCAGAGCCATATTTAGCCTTGCCCTGCAATCACCAGCCAACTTGGCCTTTCTGCACTTCATGCACACTTGTTAACCATCTGCCTGCAATGATTCCAACCACTAATGCCCTGTAATCAAATACACAGCACCAATACATTATCTACAGCTGCGATCAAGTCCTTGATTACTGTGAACCATAGCCAACTGTACTACCACCATACAACTCTCTCCTATGCCATCAACACATGTAGCTCCCCATCTAGGCCATTTCCAAAATCCTCAAACTTCATTCAGTTACAACTCTTCCCAGCAAACCTCAGTTCTTGCATCTTCATTACCAACACCTTCCACAATTCCAGTTCCTCCACCAATACCATCAATTGAGCTTGGCTACAACCACCCCTGCTCCTGTGAATTCTCTACCTCCATACACTGAGCAGCAACAACACCAGTTTTTCCTACTCAGCTGCAATTTGACCCTGACAATCCATAAACAGCATCATAGACCACCAACACCCATTCCTTGGCTCTATCCTAGCATACATCCATCTGGGTTCTAACAGCATCACCAAACCATTACTCAGTTGAACACAAACTAAAAAACCCCATCTGAGTCTTCTCATCTGTGTTCTTCATCACAACACAAACCCTAAGTTCATCTTATGAGCTCAATTTCTGCTTCCATCTTGTCAACATCTCAGAAACCCCAGTTTATGTTCCTTCCTCAGATCAGCCACAGTTCACACCATGGTCATAATCAACACACCCCTCAAAGCAATATTTAATCTCTCCCTGAATTTCTCTCTTGGTTTCACCATTAGCAGCCACTGATTCCTCCTCCACCATCAATCCTTTCAATTCCTGCCTCCATCTCAGAAATCAACAACAACCCATTTTTCATAGTTATAAGAACCCATTAACCTTCACAGATTTACCTGAGTTGTCACCTAAACCAAATCAACTCCACACTTCAAGCTCAGAACATCTTCAAATCCAATATCTCCCTGGAATTCATATCAGCTCAACAACCTAATTTGAAACTCTAAAATTTCTTTCTTCCATTTCGATTGAATCTATCAATATCATCCTCTCTGTCTTGAACTCAAAATTCACCTCTCTTTCAGGTGCCAAATGATTGAGAAGAGGTTCTTGATTTTAGGGTTTGTTAATCATTGGGGTAAATCTGGGTACTGTTATGGGCCGACCAGAGACATCCCCCAACTAGATTAATACATAGGTGCCATGAGTATCTAATTGGGTGCTTTAAACACCTAAGTGTTTGTCCCTTGTCCTTAGCTTGACTGTAATTAGTATTCCTCCAAATAGAGTCACCCATTAACATGTGGCTAGGCTCCAGATAGTGATTCCTCCCTGAAATGACAAGTTTTCCCTTTTTGCTCAATTCGCGTGCTTTTTCCTTCTTTCGAGTTCCTCCGCTAACAGCAATCGTCCCTTATTTCTCATATTCACTTATACTCTTCAATGAGAATCATCACTAAAGTTGTCGTGCTTTTCAGACATAATTTGCATCACTAAAGCTGACATACTTTACAGACAGAGATGAAGAAATACAAGCAAATAATGAGACACAATCCGCCTCCAAATGACTCCAAAGTACCTAAATACTCAAAAACAAAACATAAGATACATAATTTACAAAAAAACTAGCAGAGAAAGCATAAACAATAGATAAATAATACGGTGTTTTAGACACATATCAGTATAATGATGCATCCCATAAAAAGACATTTTGCATCACTGCATTGCTCCCTAAACCGCTTTCTTCATTGATTAAAAACAATCTCCATTTTTTGATATCAACTGCATACAACCATTATTTGACTATGCATGAAGAATTTAAGATACACAAATACTCACTTTTTAAACCATCAAAAGGTTATAAATATGAAGTGATGTAATTTCAAGGTGATCACATGATATAAAGAATTAGAATAATAACAAATATAATCAAGAAACGTTAATCCATTTGATACCAACATGTACACGACTGTAGTCCAACTAAGAGTTTGAACTCTCCAACAATAGTAGCAATACAGTTAAAAAATATTATTTACTGACCCAAGTTAAGGGCATAACAATGAAACCATCGTTTTCTTCGTCATTTATTTTCTCTCCAAGTAAATCCTATGATTTTGGCCTGAAAAGTCAAAGTATGGTTAGACAATTTCCTGTCCATAGAAAAAAAAAAAAAAAAGAAATTAAATGGTATGGTATGGTATTAAAAAAAACTAACATAAGAATAAAAATGAATAGATGGCAATCATATTTGATCATTATCTTTTGACTGCAAATGAAAAAACAAAATTAAGATAACAAAATACAATATTAATGAAAAGAAACAAAGAGAAATCAAACTCCATGAATCCATTGATGTTAAACAAAAAATTAAAGGGAAAATCTAACAACAATTATCCCAATCAACCAAAACAATAGTGAATCATACCTTGAGAATAGAGTTATGCAAATGATGAACATTTGTCAAAGAAATTTGGTTATAAAAGGATTAAGTTAAGAGCTAAGTGAAAGGGAATTTAATTTAGAATAAAAAATAAGGTTTGATATTAAATGGGAGGAATAACTCCCAAATAAATGAGTGACCAATGTACATTAAAAGTCTAAATTTATTGTCTTGGGTAAAATTTATATGTGAATTAATCTAGACCCTTCTTTATAAGCCTAAAATATAGATTGAAAATCTTAAATATGTAACTCAATCTAGACCATTCTTTATGTCCCAGAAATATAATTGAATAACTTAAATATGTATCTTAATCTGCGCCGTCTTTTATGTGTCCAAATTGTAGAAAACACCATTGTCCCTTATAATATAGATGGGGCTTTTATACAATGTTTGACTAAGAGTTGTAAAGGGAGATGTGGTTCTTGTTTCGACAATCTTTTGCTTCAATTGTGATTCTCTTTCGAAATTTTTCTGAAAGCCTAACACAACTCTTATTTATATTGTAAGACTTGATTTCACAACCTTTAATATGTGTAGTAAAATTCTATAATACAATTTCCCTAATTATTGTGAATATCACTATTACTACACTTGTTAGAGTGGTTGAAAAATCTTGCACAACTCTTATTTGTCTTGTGTAGTCATAATCTCTAACACAACATCCTTAAAGTTGTTGTAGTATTTTAAGTAACAACTTATGTTTTCAGTAGATGATTGTGAAAAAGCGTGGGTCAAACAATCACACTCAATATTTCGATTAGCAATTTGTATGGACAAACTCCAATATACTTTTTATGAGAATCAACTAGACAGTCAGACTTAATCAATAGAAAAGTATATCAAAGAGTTTATATCTCTATATCTCGATTTAAATCTTACTCAAGCAAACTGCGAGTCTCAATTTAAATACAAGAGAGATAACTTGGATGGCACCAAAGACCAATATCCAAGTGTCATTCAATTTAAATCAACAACCAAAAGGTTGGATATTCTAATTGATTGAACAACAATGCACAACCTGCATTATTTCAATTATAAAGATAAAAAATATAATGCGGAAAATGAAATAACACAGATACCAGAATTTTTTTAACGAGGAAACCGCAAATGCAGAAAAACTCCAGGACCTAGTCCAGATTAAACATACATTGTATTCAGCCGCTACAGACACTAGCCTACTCCAAGTTAACTTCAGTATGGACTATAGTTGAACCCCAACCAATCTAACACTGATCCAAGGTACAGTTATGCTCCTACGCCTCTGATACCAGCAGGATACTATGCACTTGATTCCCTTAGATGATCTAACCCAAAACTAAGAGTTACTACGACCCAAAGTCGGAGACTTTAATAAACAAATATGTATCACACAAAAAAGTCTGTAATAATAGATAAATCCGTCTCCCACAGATAAACCTACGAGTTTTGTTCCGTCTTTTGATAAATCATGGTAAACAGGAACCAATTGATAAACCAGACTTATATTCCCGAAGAACAGCTCAGTATTATCAATCACCTCACAATCGTCTTAATCGACGCATCGAAAAAAGATATTGTGGAATCACAAACGATGAGACGAAGATATTTTTGACTACTTTTTTATCTTGCCTATCAGAGATAGAAATCTCAAGCCAATTATTAAAATTGTACTCGTATGATAGAAATAGCAAGATCAGATCACACAACTATAATAAAAGTAGTATCGGTCTGGCTTCACAATCCCAATGAAGTCTTTAAGTCGTTAACCTGGTTTAGAAGAAGAAACTAAAGGCTAAAGGAGAATCGACTCTAGCTTAGCAAACTAGTATCATACAGAATGTGTGGGGATTAGGTTTCCCATTTGATAGAGTTCTCAATTATATAGTCTTCAAATCAGGTTTGTAATCAATGTTAGCTTAGTAACAAAGCATTCAATATTCACTGTTAGATGAAAACCTAATTAGATTCAAGCTAATATTTGTCAACCATTAGATCAAAAAAATAGCTTGTTATACACACATGTAATGCACGTTTGTAGGCTTGTATAACCGTACCCAAACTTGTACATTAGTTTGGGAGATGTGGGGGGGGGGTAGGGTGTTGTAAAAAGTTTAATCTTTTATACAATGTTTGACTAAGAGTTGTAAAGGGAGATGTGGTTCTTGTTTCGACAATCTTTTGCTTCAATTGTGATTCTCTTTCGAAATTTTTCTGAAAGCCTAACACAACTCTTATTTATATTGTAAGACTTGATTTCACAACCTTTAATATGTGTAGTAAAATTCTATAATACAATTTCCCTAATTATTGTGAATAGCACTATTACTACACTTGTTAGAGTGGTTGAAAAATCTTGCACAACTCTTATTTATATTCTTATACTTTCTTTCACAAACTTTGTCTTGTGTAGTCATAATCTCTAACACAACATCCTTAAAGTTGTTGTATTATTTTAAGTAACAACTTATGTTTTCAGTAGATGATTGTGAAAAAGCGTGGGTCAAACAATCACACCCAATATTTCGATTAGCAATTTGTATGGACAAACTCCAATATACTTTTTATGAGAATCAACTAGACAGTCAGACTTAATCAATAGAAAAGTATATCAAAGAGTTTATATCTCTATATCTCGATTTAAATCTTACTCAAGCAAACTGCGAGTCTCAATTTAAATACAAGAGAGATAACTTGGATGGCACCAAAGACCAATATCCAAGTGTCATTCAATTTAAATCAACAACCAAAAGGTTGGATATTCTAATTGATTGAACAACAATGCACAACCTGCATTATTTCAATTATAAAGATAAAAAATATAATGCGGAAAATGAAATAACACAGATACCAGAATTTTTTTAACGAGGAAACCGCAAATGCAGAAAAACCCCAGGACCTAGTCCAGATTAAACATACATTGTATTCAGCCGCTACGTACACTAGCCTACTCCAAGTTAACTTCAGTATGGACTATAGTTGAACCCCAACCAATCTAACACTGATCCAAGGTACAGTTATGCTCCTACGCCTCTGATACCAGCATGATACTATGCACTTGATTCCCTTAGATGATCTTACCCAAAACTAAGAGTTACTACGACCCAAAGTCGGAGACTTTAATAAACAAATATGTATCACACAAAAAAGTCTGTAATAATAGATAAATCCGTCTCCCACAGATAAACCTACGAGTTTTTTTCCGTCTTTTGATAAATCATGGTAAACAGGAACCAATTGATAAACCAGACTTATATTCCCGAAGAACAGCTCAGTATTATCAATCACCTCACAATAGTCTTAATCGACGCATCGAAAAAAGATATTGTGGAATCATAAACGATGAGACGAAGATATTTTTGACTACTTTTTTATCTTGCCTATCAGAGATAGAAATCTCAAGCCAATTATTAAAATTGTACTCGTATGATAGAAATAGCAAGATCAGATCACACAACTATAATAAAAGTAGTATCGGTCTGGCTTCACAATCCCAATGAAGTCTTTAAGTCATTAACCTGGTTTAGAAGAAGAAACTAAAGGCTAAAGAAGAATCGACTCTAGCTTAGCAAACTAGTATCATACAGAATGTGTGGGGATTAGGTTTCCCATTTGCTAGAGTTCTCCATTATATAGTCTTCAAATCAGGTTTGTAATCAATGTTAGCTTAGTAACAAAGCATTCAATATTCACTGTTAGATGAAAACCTGATTAGATTCAAGCTAATATTTGTCAACCATTAGATCGAAAAAATAGCTTGTTATACACACATGTAATGCACGTTTGTAGGCTTGTATAACCATACCCAAACTTGTACATTAGTTGGTTCAATATAGTCAACCAAATGGTTAGCCATATGATAAATTTCATATCAACCACATTATTCTTCACCATAACTAGTTCAAATGACTCAAAATAACTAGTTAGAGAGTTGTTCAATTGCTTAGATCTTTATGTACTACACAAGACACAATAGAAGCAAAAACAATTTGATTCACTCGAATCGGTTCATGAACGCAATATCATTCTTTAGTTTATAAAGATAAGTTCACAAACATCATTTTTAGACATAACCTACTCAAGTTCGCGGACTTAAGTCATCGGATGGAGTTCACAAACTCCAACAGAAATTCTCGGGTTTGAGAACTTCGCTAGTTCGTGGACTGGGTTCACGGACTGAGTTCGCGGACTTGAAGCTCACGCACTTCTCCGGTTATCTTGATCCACAAAGTTCGCAAACTTTGGTTCGAGGAATAAGGACTTATTCATATGTGTTTAATTCCACAACAATGCTTATATCCTCCATTGGTTATATTGTCGAAACTCTCATTTCAATCATTGAAACATTTTCAGAGGACGTTATATAGTTGTTATTCACAAACCATTTTTCGTCAGAGAAATTTTCAAAGTGACTGAAACATAACATGACTTTCGTCACTAGGTAAAGATGAAATTAGATAAAGCGAAAGCTTTACCAACATATATTTCGAGAAATAGATAGATGAGGTAAACTCGGCTCGAAATACCAAATGTGTATAATCTTAGTCTATACAACTGTTTGTAGGTGAAAATGGTTTCTGCTGATTTCGGTAATTGCAGGTGTGAAAGTGAGAAACAATTTAAACCCTAAACAATGTACTACAAGGGAGTACATTAGATTCGAGTGATCAATCTGTACAAGTCCGTCCTAAACCAAGAAATGGCTCAGTCACATAGTGGAGGATAAGGGTTGGTTTAGGGAGGGAAGCGAAGAGAGATTTGAGACCAGAATAATTCTGGAAGAGTAGTACTTGACTTGTATCAGAAGGTGAAAGCTTTAAGAAAGCTAACAAGAATTGCCTTTCTAAGTGTGGTATTTTTCCCTGACAAAAAACTCGTGTCTCTGGTGGAAATAGGTAAGTCTATTTATACAAGTCTAAAAAGAAACGTACTCTGGCCTCATAAGAAAAAAAAAGAGATGAGTTAAATGGGAAGAGGTGGTAATGCCTGGTATTGATGAAATTTGATGGAATTGATGTTCCATAATGAAAGAGTGTTTCACCATTGCTTCTTGCATTTACTAACCGTCTTATTCTTATTATACTATCTTGAAACGGGCATTTGTGTATGCCGCACGCTATAGACCACCAAACCAATACCCTAATGAGCATCTCCCAGTTTATGTTGACGTCTTGAATGTTTTTGGAAAACATGTAGCATGTTGTTGTGGCTTGGCTAGTCAAGCTTGGGAAACTTGCTAGCCTGGTGACTTTCGACGGTCGATATTTTACATCTTGAGAGGATGGGAAACCGTTGATCGTTGCACGCCTTCGTTTTGGTAGCCGCGTAGTGAGGGCCAACGTGGTGGTGCCGTTGGCATGACATGGTTTGGCGTGGCCAAACACAGTTCTTCGGGCCAAAGGTTACCATGTGTCGTCTGGTAACCTTGGATGGCTAGGATTTTCCCCTGGGATTGAAGGGCAACCATTGATCATTGCACGCCATCTTTTTGGTGGCCGCTTAGGGAAGGTCAACAGGGTGGCGCGGCTAGGGTGTTTTTAGGCTTGGAATGTGGGGCCAAGGGTTCGCCTTAGGTGCGGCTAGCTTTGGCTAGGTGCGATTTTGGCTTGGCATGTAGGGCCAAGGGTTTTCCATGGGCTTATGGCGTAGCTAGGGCCAAGGTAAGGGCGCTTGGCTTGGTATGACGTGACTAGCATGGATAGGGCCAAGGAAAAGTGTGTTTGGCATGGCGCGGCTAGCTTGGCTAGGTTTGGTTTGGCTTGGAATATGGGGCCAAGGGTTTTCCATGGGCGTATGGCGTGGCCAGGGCCAAGGTAAGGGCGTTTGGCTTGGCATGATGTGACTAGCATGGATAGGGCCAAGGAAAAGTGCATTTGGCATAACGCGGCTAGCTTGGATAGGTTTGGTTTGGCTTGGTATGTGGGGCCAAGGGTTTTCCATAGGCGCATGGCGTGACTAGCTTGGGCTAGGTGCGGTTTTGGCTTGGCATGTGGGGCCAAGGGTTTGCCATGAGCGTATGGCATGGATATGGCCAAGGCAAGGGCGTTTGGCTTGACATGGTGTGACTAGCGTATCTAGGGCCAAGGCGGAGTGCGTTTGGCATGGCGCGGCTAGGTTTGGTCTCAGCTTGGCGTGTGGGTCCAAGAATTTTCCATGGGCGTATGGCGTGGCTAGGTCCAAGGCAAGGGCGTTTGGCTTGGCATTGTGTGACTAGCATAGCTAGGGCCAATGCAGAGTACGTTTGGCATGGCGAGGCTATCTTGGCTAGGTGCGGTTTTGGCTTGGCATGTGGGGAAAAGGGTTTGCCATAGGTGCATGGCGTGACTAGATTGGGATAGGTGCATGACCAAGCTAGGGTTTTGGGGGCAAAAGTCGTTTAGTAACCTTAGACGGCCAGGATTTGCTCTTGGGATTGAAGGGAAACCGTTAATTATTTCACGCCTTTGTTTTGATAGCCGCGTAATGAGGCATGTATGGTGGTACGGCATGGGGCCATGGTGAGGTGCGTTTTTCATGGCGCGGTAGGTGTGGATGGCATGATTTTCCAGTGGCATGGCATGGTTTGGCGTGGCCAAATACAGGTCTTCGGTCCAAAGGTTACCATGTGTCGTCTGGTAACCTTGGATGGCTAGGATTTACTCCTGGGATTAAAGGGCAACTGTTGATCATTGCATGCCTTCGTTTTGGTGGCCGCGTAGGGAAGGCCAACAGGGTGGCGCATCTAGGGTGTGTTTAGGCTTGGCATGTGGGGCCAAGGGATCGCCTTGGGCGTGGCTAACTTTGGCTAGGTACGATTTTGGCTTGGCATGTGGGGCCAAGGGTTTTCCATCAGCGTATGGCATGGTTAGGGCCAAGGAAATGGCGCTTGGCTTGGTATGACATGACTAGCATGGCTAGGGCCAATGCAAAGTGCGTTTGGCATGGCGCGTCTAGCTTGGCTAGGTTTGGTTTGGCATGTGGGGCCAAGGGTTTGCCATGACCGTATGGCGTGGCCAGGGCCAAGGCAAGGGAGTTTGGCTTGGCATGATGCGACTAGCATGGCTAGGGCCAAGGAAAAGTGTGTTTGGCATGGCGCGGCTAGCTTGGCTAGGTTTGGTTTGGCATGTGGAGCCAAGGGTTTGCCATAGGCGCATGGCGTGACTAGCTTGGGATAGGTGCGATTTTGGCTGGCATGTGGGGCCAAGGGTTTTCCATGAGCGTATGGCGTGGCTAGGGCCAAGGCAAGGGTGTTTGTCTTGGCATGGTATGACTAGCGTAGCTAGGGCCAAGGCAGAGTGCGTTTGGCATGGCGCGGCTAGCTTGGCTAAGTTTGGTCTTGGGTTGGTGTGTAGGGCCAAGGGTTTTCCATGGGCGTATAGCATGGCTAGGGCCAAGGCAAGGGCGTTTGGATTTGCATGGTGTGACTAGTGTAGCTAGGGACAAGGCATAGTGCATTTGGCATAACTCAGCTAGCTTGGCTAGGTGCGGTTTTGTCTTGGCATGTGGGGCCAAGGGTTTGCCATAGGCGCATGGCATGACTATCTTGGGCTACGTGCATGACCAAGCTAGGGTTTTGGGGGCAAAGGTTGTTTGGTAACCTTAGACGGCCAGGATTTGCTCCTGGGATTGAAGGGCAACCGTTGATTATTGCACGCCTTCGTTTTGATAGTCGCGTAGTGAAGGCCAGTATGGTGGCACAACATGGCGCGGTAGGTGTGGATAACATGATTTTCCATTGACACGGAGGTGCGTCTAGCATGGTTGGCATGCTTTGGCGCGGTCGGTGTGGCTGGCATGATTTTCCATTGGCACAGAGGTGCGGCTAGCATGGTTGGCATGCTTTGGCGCGGTCGGTGTGGCTGTCATGATTTGCCATTGGCACAGAGGTGCGGCTAGCATGATTTGGCATGGTCGGTGTGGCTGGCATGATTTTCCATTGGCACAGAGGTGCGGATAGCATGGTTGGCATGTTTTTGCGCTTTCGATGTGGCTGACATGATTTTCCATTGGCACATAGGTGCGTCTAGAATGGTTGGCATGCTTTGGCGCGGTCGGTGTGGCTGGCATGATTTGCCATTGGCATAGAGGTGCGGCTAGCATGGATGGCATGCTTTGGCGCGGTCGGTGTGGATGGCATGATCATCCATTGGCACAGAGGTGCGGCTAGCATGGTTGGCATGCTTTGGCGCGGTCGGTGTGGCTGGAATGATTTTCCATTGGCACACATGGGGATTAGGGTTTGTCTTATCGTAACCCTAATTCGAAAAAGATACCCCGGTAATTATTTAGAGACACATTAAAGGTTTCAGTAAATGTGCCTAGTAAATGCTTGTTACTTTAAATGTTATGACATCACTGTCTGCTAGGGCTTAGTGTTTTACGATTTTAACCCTAAGCTAAAAACCACCATCAACAACAGCAAAACTACTTTTGTCTCAAGATAAGAGATAGAGTAGATAGACTTTTGAGTGATAGATAAGTTCAAGTCTCCACATACCCTTTAGTCAATGAAGATCCACATGTTCCTTGAGTAGTCCTTCATCTTGTATGATGATCTCCATGGAGTTCTTGAGCTCAACTAAACTTTATATCCTAGTCCGAGAACTTAGCTATAATAGACTAGAAATCAATACTTATAGTTTTGATCACTAACATTGACAAACATGCTTGAGATAGCAATGCATGCCAGTTCGACCGAGCAATGCTCTAACAATCTCCCCCTTTGTCAATTTTAGTGACAAAACTATCAATACATATGGAATACATTAAATATATAAATAAACTTTGTAGCTCTTATTCCACATGTCTAATCTTCAACATTACTCGAAATCTTCGTCACTTACAAGTAATCCAATGATCCTAAAGGTTGTAAGTTTAGCATCATCGTTGTTGAAAATCCATAGCTATAACAACAAGAAAACAGGAGTTCTCAATCATTGTTATACAGTGTCATAGTATCATTACACAGCGTCAAAGTCCAACTGCATCACAACTTTAACAACAATACTATGGTGATATCTCACTCCCCCTTAGTCAAGACTCTATCTCACATGGAAACCTCTCCCCCTTACATAATGATCCGAAAACCATATTGAAAAGGCGAGGGTACCACAAATATACCTCAATCTATAACTTTTCCTTCCTATAAGTCTTTTCCCCGAAAGTGATTTTCTATGGACTGAGTCGAAACAATACAACTAATCGGTTCACACTTTGTGTGATCGTCTATGGATATATACGAGATCGAGACAATACGACAACAAAGTGTGTTTACTTGATACAAAGGTTCGGGCTTAACCAAACTCAATAAGATTCACGTATCAAGTAAATAATAATTAACGTTTGTGCAATTTACTTTAATTATAATAAAACAATTATAATGCGGAAATATAAAGTAAATGACACAACAAGATTTTGTTAACGAGGAAACCGCAAATGCAGAAAAACCCCGGGACCTAGTCCAGAATTAAATACTCTCAGGATTAAGCCGCTATACAAAATAATACCAACTTCGTATAGTTGAGACCAAGAAACTAAACCTATAGTTCACCTAGTTCCGTATGTATTCCCACACCTCCAACCTGTAAACACGTCACGTACTTGGACCAATTCCTCTAGTTCGTATTCCAAACAGTAAAGGAACAACAAATCTGTTTGGTATCAACTCTCTTCAACCAAGTGATATGAGTTGCGCAAAGGTTCCCTTGTTTATCTTAACATAAACTCATTTCCCAGGTTCCAAGATCTATCTTATGTTCAATCACCCAAAGGTAATCGTTAATATTAAGCCAACAACACTCTTCAACCAAGTGATATGTGTTGATGCCGATCTTCCTCCATTAATCAATCCAATCTACCACAAGTATAAACTGATTATTAATTGGATCCTCTTTTTCCCAAACAAGTATTATGCACACCAAAGAATATAAAATCCAAGTTAGAAATCTTCAATATCTTCTTTGTCTTTAAAATCTTATTAAATCTTCAATAAACACCTGCACACAACTACTTGAATCTCTTGTGATCAATCACACACAAAATGGAGTCTGTTAACAATGGATTATCACAAGATCGTCTTTAGATCTAAAAATAGTCTAAAGATCCCTATCGAAACCTTAAACTTGTTTGAATGAATCTTATATCAGAAGAAAATATTCTCAAGCATAAACAAACTAGGTGCAACCAAAGTTCAACCACCGTTAGTCAATCAAATCAATACGAAAACTAAAGACAAACCGTAATATCTAGTTTCCTACCAGCGAGTCGCGCTGGAGCTTCTCAATCCGAAAGAAGACTTTAAATTGAGCGGCCGTAAGAGATTTCACATAATTAGATTACTCTCATCTCCAATAGGCAGCTTCACCAGTAACAAAGACAAAAGAGTAGGTCTATGCCACGCAGGATTAGTTTGTAAGAAATGCAAACTCAAAGTATTTATAGACAAGGAAGTTTGGACACCAAGGAATTTCCAAAACCGAAAATATTCTCAAGATATTTTTCATTACTCCACCAAATTCGGTTTTCATAATTCCTGTGAATACACTGTCCAAAAAATAATGATCGAAATCTCATTGGAAAATCTTTAATTAGCAAATGCACATTACTAATTCTTATTTTCCATATATAATTAAAAACCCTTAATTAAAAAGATTTGTAACTTATTTAAATTCGATCTTAGGATTTACTTCCTTCTTAGCCGTTAAGGAATATCTTTGAACAAAATAGAATAAGCATTAATGCACCGTGTCCAAAGTGTGTCGACATCTTACTCTTGCAAGTCTTTTCCATGCTTGCTCACTTGAAACCCATTTACCACACTTCCAAACAAGTTTAGAATTGGTTCATCAGACTTTAAATAACTTTGTGATTGATCAAGTACTACTCAATCACAACTCATGGGTTTACGGTTCTACCAAAACAAGTTTCGGTTCTACCTTCATGTGTGCATAGTTACACTAGCTTACCAAAGATACAGCTGACTAGGTACTAGGATCGGTTCCCCATACATATTTGGTATCTAACTTGTATGCACCTCATACAAGGATCAGTTTCCCTTGTGATGCACTGCACCTCTTACTAGGATCGGCTCCCCTCTTCTCAGTAATAAGTTCAGACATACACAACCCGATCATACCCCAAGTGATTACTTAAGATTGGTTTCACTAATATTAGTCATACCAATACATAAGTCAGGCCTCATATGAATAGTTTTACCAAGAACACAAACAAGTCGTGAGCGTTTATACTAATCACACATATTGGTCGTTCATAATATATGCAATGAAGAACAACCCCAATAAAGCCTGGCAATTTCCTTTTCGGTTCACAACGCATATCATGAACTTACTTCCTTAGAACATATGTAAACATTGTTCCCTAAGATAAAATCCTCACCTCATACCCATACATAATCACAATGGCATTCATACGATTATGTCGATGTATTATATACAAAGTTTAATGGTTAAGAAAGAAAATTCGTATTGTATTCCTTAGTAATATGTCTATCTAGAGTGTTCATGCTTCGTAGTTTTATGTTTTCAATATGCATGACTTGAAAAATACGTTAGGGAATGAAACAGTTCAAGTCAAATATCACTAACCTCAAGTGGAAGGATTATGTTGTCGTTGTAGATCCGCACTTCTTCACTTCTTCAAGTTTTCGTAATACTTGTTATGTCTCACCCTAATACTTTCAAGCTAACCTATACGAAGTTGACTCTAGTACATTTAAATCAAACAACTCTTAAATGAGTTTTGCTTTACTAAAATATGACAACCAAACTTGACATACCAACGCTTGGTGGGTTCAACCGAGCAATGCTCTAACAATCTCCCCATTTGTCAATTTTAGTGACAAACCCTTACAATCATATGGATAAATAAATTACAAGAATTCATTACACATACGCTTGATTCCCGAATCCACAACACATAACCTGCATTCATTCAATCCTCAAAAATGCAGCAGCTGCACTATAATAACAAAGCTTATACTCCCCCTAAAGGTGAGCTTGGTAGATTTTCAATCCGCACATCTTTGTTATCCCATTCATATGATATATTAGTCCCCCTTAGTCTGTGATTTTCCTCAATCGTTAGATAAACGTTCAAGCACCATTGTCCTCTTCCCTAGTGACACCAATCAACCATAAATTAATACCAGCATCACTTGTTTACTCCATATATTTCTCCCCCTTTTTGTCACAAAAATGACAAAGAAACGAAAAAATAATGGACCACACGAAAAGGATCTTACAAATCTCAAAATTGACTTGCAACCTGCTGAGTCAAGAATGAGGGTTTTACAAACCATTTTTGATAACTAATATCAAAACTGAATCTACAAGTAATTACGTTTTGATATGTTATCATGAAAATAATTGCCCAAAGCAATTTTCCCAATTAGTTTAGAAAACAAAAAACAACTAAGCAAGTTAGTCCCTTTGCTAAACCGATTGTACAAATACAACCGCTTCATTCGATAAGACCAAAACAAATATAAACTTTATTTTTCTCATCAGGTTTTAATTATCCATATAACTTAGACCTTTAGATTTTAAACAAACCAAATACTAGGTTAGTTAACTAGCATTTCCTTGTTTAGGATTTCGACTAGACTTGAATAACCGAAACTTCCATTTTGATAAGTCTAACTAGATCAAAATTAACTTAGCTTAGCTTATCCGGAATCGAATTGGACTAAAAAACTCGTCCCATTAACATATTGATTCGTTAAGCCATAAATAATTCATACAAACCAATAAATCAACTTACATAATTATTCACCTCAACCGGATACAATAGAAACAACATATATAAACCAAAGTTTCACTATTGTACTGAGATTTTGTAATCTTAAACAATTGATACCATACAATAAAGCAAAATAATAATTGTTTTACTTAACTGGAAGCAATTGAATTAACATAAACATTAAAGCACCGCAATTTCACCAAATTTCGTAATCCTAAACTAATGATATCACACAACAAAGTAAGATAACAAAAGTTTTACTTAACCGGAAACAATTGAATCACACACACACACACACACACACACACACATCCATACATATATAATGGAATAAACAAATCAATTGTACCAACAATTTCTTTTAAGCAAAAGAAATATATATATCAAATAAAAATAGGCATTTCTTAAAACAGGAAAACAATTAACTAACAAGATTTTTACCTCAATTTCGGATCCAACTTCTCCAAATATGATTCCATCGCTTTCTTCTTCCGGGAGAATTGATATCGAAATACCATCATGTTGTCATTCTCATGCCAAAAACAAAAGAATAACAACAACTAATCTTTACCAGAGAAAGGTTGAAAATCGGTTTTAACAATTGCAAGCAAAAGTTGAAAACCGTCGAAACACATATGCTTTTATGCTAAACCAAAACCGATTCAACATATTGTGACTTTTTCACATATTATTTCTACAGGAATCCATCATGATCCTTTGATAAAGCCTACCAACTTGGGATAGAACTTATTCTTCCTAAATCAAAAAGTCACCCAAACCATAAGGGTTCACAACATATTATGATATCGAATATCAAGGCATAAAACCGAAATCAAACATTCCATACACATACATAACATATTAAATAAAGCATTAAAGTACCGGCTATGTAAATCAAAAACTATCACAAGAAAAATTATAAAGCAAATAAATTTTTCATAATAGTTTTATTCAATAGACTTATACAATCAATGAAAGCGATCAAAAATTGAAGTCTATTTGTCTATCTCAGTTCTCTTGAAGATTGCTTTCAAAAACTGGATTCAAATTCTTCCGAGCACTTCCCTTTTCAGCAAATGATTTGTTCATTTCAAACAGTTGGGAATGAAGATCATCCTTCTTTTGAATCTTTTATCATCAACTCATGGTATCTAATGCAACCTTTAACAGATAAAATCTGTTTTCTTAGAGAATCTTCAGAATTGTTATGAGGAGAAACATCATGAGTTTTAGTCATAACCGATGCACAAAGAGCTAAGTCACAGGAAGATGTCTTTTTTTTAGCCAAATCCTCCATTGAAATCCAAAGTCTTCTTTTTCGGACAAGAAGAAAATACAGAGAATCAAAGAATAATTTGTTTTTAAGAAAACCGAAACTATTTTACCAAAAATAGAAAAATATCTATTATTTTTACAGACAACTTGCTCTAATTTATGCTTCCTCACACGCAGAATATTGGGAAACAAGTGAGGATGGATATTTCAACACAATTAGTGTGTGTTGAGGTGAGAATTATTCCCACCAAATAGAACAAAGACAACCCTAGGATGACTTATGAACACAATAGATTGTGTTTCTTTTTGTTCTTTCTTACTCCTGTAGTTGCAAGAATTTGCAATGTTCTTTTGAGATCTTATAAACTTATCAGTATTCATAATCTTTACCCCTTTTTAAAGAGCCTTGATAAATTTATTCTTAATATGATCATTTCTTCTACATGAAGATCTTATCATATTGTCAGAAAATTTAGTTTCTGACTCTTTCGGCTTTTCATCCGATTTTTCTTGTTCAGATTTTTCAATACATGATTGATCTAAAAGGGATCTTAATCAATTTTTAAGGTCTAGGCTTAACCTTTCATTTTTCTTAATTACCAACTCAAGTTTTTCTATAAGTTGTTTAGACTTACTGAAATCACAATTAGAGTTGGCGAGAAGTACATTACAAATAGATATTTCTTCATTGGATTCTTCATCCGGAATATCATCAAGGGTGGAGACATATGCCTTATTGCACTTCTGAGTTCTTCTGCTGGGACACAGTTTTGCCATATGTACGAAACCTCGGCACTTGAAGCATTGTACTTCATTGTTGTCAATTTTAGGGCAAACCAATATTGTATCTGGAACATGTTTATCAATAGATCTGGATAAGATGTTCTTAATTCGTTGTGCTAGAAGAACAATAGTTGATTCAAGTTCTTTTTCAACATGGACCTTGTCCTTATGGCAACGTTTCTCAGTTTGATTCTTCAGCAAAATTTCTTTATCAAATATCTTTAATTTTCCCACAAGAGAGCTTCGAGAAAGTATAGAAAGATCATTTCCTTCTATTATAACATGTTTCTTAGACTCGTATTTGGATGTTAACGATCTGAGAATTTTGTATATTATTTCTTTTTCAGGTATAACCTTTCCAAGAAAAAAAGATGCATTAACAATCTCAGAAAGTTTAGAGTTAAACTCCTCAAAGGTGTCATTATCATCCATCTTGAGATGTTCCCATTCAGTTAAAAGGGAAAGAAGTCTAGCTTCCTTTTCAGAATCATCTCCTTCGAATACAGTCTCAAGAGTATCCCATGCTTCTTTAGAAGTCCTACAAGCCAACACATGATGTAAGAGTTCATCATGTATGATGGTGTTCAAACACAAAGAATTATGCATTGCACGAATCCTTTCTTCATGAGTGTAATCCGCTAAGATTTTAAAATCTATTTCCGAATAGTCGATCGGTTGTTGGTATCCGTCTTCGATTAATAACCAAATATTAAAATCTCGGGATTAAAGAAAGGCTTTCATAGCATATTTCCATAATTAATAATTAGTCCTATCAAATCTTGGCGGTATGATAATTGAATCATGCTTAAGATTCATTTCTTATAGGATGGATCGCACCAAACACAGATTGTTAGATCTTTTTGTGTTTTCCTGCTCTGATACCAATTAAAAAGGAGAGGGTACCCCAAATATACCTCAAGATATAACTTTTCCTTCCTATAAGTCCTTTCCCCGAAAGTGTTTGTCTATGGACTGAGTCGAGACAATACAACTAATCGGTTCACACTTTGTGTGATCGTCTATGGATACGAGATCGAGACAATACGACAACAAAGTGTGTTTACTTGATACAAAGGTTCGGACTTAACCAAACTCAATAGGATTCACGTATCAAGTAAGTAGGAATTAACGTTTGTGAAATTTACTTTAATTATAATAAAACAATTATAATGCGGAAATATAAAGTAAATGACACAGCAATATTTTGTTAACGAGGAAACCACAAATGCGGAAAAATCCCGGGACCTAGTCCAGAACTGAATACTCTCAGGATTAAGCCGATATACAAAATAATACCAACTTCGTATAGTTGAGACCAAGCAACTAAACCTATAGTTCACCTATTTCCGTCTGTATTCCAACGCCTCCAAACTGTAAAAAAATACACGTACTTGGACCAATTCCTTTGGTTCGTATCCCAAATAGTAAAGGAACAACAAATCTATTTAGTATCAACTCTCTTCAACCAAGTGATATGAGTTGCGCAAAGGTTCCCTTGTTTATCTTACCATAAACTCCTTTTCCAGGTTCCAAGATCTATCTTATGTTCAATCACCCAAAGGTAATCGTTAAGATTAAGCCAACAACACTCTTCAACCAAGTGATATGTGTTGATTCCGATCTTCCTCAATTAATCAATCCAATCTACCACATGGATAAACCGATTTTTAATTAGATCCTCTTTTTCCCAAACAAGTATTGCACACCAAAGATTGTAAAATCCAAGTTAGAAATCTTCATTATCTTCTTTGTCTTCAAATCTTCTTAGATCTTCAATAAACACCTGCACACAACTACTTGAATCTCTTGTGATCAATCACACACAGAACGGAGTCTGTTAATAATGGATTATCACAAGATCGTCTATAAATCTAACAACAGTCTAAAGATCCCTGTCGAAACCTTGAACTAGTTTGAGTGAATCTTATATCAGAAGAGAAGATTCTCAAGCATAAACAAACTAGGTGAAATCAAAGTTCAACCACCGTTAGTCAATCAAATCAATACGAAAACTAAAGATAAACCGCAATAAATAGTTTCCCACCAACGGGTCGCACTAGAGCTTCTCAATCCAAAAGAAGACTTTAAATTGAGCGGCCGTAAGAGATTTCACCTAATTATATTACTCTCCTCTCCAATAGGCGGCTTCACCAGTAACAAAGACAAAAAATTAAATCTATGTCACGCAGGATTAGTTTGATATAAATGCAAACTCAAGGTATTTATAGACAAGGAAGTTTGGACACCAAGGAATTTCCAAAACCGAAAATATTCTCAAGATATTTTTCATTACTCCACCAAATTCGGTTTTCATAATTCATGTGAATGCACTGTCCAAAAATAATGATGGAAATCTTCTTGGAAAATCTTTAATTAGAAAATGCACATTACTAATTCTTATTTTCCATATATAATTAAAAACCCTTAATTAAAAAGATTCTTAACTTATTTAAATTTGATCTTAGGATTTACTTCCTTCTTAGCCGTTAAGGAATATCTTTGAACAAAATCGAATAAGCATTAATGCACCATGTTCAAAGTGTGTCGACATCTTACTCTTGCAAGTCTTTTCCATGCTTTCTCACTTGAAACCGATTTACCACACTTCCAAACAAGTTTAGAATTGGTTCATCTGACTTTCAATAACTATGTCATTGATCAAGTACTACTCAATCATAACTCATGGGTTTATGGTTCTACCAAAACAAGTTTCGGTTCTACCTTCATGTGAATATTATGCATAGTTACACTAGCTTACCAAAGATATGGCTGACTATGTGCTAGGATCGGTTCCCCACATATATTTGGTATCTAATTTTTATGCACTGCACATGTTCATAGGATCGGTTCCCCTTTCCCAAAAATGTGTTGCACATGTTCATAGGATCGGCTCCCCTTTCTTCCATAAACCTTGATGTACCTCATACAATGATCGGTTCCCCTTGTGATGCACTGCACCTCTTACTAGGATCGGTTCCCCTCTTCCCAGTAATAAGCTCATACATACACAACCCGATCATACCCCAGGTGATTACTTAAGATCGGTTTCACTAATAAAAGTCATACCAATACATAACTCATGCCTCATATGAATAGTTTTACCAAGAACACAAACAAGTCGTGAGCGGTTATACCAATCACACATATTGATCGTTCATAAGATATGCAATGAAGAACAGCCCTAATAACGCCTGGCGATTTCCTTTTCGGTTCACAACACATATCATGAACTTACTTCCTTAGAACACATGTAATAATTGTTCCTTAGGATGAAATCCTCACCTCATACCCATACATAATCATAGTGGCATTCATATGATTATGTCGATGTCTTATACACAAAGTTTAATGGTTAAGTAAGAAACTTCATATTGTATTCCTTAATACTATGTCTATCTAGAGTGTTTATGCTTCGCAGTTTTATGTTTTCAATATGTACGAATTGAAAGATGCGTTAGGGAATGAAACAGTTCAAGTCAAATATCACTAACCTCAAGTGAAAGGATTATGTTATCGTTGTAGCTCCGCACTTCTTCACTTCTTCAAGTCTTCGCAATACTTGTAATGTCTCACCCTAATAATTTCAAGCTAACCTATATGAAGTTGACTCTAGTACATTTAAATCAAGCGACTCTAAAATAAGTTTTGGTTCACTAAAATATGACAACCGAACTTGACATACCAACGCTTGGTGGGTTCAACCGAGCAATGCTCTAACACATATGTATTTGTAGTGTGAACTACACATTAATTCTCCCCCTTTTTGTCAATAAAATTGGCAAAGGTACAAGAACGGGATCCTAATGAAATTTTCGTACGAGATGTTTGAAGACTAAAGTAAGTATATATCATCTTATTTAGATGAAATCATAAAGCCGAATCTAAATGCATTCATGAAGGAGTCTATAAAGATACAATATGACCCCTAAAATATTCCACAGCCGCACTCCCCACAAAGATTTGGCAATTAAGTACAAGTTCAATTAAGAACTCTCCCCCATAAAATGTCATTCCTGAAAGAACAACAAGAGCGACCTTATTTTCAAAGGAAAAGAAGGATTTCTTTGGACATGACAAATCACATACAATTATGAATTTGAGTCCAAAAATATATAATCAGATTAACCATAAGCGAACACATGATTAATTCAATTAAATATGCTCAACAGAAGTAAACTTATGGAGACTTAAGAAACTCGATTAGATTAACCACAAGAGAACTCATAATTAATCTAGACGGAATACATAATTAAACTAATCACAAAAATAATCAAATTATTTTTTTATACTCACATATGGAAGTCTATGGAGCAATGTCTAAGTTAATCATGAAAATAATCAACCCAGTCAAAAACGCTCAAACAAGAGACAACTTATGGATTCATAACTAAATAACCAAACAAGATGATTAATTTAGTTCAATATGCTCAACATAAAATATCTTACGGAAAAACAACTAAGCTAATCATAAAAATAATCAACTTTGGTTGTTTAGTGCTCAACATAAGACACATTATGGAGGCTCACAGTAATACACATAAAAAATGGATCAGGAAAGATCAATTATTGCGGAATACACAAGGATTCATTCTATGTTCCATCACCATTTACACAATGACATACAATTGACATAATCCTTGAAAAACAAAAGATTTTAACCTATTTTCTATCAAAAATTGACATAATATGCTTAACTTTTGTATTTGTCAAAAGTCAATTTATTCCTTTAAGCATAAAAACTCGTGAACGACTTTACTTTTGGCAAGGTAGGGGACAATCAAGTTCATGGACGCAAACACATATATATATCATATCAATATTGCAATATATAAAACCATAAAGATTAATACTGCAAAAATCATCTTCCAAACAGTTTTAGAATTTAAACAAATAAACCTAAAAACAATAAGATGAAAACGTTGGACATAGCTATGTGTAATCACAATAATGGCTATTCATACCTCTAGTTATTCTTCTAAATAAAACAATAAAAATAGAAGATTTACTAGGAAATAAGACATCAAAGTTCATTGACAACCTCATGTATTTCTATGAAACCATCAAAGAATGTATCGTTGATTTCCTTTATTCTCTTGATGTTAGACACACCATGTTCATGAGTTAGAACACTATCCATGATGAGATTCTTTTTATTCCGTATCAGAATATTTTGATTAGCAAGAATTCTGGACTGACCATCTAGAAGTTGGTTTATCTGCAATTGAAGATTTGCAAACTCGACCTTTGAATCGTTCTGAAAACGATTTAAATCCTTGACAGAATCATCAATCTAGGAGTTGTGTTCCTTTGTTTCAAGCATCTTCTTTAGAACCAGATCCTGAATTGTCATACATTCCTGATTGTCTTCCTGCATATCAAGACGCATAATCTCTTGAGATCTTGCAGAGTTCTCCATAAAAATTTAGGGAAGGAAAAACATAATATATAATAAGTATATGTGTGTTTGTAAGCAAGAGTAAGAAACCCTGGTTTTGAAAACCCTAGGAGCTCGCGAGAGGAGGACATGGACATTTGTGGACCGTTAACACAAAAACTTTAAACAGGACTAGTATATAACATACTTGAGTATTTCTTAATTATTTTACTTGCACCTCTCAAGTTAGACGCAAGGAAACAAATACCTGGAGTCATGTAGTAGAGTGGAAGTTAATCCCACTATGCTCATCGAGAAAGGAGTTATATATATATATATATATTATCTGACTGTTTGATCTTTGTGTTATTTCCCTTTATTCGGTTGACTTTCATCTCTGAATGGTAAACCATGGCATGTTTAACAAATCCGTCAGATCGCTTTCTCTGAGACCTCTCTCAATTGGTTCAAGAGGATCAGAATAGATAGGAATCCATTTTCTACACTTAGATTTATCAAAAACCTTCTTATAAGTGCATGGAATGCTTTTATTAGCAACAAAAGAATTTACGCCTAAATGCACTTGAGCCCTGTGATGATTTCTAGAATAGAGATCATTTTTATAAGGTTTCTGGTTTTCTGTGGGCAAGCGGTTCACTACAGTAGTCGTCCGACTATTTGTTCCATTGACAGTGAATAGAAGCAAATTATAAAGTTTATAAATTTATTTCCTTCTGGCAAAGCAATTGATAACATCGTTGTTAGAGAACTGCTCGGTCAAACTCGCATGCGTTGCTATATCAAGCATGTTTGTCAATCTTAGTGATCAAAACTATATAATCTTAATTTCTAGTCTATTATAGCTAAGGTCTCGGACTAGGATAGAAAGTGTAGTCGAGCTCAAGAACTCCATGGCGATCATCATACAAGAGGAAGGACTACTCAAGGAACCAGTGGATCTTCATCGACTAAAAGGTATGTGGAGACTTGAACTTATCTATCACTCAAAAGTCTATCTACTCTATCTCATATCTTGAGACAAAAGTTATTTTACTATATAGACTAAAGATATGAACATGTGACATTTCGAGCTAAGTATATCTCGCTTATCTATTTCTCAAAATGTGTGTTAGTAAATCTTTCGCTTTAGACAATTTTATCTTTGCCTAGTGACGAAAGTCATGTTATGTTCCAATCACTTTGAAAATTGCTCTGACGAAAACTAGTTCGTGAAAACAGCTATATGACGTCCTCTGAGAATGTTTCAATGATTGAAATGAGAGTTTAGACTATATAACCATTGGGGGATATAAACATTGTTGTGGAAACACATATATGTATAAGTCCTTAACACTTGAACCAAAATTTGTGAACTTTGTTGATCAAGTGGAACCGGAACGTGAGCAACAACTCAATCCGCAAACTCATCTCGCGAACCCAGTCCGTGAACTAGTGTAAGTTCTCGAACCCGAGAATATCTGCTGAAGTTGAAGCTCAGGCACAGTCCGCGAACCCAGTCCTTAAACTGATGGAAGTTCTCATCCCGAGAAATTCTGCCGGAGTTTATTAACTTCAATTGGTTAGCTTGAGTCCGAGAACTCAAGAGGTTATGTCTGAAAACGTTGCTCATGAACTTATTCTTAAATTACTAATGGATTCTTTTGCAAACCGTGGCTTTATAGTTCATGATTAATGATTCGAGTGAATCACATCGTTTTTTATTCAATTGTGTCTCTTATAGTACTTGATATCTCATAGCAATTGAATAACTCTCTAACTAGTTCATTTGAGTCATTTGGACTAGCTATAGTGAAGAATAATATGGTTGATATAAAAGTTATCCTTTGGATAACCATTTGGTTGACTAATATTGAACCAACCATTGTACAGGTTTGGGTACGGTTACACAAACCCAAAAACATCAAGTACATGTGTGTATGGCAAGATTAGTTTTCGATCTAATGGTTGAGAGATATTAGCTTGTATCTAATCAGGTTTTCATCAAACGGTGAATATTGAATGCCTTGTTACTAAGCTAACATTGATTGCAAACCCTGATTTGAAAGACTATATAAGGGAGAACTCTAGCCATTGGAAAAACTAATCCCCACACACCTTTCTTATGTGATATTAACTTTCTCTAAGCTAGAGTCGATCTCCATTAAGCCTTGAGTTTTCTCTCTAAATTCGGGTTAACGAATTAATGACTTCATTGGGATTGTGAATCCAGATCGATATTACTTATCTTGTAGATGTGTGATCGGATCTTGATATTTCTATCGTATGAGTACAATTGTAATAATTGGCTTGAGATTTCTATCTCCGATAGGCAATATCAAAGTAGTCACAAACATCTTCGTCTCATTGTTTGTGTTTCGTCAATAATCTTCTTCGCTACGTTGATTAAGTTTATTGTGAGGTGATTGATGAAACTGAGCTGTTCTTCGGGAATATAAGTCTGGTTTTATCGATTGGTTCCTGTTCACCTTGATTTATCAAAAGATGGAACAAAACTCATAGGTTTATTCGTGGGAGACGAATTTATCTATTACTTGTAGACTTTTTTTGTGTGAGACGGATTTGTTTTCTAAAGTCTTTGACTTTGGGTCGTAGCAACTCTTGGTTTTGGGTGAGATCAGCTAAGGGAATCAAGTGCGCAGTATCCTGCTAGGATCAGAGGCGTAGGAGCATAACTGTACCTTGGATCAGTGTGAGATTGGTTGGGGTTCAACTACAGTCCAGACCGAAGTTAATTTGGAGTAGGCTCGTGTCTGTAGCGGCTTAATACAGTATATGTTTAATCTGAACTAGGTCCCGGGGTTTTTCTGCATTTGCGGTTTATTTGTTAACAAAATTCTAGTATCTGTGTTATTTATATTCTGCATTATATTTTGTTATATAATTGAAATAATACAGGTTGTGCGTTGATCAATCGATTGGAATATCCGACCTTATTGGTTGTTGATTTAAATCGATTGACACTTGGATATTGGTCTTTGGTACCATCCAAGTTATCTCTCTTTTATTAGGCTCGCGAATCATATTTCCTTGAGTAAATCAAATCGAGAGATTGAGATAATAACTCCTTGAGTATTTTCTATTGATTGAGTCATGTTTATTCTCTAGAAAATAACTCGGAGTTGTCCATACAGATTGCTAATCAAAATATTGGGTGAGGTTGTTAGACCCCTGCATTTTCAATTGGTATCAGAGCAGGAAAACACGTTAAAGACCTTACAAGTCTGTGTTTGTAGCGATCTTACTATATGGACAGAGGTGCTTTCTCAATAAACGTACCACCAGTCTTCAATGGTTCAAACTACCCATGGTGGAAAATTTCTATGAGATCGTATCTTCAAGCTCGTGATTTTAAAATATGGGTACATGTTGTTAATGGCTATAATCCTCCGGTAAATACATAAGACGATGTATATTTACCAAAGGATGTTGATAGTTATAGTCTAGAAGAAATTCTTGCTGCAAAGCTTAATTCTGAAGGTCTACATGCTATCAGACATGCCATTACCCCATACCTTCAGCACTATGTGTATTCTTGCACTAAGTCTAAAGATGCCTGGGATATCTTAGAAACTACTTTTGAAGTCAACAAACATGTTTCTAAGAGATGTACCATCGATGGAGGAAACAACCTCACCACTCTTTCTGAAAATTCATCCTTCGGAAAGATAAGATTCTCTGATCAAGATCCTGCTCAAACCGTTGCATTCAATGGTGTGTCATCCACAAGGAAAAACCCTATTGTACCTTAGGGTGATGAATGTTGTACGGATGATGTCTGGTTTTAAAAACCACTGATGGCAGAAAGGATCAAAGAATTCATAAAAAGGAGCATTAGATGTGATAAACGTCCCTTGTATGTCATCACCAATGATTCTGTAAAAGAAAAACCTTTAAGTGTCAACGGATTGAATACGTACAATAGATGTAATAAAGTCTCAGCCTTCATAGCAGAAACATCTACATGCTCAAGTTCTGATTCATAATATGAGGCAGACACAAAGGTTTTCAATTTCTTGAATAAGGAGGTTCTTTAAGAAAATATTCAATTAAAGGCTTCATTGAAGAAACTAGAATCATTAATCCATGTGAAAAATCTCGAGATAGACTGTCTTAACGATAAACTCACCAGAACCACTATTCTAAAGGAAAAAGAGATTACTACTCTTAAGGATGATCTACAAAGATTATCTGGAAGTTCTGATAAAATTTCAGCTATGTTATTTGGTCAGAAGCCCTATGGAAATACTAGTGGTTTAGGATACAAAAGCAAGTGTGTAGACATTGTGAATCCTGTTGCTTCTATTGATCAGGGAAAGATAAAAAGTAGCATCCACGATAAGCAGAAGATACTTCAACAAATTCAGGAATCTTTGGGTTGTTCATTTTGTGGAAATGCAAGGCATGTTTAGAGTACGTATTGGAGATTCAAAAAGAAAATGGAAAGAATTGCCAAACTGCAGAAGAACATGCAAAAGATGAATCTGGATAATCCGCGCAGTCCTCCTAAAAACAATACTTCTAGAATCAGAAGAGGTAGGAAACTTTCTTACACAAAAAACCTTGAAAAATAACTTTGTGATAAACAGAGAGAGCGTTTGGCTCATAAAGTTCCTATTTAACATTAGGAGCGTTCGCATCCTCATTTTAACTTGGGAAAGTGAGGTTATGCATATTTGTATGGATCAAGTTTGTATCTATTTCTGTTAATAAAATATTCTCCTAACAATATAGGTAATGGATCATTAAACTTCAAAAGGCATTTTCTTCTAAGGTTTTTGATGGTCATAAGTCTATTTAAGTCATTGATAGACTTCCTCCTTCCTTGAAAAGATACAATCTTATGGCTCCTGTAACCAGAAGCATCTCAAGCATGGATGCAGTTGAAGCAGCTAATGTGTATATGTGTAAATGGATTTCTTCCTCTAGGGTGAAGAAAGTGAAGACTGCAATTAACGGAGAAGAATACTCTACGTAACTTGAGAAGAGAACTCAGTGAGTTAACTGATATTTGTGAAGATTTGGAGGAATTGATCGATCCCATAATTAATGGGTTTTTCAATAATGAGAATGAATTCTCAGTAGATGCTCTGAGAAAGATCTACAACAACTAGTAAGTCTTCTGATGAAATCTTCTATTGTTTCTTTTTGTTTAGAAGAATAACTAGTGTTTTGGAATAACCATTATTGTGATTACACATAGCTATCCAATGTTTTCATCTTCTTCTTGTTTTTAGATTTTTTTCGTTTAAAAATTCTAAGTTTGATTGGAAGATGATGGTTGCAGTATTAATCTTTTTGATTTAGTATATTACAATGTTTTGATGGGATATGTGTGTTTACATCCATGAACTTGATTATCCCATATTTTGTCAAAAGTAAATTCGTTCACGTATTGGTATGTAAATATTGATGAAGGAATGAATGGACTTTTGGCAAAACACAAAAGTTAATCCTATATTGTCAATTATTGATGTAAGATAGGTTAAAATCTATTGTGATTCAAGGATAAAGTCTATTATGTCACTCTGTGATGGAAAAATAGAATAGGTCCTTATTTTTGTTATCCACTGTATAGAGCTTAATTGTTCCATATTTTTATGAATTACCGTGAAGGTTCCATTGTGTATCTCATGTTGAGCACGATACAACTAAGTCGATTTTCTTATTGGCATGGTTGGTTGCTCCATGATATGCTATATGTTGAGCATTAAGAACTAAATTAATAAACTTGTGTGGTTATTTAGTTTGTATTCCATGAGTTCTCTCATGTTGAGTACATGTACGGTTAAGGTTGTCATTTTCTATGATAATCTTAGTCGGTGTTCCATAATCTCTTATGTTGAGCCCAAATGAACTAAATCAATCATCTTGTGTGATTATTTAGTTATCACTCCATAGATTTTTCTCATGTCGAGTGTGGACAATTGAATTGATTACTTTGTGATTAGTTTAATTGTGTAATCCGGTTAGACTATTTATGAGTTCTCTTGTGAATAATCTAATCGATGAATTAAGTCTCCATAAGTTTACTTGTGTTGAGCATATTTAGTCAAATTAATCATGGTTCGCTTTGGTTAATATGAATGAATATTTTGGATTCCAAATTCATACTTGTATGCAATTTTTTGAGTCTAAAGAAATCCTTCTTTTCTCTTGAAATTAAGGTCACTCTTGTTGTTCCCTTGGGAATGACATCTTATGGGGGAGAGTTTTTTTGAACTTGCGCTTAATTTCCAAATCTTTGTGGGGAGTGCAGCTGTGGAATTTTTAGGGGTTATCTTGTATCTTTATAAAATCCTTGATGAATGCATTTAGCCTCGGCTCTATGATTGCATCTAAACAAGATGACAGAACATTTACCTTTGGTCATGAAATATCTCTTACGGAAATTTCATTAGGATCCCGTTCTTGTACCTTTGCCAATTTTATTGACAAAAAGGGGGAGAATTAATTGTAGTTCACACTACAAATACATATTGTTTTCAGATCATTATGTAAGGGGGGGTGGTTTCCATGTGAGATGGAGCATTGACTAAGGGGGAGTAAAGTATCACCACAGTATTTTTGTTGAAGTTGTGATGCAATTGGACTTTGAAGTTGTGTAATAATACTATGACACTGTATAACAATGATTGAGAACCAATGATTTTCTCATTATTATAGCTACGGATTTTCAACAACGATGATACTAAACTTACAACCTTTGGGATCATTGGACTACTTGGAAGTGACGAAGATTTCGAGCATTGTTGAAGATTAGGCATGTGGAATAGGAGCTACAAAGTTTATTTATATAATTTTTGTATTACATATGTATTAATAGTTTTGCCACTAAAATTGACAAAGGGGGAGATTTTTAGAGCACTGCTTGGTCAAACTCGCATGCGTTGCTATCTCAAGCATGTTTGTCAATCTTAGTGATCAAAACTATATAGTCTTGATTTCTAGTCTACTATAGCTAAGGTCTCGGACTAGGATAAAAAGTGTAGTTGAGCTCAATAACTTCATGGCGATCATTATACAAGACGAAGGACTACTCAAGGAACCAATGGATCTTCATCTACTAAAAGGTATATGGATACTTGAACTTATCTATCACTCAAAAGTTTATCTACTCTATCTCCTATCTTGAGACAAAAGTCGTTTTACTATATAGACTAAAGATATGCACATGTGACATTTCGAGCTGAGTATATCTCGTTATTTATTTCTCGAAATGTGTGTTGGTAAAGCTTTCGCTTTAGCCAAGTTCATCTTTTCCTAGTGACGAAAGTCATGTTATGTTTCAATCACTTTGTAAATCGCTCTGACGAAAACTAGTTCGTGAAAAAAGATATATGACGTCCTCAGAGAATGTTTCAATGATTGAAATGAGAGTTTAGACTATATAACCATTAGGGGATATAAACATTGTTGTGGCAACACATACATGTATAAGTCCTTAACACTTGAACTGAAGTTTGCGAACTTTGAGCCCGCGAACCCAATCCGTGAACTGGCGTAAGTTATCGAACCCGAGAATATCTGCTGAAGTTGAAGCTCAGGTGCAGTCCGCGAACCCTGTATGCGAACTGACGGAAGTTCTCATCCCGAGAAATTCTGCTGGAGTTTATTAACTTCTACCGGTTAGCTTGAGTCCGCAAACTCAGTCTGCGAACTCAAGAGGTTATATCTGAAAACATTGCTCATGAACTTATTCTTAAATTACTAAGGTATGCTTTTGCAAACCGTGGCTTTATAGTTCATGATTAATGATTCGAGTGAATCACATCGTTTTTTATTCAATTGTGTCTCTTGTAGTACTTGAGATCTCATAGAAATTGAACAAGTCTCTAACTAGTTCATTTGAGTCATTTGGACTAGCTATGGTGAAGAAGAATATGGTTGATATGAAAGTTATCATTTGGCTAACCATTTGGTTGACTAATATTGAACCAACCATTGTACACATTTGGGTACGGTTACACAAACCCAAAAACGTCAAGAACATGTGTGTATGGCAAGCTAAGTTTTCGATCTAATGGTTGAGAGATATTAGCTTGTATCTAATCAGGTTTTCATAAAACGGTGAATATTGAATGCCTTGTTACTAAGCTAACATTAATTCCAAACCCTTATTTGAAAGACTATATAATGGAAAACTCTAGCCATTGGAAAAATTAATCCACGCACACATTTCTTGTGTGATACTAGTTTTCTCTAAGCTAGATTCAATCTCCATTAACCCTTGAGTTTTGTCTCTAAATTCGGGTTAACGACTTAAAGATTTCATTGGGATTATGAAGGCAGACCGATACTACCTATCTTGTAGTTTTGTGATCTGATCTTGCTAATTATATCTTACGAGTACAATTGTAATAATTGGCTTGAGATTTATATCTCCGAAAGTAAAGATAAAAGTAGTCACAAACATCTTCGTCTCATTGTTTGTGATTCCTTAATAATCTTCTTCGCTGCGTCGATTAAGTTTATTGTGAGGTGATTGATGAAACTGAGATGTTCTTTGGGAATATAGGTCTGGTTTTATCGATTGGTTCATGTTCACCTTGATTTATCAAAATACGGAACAAAACTCATAGGTTTATTCGTGGGATACGAATTTATCTATTACCTGTAGACTTTTCTGTGTGAGACAGATTTGTTTGCTAAAGTCTTCGACTTTGGGTCGTAGAAACTCTTGGTTGTGGGTGAGATCATCTATGGGAATCAAGTGCACAGTATCCTACTGGGATCAGATGCGTAGGAGCATAACTGTACCTTGGATCGGTGTGAGAATTGTTGGGGTTCAACTACAGTCCATACTGAAGTTAATTTGGAGTAGGCTAGTGTATGTAGCGGCTTAATACAGTGTATGTTTAATCTGGACTAGGTTCCGGGGTTTTTATGCATTTTCGGTTTCCTCGTTAACAAAATTATGGTGTCTGTGTTATTTCTATTCTGCATTATATTTTGTTATATAATTGAAATGATGCAGGTTGTGCGTTGATCAATCGATTAGAATATACGACCTTATTGGTAGTTGATTTAAATCGATTGACACTTGGATATTGGTCTTTGGTACCATCCAAGTTATCTTTCTTTGATTAGGCTCGCGAATCATATTTGCTTGAGTAAATCAAATCGAGAGATTGAGATAATAACTCCTTGAGTATTTTCTATTGATTGAGTCATGTTGATTCTCTATAAAACAACTTGGAGTTGTCCATACAGATTCCTAATCGAAATATTGGTTGAGGTTGTTAGACCCCCGCATTTTCAATCGTGATTCCTTTTCTCACAGAATGTACTGGTCGTGGAGGAGAAGCAATAATTGGCACATGTTTTAACTTCATACCTATATGAGAAGATTGCAAGTTATGTAAACATTTCTTGACATAACCTTCTACTAGAGGACACTTCTTCATGTTCAGTAATTCATGAGAATTAGTTTGTACATAAGAATTTCTCCTGAAGACAGAGTTTTCCTTTTCCAAGGATTTGCACTATTCATGGGATAAAGTAAGAGATGCACTTAGTTCTATTTTTCGACATGAAGTCTGTTAAGATCTGATGAATGCATCTCGATCAAATATTTTTCTCTAATTGAGTCTTCCTTAACAATACCTCAAGAACACTAATCTTTTCATGCTGTAGAGCAGTTTCTTGGAGAAGTTTTTTAATGTTCTTAGAGAAAGACTCAATCATGTTATAGAGATCACGTTCTTGATCAACATGCTTTTCAAATTCATCAATAAGTTGATCATGATCCTGAAAATCAATGATTTCGGGGAATTTTCTGAAATTCTGGTGAGCTTCTTTTCATCTTTTTCTAGAGTGTCACAAGCCTCATGAGAGGTGTAAGAGATGTCAACATATGATTGAACAATCCTTCTACCTTGGTATTCGGAAGAATCAACTAAGAAGTAATCCTTTGAGGTGTTTCCAAGACACTTGGCGTAATCGAAAGCTTTAGGAGACACTAGATATTCACATAAGAGATATTGTCCTCAGACTCAGATTGCCACAAACACAGACTTGTAAGGCCTTGAACGTGTTTTCCTGCTCTGATACCAATTGAAAAAGTGGGGGTCTAACAATCACACCCAATAATTTGATTAGAAATCTGTATGGACAAACTCCAATATACTTTTTATGAGAATCAACTAGATAGACAGACTCAATCCATAGAAAAGTATATCAAAGAGTTTGTGTCTCTATCTCTTGATTTAAATATTACTCAAGTAAACTGCGAGACTCAATTTAATACAAGAGAGATAAATTGGATAGTATCAAAGACCAATATCCAAGTGTCAATCAATTTAAATCAACAACCAACAGGTCGGATATTCTAATTGGTTAAACAACAATGCACAACCTGTATTATTTCAATTATAAAGATAAATAATATAATGCGGAAAATGAAATAACACAAACACCAAAATTTTGTTAATGAGGAAACCGCAAATGCAGAAAAAACCCGAGACCTAGCTAGTCCAGATTAGACATACACTTTATTAAGACGCTACAGACACTAGCCTGCTCCAAGTTAACTTCGGTCTAGACTGTAGTTGAACCCCAACCAATCTCACACTGATCCAAGTTACAGTTATGCTCCTACGCCTCTGATCCCAGCAGGATACTATGCACTTGATTCCCTTGGCTGATCTCACCCATAACTAAGAGTTGTTATGACCCAAAGTCGAAGACTTTAATAAAAAAATCTGTATCACACATAAAAGTCTATGGTAATAGATAAATACGTCTCCCACAAATAAACCTACGAGTTTGGTTCCGTATTTTGATAAATCAAGGTGAACAGGAACCAATTGATAAATCAGACTTAAATTCCTGAAGAACAACTCAGTATTATCAATCACCTCATAATCGTCTTAATCGATGCAGCGGAAAAAGATATTGTGGAATCACAAACGATGAGACAAAGATGTTTGTGACTACTTTTTATCTTTCCTATCAGAGATAGAAATCTCAAGACAATTATTATAATTATACTCATACGATATAAACATCAAGATCAGATCACACAACTACAATAAAAGTAGTATCGATCTAGCTTCACAATCCCAATGAAGTCTTTAAGTCGTTAACCTGGTTTAGAAGAAGAAACCAAAGATTAAAGGAGAATCGACTCTACCTTAGCAAACTAGTATCACACAGAATATGTGGGGATCACATTTCCCAGTTGCTAGAGTTCTCCCTTATATAGTCTTTCAAATCAGGGTTTGCAATCAATCTTTTCTTAGTAACAAAGCATTCAATATTAGCTTAGTAACAAAGCATTCAATATTCACCATTAAATGAAAACCTGATTAGATTCAAGCTAATATTTATCAACTGTTAGATCGAAAACATAGCTTGTTATACACACATGTAATGCATGTTTGTAGGCTTGTGTAACCGTACCCAAACTTGTACATTAGTTGGTTCAATATAGTCAACTAAATGGTTATCCATATGATAAATTTCATATCAACCATATTCTTCTTCACCATAACTAGTTGAAATGACTCAAAAGAACTAGTTAGAGAGTTGTTCAATTGCTTAGATCTTTATGTACTACACAAGACACAATTGAAGCAAAAATAATTTGATTCACTCGAATCGGTTATGAACTATATAGCCACGGTTTGCAATAGAATTCCTTATTTTTATAAAGATAAGTTCACAAACATCGTTTTTAGACATAACCTACTCAAGTTTGTAGACTGGGTTTGCGGACTTAAGTCACCGGATGGAGTTCACAAACTCCAGCAGAAATTCTCGGTTTTAAGAACTTCGCCAGTTCGCGGACTTGAAGCTCATGCACTTCTCCGGTTCTCTTGATCAACAAAGTTCGTAAACTTTGGTTCAAGGAATAAGGACTTATTCATATATGTGTTTCCACAACAATTCTTATATCCTCCATTGGTTATATTGTCTAAACTCTCATTTCAATCATTAAAACATTCTCAGAGGACGTTATATAATTGTTATTCACAAACTATTTTTCGTCAGAGCAGTATTCAAAGTGATTGAAACATAACATGACTTTCGTCACTAGGTAAAGATGAACTTGGCTAAAGAGAAATATTTACCAACATATATTTCGAGAAATAGATAAGCGGGGTAAACTCGGCTCGAAATACTAAATGTGTATAATCTTAGTCTATACAGCAAAATGACTTTTGTCTCAAGATAAGAGATAGAGTAGATTTACTTTTGAGTGATAGATAAGTTCAAGTATCCACATACCTTTTAATCTATGAAGATCCAGTTCCTTGAGTAGTCCTTCGCCTTGTATGATGATCTCCATGGAGTTCTTGAGCTTAACTACACTTTCTATCCTAGTCCGAGACCTTAGCTATAGTAGACTAGAAATCAAGACTTATAGTTTTGATCACTAACATTGACAAACATGCTTGAGATAGCAACGCATGCGAGTTCCACCGAGCAATGCTCTAACAGATTGTATAACTACAACTTTTGTTATAAGTTGTGTGCATAAAGCATTTTGAAGAAAAAAATTGAGCTGAAACCGAATTTACGAATATATTTCACTTTCACATTAACCTGCCATACATTTACATTCATTCAAGTTAAAAAATAACACAAGTGAATCCCGTTACAGTGTTAAAAATTTTACCACTATTTATTCTTTCCACTACAACACCAGCAAAAAACCATATCGCAAAAAAAAAAAGTATAACTCATGGGATCAGGGACAAGTTCATTGCTCGCAGTACAGAACATGGTATCAATCCCACTTCTATTTATCAGTCAGAGTAAACAATGGCTCCAAATTCCTTCTTACAAAACACTAGTCATCAGCGCAAATCAAACCTTCCTATACTTCATCCTTTTGTTTATTATACCCTCCTTCAAATCTACTAGGTATGCGGCTACGGCTGCGTCTCCTGCTTCTTGTGCCTCACCTACTAACACTTCCGCCTTTGGTTGGGCTTCGAGGACGACTATTACGGGCACCATAGGATCTTTCATGAAAGCTCAAACGAGAGTCATCCTCTAACCCAGAGATCATATTAAATAAATGCTTAGGAACACACAATATCTATCCAACATGTATTGAAAAATAAAAGATAGAAAAAAATTCACTTGCGCACAGAAAAAAAAAAAATAAAAACCTTTCACAAGGCTTTGCTTGATCAAATCCACGGCATCCATACTCTTTCTCTGATCTGTCTGAAAATGATGAAGGCCCACAACCCCTGCCTCCAAAACTGCTGCCCCCAAAACTAGACTTGAAACGTCCACCACGACCACCATCAGTTCCATGGGAAGAACCTCATCATTTAAACCTGTTGAATCTTAATTAAACACAACCCGAGTCGTCAACTTCGATACTGAACCTGAATTTGATCTTGAAAACCAGTCGTGAGTAGACTACTATAAGTCGAAAACTTCGTAAGAACGATGAATCCACCCATCTACAGGTAAGATTCCATCGGAATATTCCTTGAAACCTTAAACACACCCCTTTTCGTCAACTTCGATACTGAACCAGTCTCCGAGCTCGAAACCTGGTCACGAGTGGACGATTATTAGTTGGAAACTTCGTAAGAACGATGAATCCACCCATCTACAGGTAAGAATCCATCGAAATATTCCCTGAAATATTAAACACATCCCTTTTCGTGAACTTCGATACTGAACATGGCTCCGAGCTCGAAACCTGGCCGTGACTGGACTATTATTATTCGGAAACTTCGTAAGAACGATTAAGCCACCTATCTACAAGTAAGATTCTATCAGAATATTATCTGAAACCTTAAACACACCCCTTTTCGTCAACTTCGATACTGAACATGGCTCTGAGCTCGAAACCTGACCACGAGTGGAATACTATAAGTCAGAAAATTTGTAAAAACAATGAATCCACCCATGTACAGGTAAGATTCCATTAGAATATTCCCCAAAACCTTAAACACACCCTATTTCATCAACTTCGATACTAAACCTGTCTCCGAGATCGAAATGTGACCGCGAGTGGACTCCTATAAGTCGAAAAATTCGTAAGAATGATGAATCCACCATATACAGGTAAGATTCCATCAGAATATTCCATGAAGCCTTAAACACACCCTGTTTCGTCAACTTCAATATTGAACCTGGCTCCGAGCTCGAAACCTGGCCGTGAGTGGACTATTATGAGTCCAAAAATTTGTAAGAACGATGAATCCACCCATCTACAGGTAAGATCGCATCGGAATATTCCCCGATACCTTAAACACGCCCCTTTTCGTCAACTTCAATATTGAACCTGACTCGAATTTTTTTGTCGTAACCCTACTACGACCTTTATTAAAGGTTGCGAAAGGGTTTTTTAGAAAATAGTTTTTGTCAAAATACAGAAAAACTTTAGCGGAAGTGCATACCAAACTAGTTTTTAGTAGAATAGAGAAAAAATTTGTAGAAATGAATAAAATTTTACAGAAGTGAAAACAATTTAGCAGAAGTGAATAAAATAAAATATAACCATCCATTACAAAAATTTTACAGAAGTGCATTGTCATTGTAGAATGTATGTGATTGTTTACAGAGAAGGCTTCACGCTGTTTGCGGCTAAGATGACTGAGCCTTATCTTTGAACATCATATTTTGTTAGTGCAACTCTAATAAAGGTTGTCAAAGGTTGTCATGAAGTTAGTATAAAAAAGAACCACAAACCTGACAGAATTATGATAGTGTAGGCATAGTTGATGGTGTGGAATTGTATGCAGTAGGCTCAGGATCAAATCTCCCTGCAACCTCATTTTACAACATCTTATATTTTTATTTAAACAACTCTTATAAAGGTTGTTATACATTTTCATCAAAAAAAGGCACAAAATAATCCAAATTTGTGAAGTGTAAGGAAGGTTGATGAGTTAGACTAACACATAGTAGGTTCATGTTATTCATATTCGAATCCCCTCAACACTATTTTTTATTATCATATTGTGGTTGTCTTCAACAACTCTTATAAAGGTTTTTATACATTTTCGTAAAAAAAGATGCACAAAAAATCCAAACTTATGGAGTGTAAGGATGGTTGATGTGTTATACTAATGCATAGGAGGTTCATGTTCGAATCCCCTCAACACTACTTTTTATCATCATATTTTGATTTTCTTCAACAACTCTTGCGAAAGGTTGTGATATTATTATTCACTAAATTTCCGGAGGAAGGTTGTTAAAGCTAAAATGTCATCACAACTGTTTTTCTTAAAGAGTTGTCATTTGTTTTCTTGTCGCAACCCTTTAGTCATAAGGGTTGGTAACAATGACATATGAAAACGATTCCTTTAAAACCAGTTGTAAAATATAAGACTTTCTACGATGTTTAGCAAAGAGTTGTATATTTTCCTGTAGTGAGTGTTCACATAAGTTCCATTCTAGTTGTATGTCAAAGTGGATGGAAAAACAAAATACTTGTTCTATTTGCAGGTCTGTGATTCCCATAGCGGGGTCTTCTGATCCTTCAAGAACATCACAAGGTTTGAAATTAGGTCTTGTACCCATAGTATTTAATGATATCCTTTCATTAGTCTATTCAAATATATTAATTTTCTTTGTTTCTTTTTGAAGTTTTATTCTGATTTTTTTTATTAAGTAATTCTTGTTTTGCACTTCTTTTACTAAGTTCTACTGTCTAGTATCTGCTTGTGTTTTTGGAGCTATTGGAAGTTTTCAATCATTGTAAGAAGCCATACAAAAAAATCTTCTCTTGAATAAATTATTCAAAAAAATCTTCTCTTGAATAAATCGTTGCGCGTGTATAGGAAATAAATTCATGTGGCATATTATCAGCCAATATGTATGTTCTGGCTTAGTGTTCTGTTTTTTCTTGCCAAAAAACCATGAGGGTTTCAATCCGGCTTAAAAGGTACCCGTGCTTCTTTTTCAGCCAGTTATTATTCTTTTTTTTTTTGCTAGGAAATAGATATATATTAATAAAAATTAAGATTACAGAGTTATAGGATGAAATGGGGAGGTGTACTCTCCCATTCACCCATTGCATCATTCCTCCTACTAAATTTAACATCTTTATCTACCAGACTATTAAACTCTCTCCTAACATGGGAGAAAGAGTAATAAGAAAAATAATTCATAATTGATAAACAGTCATCTAAAATTGTAGAACTAGACCTGTAGTTGCAGGAATTCCCACGCTACACCCAACTCAAGAATTTATCAATATTTATGACACAATTTGAAGATTAAGGACTTACTTTATTAATATGATCTTAAAAGAATTACAATGATCAAGAACACAAGACACTTAATAAGATTTTCTCTCTCCTAAAAACTTTCTTAGCACTCAAAAATTCATCTCTCTCTCTGGAACTATTCATTTCCTTTATATAGGTATTTACATAGTGGATTACAGCTCATTTACAGCTAAGATTCCCTTTAGTTTCGGATCTAAATTCTTGCGATACATCGCAGTTTGCACCGCCTTAATCTTTCGTAGGTTTTATTGATTCATCGCATAAATGTCACGCCTTTCTCATGTTTCTGTCGTTTTCATCCGATATGTCATTCCTTACGTCATTTGATATGTATTGCAGAATATCATTGATGTATCGTAAACATGTATCGCATAACTGTTGTTTATTTTGCAAGAATATTGTTGTGACAATATTCTGATCCTACATCTTGCCTCTTCTCATATCTTTTCTACGAAGAAGGTAAAGATCATGAGAATTTAAATCTCTTGATTTGCCGCAAATCCCTATCTTTTCACACTACCTTCACTCTGACACGTCTCTGCATTCATCGCTAGATATTCTACGCGTGTTTCTTCTCTCATTTATTCCTTGACTCATCTTTTTTCACACGTCTCTGCATTCATCGCTGACCATTCACGTCTTTTCTTCATTAAATGCACTGATGTTCTCAAGAATCTTCTTCTCTTATAAATATCTTCTTCGCTAATCTCTCCTCTTCTTTTTACTTTCTCTTTTTACTTTTTCTCTGCAACTCTTTTGTTCTTCATCTTCTTCCGCAAATTCCGGATCTACTACTGTTTCAATCTTGTTTCTTTATTCTTCTTCATCTTAATCATCATTCCCATACTAAAAAATGGCTCCTGCTAAAAAATCAGGTCAACCTACTTTCCATAAACACCAACAGAAGTTCCAAACCTTAGGTTTCACACTTTCTGAGATCCCTGGTCAATCTTCAGACACTGATCTCTCCATTGATCTAGTTTCAGAATTTCCTTCTTCCAATAGGAAAATTCTTATTTCGCTAGGTCAATTAGAAGATGGCCTTCCTATCCCTCTTTATAACCCATATCTCCCTCTTTTTTATGAAATTATTTCTGACGTTAAATTTTCACGAGCAATCTTCCAATTAAGTGGAGATTGTATTCGTCTCATTCTCGAATATGCCTCTCGTGGAGCTGGTAAAGGATCTCGCTATCCAGAATCTGTGAAACATCCTGATTTTAAAGATATCCCAATTATTCCAGCGAAATATACCGTGGAGAATTTCTTTGCGAATTATCAAGTGATTCCCATGAAGAAAGATAGCACGTGTTAGGTTGTTCGTTTGAATAGGAATAAAAAGGTTGCGAAGGATAAACTTCTTATGCAAGATATAGATTATCATACAAGTAAAAACCAAGGTCCACGCTTCTCAAAAGATGATAAGTGGTGTAAATTTCCTCTCCTCCTTGAAGGTTCATATATTTCTGGCGCTCTCGATCTTCCTGCGAATCCTGCGAATCTTGCAGCGTATTGTCCTTGGGTTTTTAACTGGCCTGAAAGGAATTCTGAGGTATATTTCGCAGAATTTATCATTATTCGCAAATTTTGATAAATATATCATTCTTATTGATTATATTGAGATATCTTTTATCAGATTTAAAGAATGAAGCTTAATTATGTCAATACTGGGAATCCCAATCTCCATCAAATTTTGAAAACCTTCACAGATGAAGTAAGAAACAATCTTCTATAACTTTTAACAATATATTGTTGCCCATGTTTCTTATCTTTATATGTGATTGTTTTCAAGGAAATACCATTTGTCGCGGTGGTTGAAGCCAAAGATAAAGGCAAAAGAACAACAACTCCAAATGAAAGTTCTGGTGCTTCTCCTCGCCGCAATAAAAATCAAACCACTGACGGTCCTCCAAAGAAGATAAGAAAAACTCAACCACTTCCTTCTGATAATTCTCAACTCAAAGAGACTTCTACTATCGCTGAAAAAGATAATGAAATCGAAAAAAATAGCGGAATTAATAATGATGCCTCTATGGGCCCTTCAATGCATATCTCTTCCGCAAGAATTAGGTCTGCGATGGGTCTTTCTCAACCTGAGACTCCAATGGATCAATTGTCAAACATTTTTAGAAATCCCCTACAAGGTGTTGGAGATGAAGATATTACTCGTACTTGCGACTATCTATCAAAGATCTGCGACGCTTCAATCTTGACTAATAATAAAGATCTTAAAGGAGTCTCAAGATTTATTAACCCAGGTTTTCTTCATGCGTTAGCTTCGTTGGTATGCCCATTTCCTTCATTTTACTTGTAGTAAACTTTAAATTTGTCATGAGTATCAAAAATCTTTTACTTATCTTACTTATTTTCTTTTTTCATCACATTTGCGAACTTCTTTTTCTGTTGCTTCAGAATTAGAAAATAGATTATCATCATCGCAGAAAAGGCTTACTGATTCACAATCTGAATCTGCGAAACTTCTCGAGAAAAATAAGCAATACGAAGATGAAATCTCCATTCATCGAGAAAAATGTAAACAGTTGGAAGTAGCTGGAAATACTGAGCTTCTTAATAAAAATAAATCACTTGAAGTAGAAATTCAAGTTCTTCAACAGAAATTAGTTGATAAGGAGAAATTCTGCAAACAAGTTATTGGTATAAGTCTTCCCTTTTTTTTTTCTTTTTTTTTTTGAGCTTATTTGGGCAACCATTTTGCAGATGCCTATAATCTTACTGATGAAGCCATCATTCTTAATTCTTTTGATGAACCCATAAATGAAACCACTCTTGTTGAGCGTCTTAATGACGCTTTAAATAATTATTCAGATGAAAAAATTAATACTGAGCTTAAATATCATATCTCCCTTATGAGAATGGATTATAGATCTGTCTTGAGTACATCCAATAGTTTAAAGACTTGCAGAGATGAATTTAGATAAAAAATCAAAGTCTTAAAAGCCAAGAAGAGTGAACTTGAGAAGGGTAAAGAACGCATTACTCTTCAAGGCGCTGAAGCTTTATCAAAATTTCGCAATACCCTTATTGATACTAAACTTGAGAGAGATAGACTTAAGGATGAAAACATTAAACTTCTTAAAAGAGAAAAACAAATCTGTTCCCATCTTCTCATTCAAAGTGATGATGAATTCGCATGGGCTGCGACAATTCTCGATAATGCTAGGAAAAACTTAGCGATAGATGTCAGTCTTCATACCGATCAAGCAACATTGATACAAGAAATGATCCATGAAAGAGAAGGTTATTTATTGTTCCTCTAATATCTTTGTATTTTTTGTAGATTCCCAACCAGTTTCTAATTTATTGTTGTATCATCGCTAATCAAGGAAGATATTCCAAAAGGGTAGCAGAACTTGAAGAGGAAAAAAGTGGTCTTGCGAAAAATCTTGCTTCCCGTAATGAAAAAATCTCAAGACTGCGAGAGAAAATAAAGATATCCAACTCAAACTTGCGTAATAATCTTCTCACCGTTCGCAATAATTCTATTGAGAAAGTTTGCAAAGATAACGATCTTCCTCTTAGTCTGTATCCTTGTATTATGGATAATATCCCAGCCAGTTCTCAAGTACCAATTATTTCTGACAGTGAGGCTGAACATGAAAGTGAAGATGAGGAAGGAGCTAATGATGAAGATAGTGAAGACGAAGACGAAGATGAAGATAATGATGGAGATAAATAGCTCTATTTTTTCTTTTTGATTTTCTCCTGTATTTTTCTCTTTCTTTCTTGCGATAATTATCTGCGTCAACTTGTAATATTCTGCGAATTATCTGCAACTCCTGATATCTTTCAATATATAAATTCTTTTTTGCTTCTATCTGTTTGTTATTTATATGAACTTATCATATAATGATGAATAACAATATTTACCATTCTATGCATCATTCCCATACTTGCCCCTTGTTATTAATCTGCAATATGATAAATGAATTATCGCAAATAATGCTGCAAAAAAAAAATCTGTTATATGCTTCGCAGATATAATCTCTCTTGTGGTCTTATTTTTCCTTCCTAGTTAAAGGTCTTATTATGCCACTTTTATGCTACAAGATCGCAGGACATTCTTACTTTCATATGTAATAATCCATTGATCTTGTCTTATCATTTATTTTGATCTATGCGACAATATGATAAGTCTAAGCCATCTTGCGAGATTAATCTCTCTTTGCTTTTTAAGACTCATGACATTGGCGTCTTTTCGATGAAATCGCAGGACGTTTTTGCGATTTATATCCTCTTATCATTGATTTCATTTATCTCGTCTTTTGTTCTTATCGCAAAAACCCATTGATCTCATCTTAACATTTCTTTTTTGGCTTTTTGGCCTATTATGCGGCAATATGACGGGCCTAAATATTCTTGCGAATATAAAGTCCCATGACATTGTTGTCTGTGTCCCGCGACAATATGACGGGCCTAAATACTCTTGCGAATATAAAGTCCCATGACATTGCCGTCTTTTTTGATACACAGCTCCCTAATGGAGGGTATCGCCCTTATATCTCCCCCTGGTTGCCCCTTCAAGGAGACGTACTTCTTCCATACAAGACTAGCTCCTCCCTTCCAGTTCTAGAAACAACCAGTTGTTTTCGTAGCCTCTTATCCTTTATGCCTATATGGCTTATATTTACGAGACTACACCCTAGTGGGGTTTTCTTTGGGCCGAACACATCGTAAGTCAAAAATTTCCATGGATGGCCAGGGTAGGTTCATCCGTCCCGGGCACCCACAACTCAACCGTGTACCTCGGCGCCTTGATCATACTTTGCATTCCTTAGGAGAAACTCTCGGGCGCCCAACCAGGGTATAACCTTATATAGTTGGGAATCCAAGTTATCTCTCCTGGATGGATTTTCTATAATCCCAAATCTCCATGACTAGGTTCCAGAAGCAGTATAGCCTTTCCCATAGTCATGCAAAGAGATACCCCCTTTATGACGCACTTTAAGGACATTGCCTCTTACGGAATAGAATCCGCGAACTAAGGTGTACTCCATAAAAGTTCGTCCCATTCTTATATATTTTTAGGCGATTTGCGCCCGTCTTATGCATTTGCATTAAAAATTCTTATATGATTTGAAATCATCATCTTTTTCTTTCAATAGAAAAATTCTTATTTTTGAGCAAAGTTTTTCTTTTAATATTCTGTTTGCATATTTCTTGTTATTTTTGTTCTTCAACTGTTCGCAGCATGACATTGCTGCACTTATTTTCTTCTGTGACGAATGATTATTCGCAATACTTTGTTATTTGTTTATTTTCTTGCGAGAAATGAAGATTTCAAATTTTTTCCCAGCACCTTGCACTTGTTTATTTTCCTGCGAAGAATGAAGATTTCAACTTTTTCCCATCTTTTGCGCGATTAATCACCATTGATTCTTTTGGAACAAACTATTATTGTAATATATCCTTTCCCCGCAACTCTATACTGTCCACCATTAATTTCTCTGCTCTCTGAGTTTGCTTCCTGTTATGTTGCCAATTACGATTTCTGGCATTTCTTTCTTCCCAAGTATTAATGTCAACTTCATAACACTTTTTACCTTCAGACCAATCACCTTTAATTATCCCAATACCATGAGGATGCAGAAACTTTATGCATTGATGATATGTGGATGCTATGCCCAAGATTCCATGGAGCCATGGTCTTCCAATTAAGGCATTATAAGGAGATTCTATATCCACTACACAGAACTTAATTTTTGAAGATATCTTGTTCAATGGGATTTCCATAGTGATTTCTCCTTTTGGATTATTTGCAGTGCCATTAAAACCATAAATCTTGTAAGTTGAGGGGATTAATTCATCATCTCTTCCACCCATTGTACGGTAGGTATGATAAAATAAGATGTCTACCGAGTTGCCAGTATCAATTAAAACCTTATCTATTGCCCAAAAATCACTTGCTGCGTCACCATCATCTTCTTCTCCCTCTCTGTATTTTGGATTTATCTCTAACTTTACCACCAACGGGTTGTCATGCATCTTCCCTGGCTCTGGTATTTCTTGTGCAGTAAAAGAAATAACTTGTTTCTGCCATTCTTCTAACAGAGAAATTTTCGCAATATTCATCACCTCTCTTCCCTCTATATCCCTCGCAAATACTCTACTTAGCACATTATCATGGAAATCTTTTATTGTTTTCTGCGAATGTACAATTGAATTGCAAAATAGATTTTTTGCTATAGCTCCTACTTCAATGACAAATGTTTATGCGTCTTTCGCAACATTGACTCTACGAATTTCTGGTGCTTGCGACAATTATTGGGGTTGTGGATATCTCGCTAGAAAATGATTTAACTTCCCTTGTTCAATCATTCGCAGAATAATTCTTTTTACATTTCTACAATTATTCACAGAATGGCCATGAAAATGATGATAAGGACAGAACTCTTGTTTTTGGTTGTTAGGATGTGGTTCTTTCCCCATGTTCCAGGGTGAGGGTATATTCTCCATCAAAATAATCGCTTTCCAAATCTTGTCTATACTGGTATTTAGAGGTGGCAATTTGACATCTTCCCATATAATCTTTTGACCTCTTTGATCTCTTGAATAATTCTTCCTTTGTCCACCATAAGTCTCATGCGGTTGATCAAACCTTGGTACCTTATTATTGTTATTGCGATTATAGAAATTTCTCTCCTTTTCCAATTCCTCTTGATCTCTACTCCCCATTGCTACTATATTACGTTGATTATCAATCTCCATTTTCTCTCGCTGATTTTGGGAGGTACTTGCTACTGTATTAATCATCCTTGGTAATAAACTTCCATTTGTTGCGGCTGAACTTGTGCCTGCGAGAATTGGATATGACTCCATTTCATTTTGTTTTTCCTCCAAAGCGATATACTCTTCTTTCAATTCTCGCAGTTCTGTCACAGTGATTGTGTTTTTAACTATGAATACCTAGATATATAATAGATTTCTCGCAAACATAGCATTTATGAAGGATAAAATGAGATATCTTTCATCTACTCTTCCAGCCATTTCACTACACATTGTCCTCCATCTTAACGTTAAGTGCTTTAAACTCTCGCCAACTCTCTGCTTCAATCTAAACACATCTTCAATTCCAGGTCGTGTAGAGTTATTACTTATGTATGCTCCTAAAAAGGTAGTTTGCAAGTGCATGAACGAAGTTATTGTATTCTTGGGGAGACTTTCAAACCACTTCAATGCTTCGCCAGTTAAACTTGATGCAATGTATTTGCACAAAACGACATCATGGTTCTCCCATTGTAGCATGCATCGAATATAAGCTTTGATGTGTTGGACGGCACATGTAGTCCTATCAAAAATACTGGTCAACACCGACAAATTGCATTTTGGAGGTATCCCTCCTAATTGTACCTCTTGAGTAAATGGAGTCTTCGCAGCTTCTTCGATTACCTCATCAAGTTGTCTTCTTCCTCCTTTTCTTCTGTTATTTATAATTCCTCTCATTTCTGCTAATTCCCGAAAGATTTTCTCATTCCTATCAGAATTTTGCTCCATGGGATTTTTCAACGCAGCCTCTCTTCGTCTGCATTCATGCCTTTCTTGTCTTGCGATATTTCGTGCTTCTTATTCGACATCTTGATTTTGCCTTCTTCCTCGATTTTCTCCTTCTTGAATTTGCAAATTAATTTGCCTTTCATTTTCTTTTCAGCGAATTTCCTCATCCCTTACTGTTGCTCTTCGTTGCCTTTCTATATCTCTGCGAATTCTCTCATATTCCTCATTTAGATTATCATTATTACGATTTTGTACACGTCGTCTTTCTCGATTATCATGATTATTCTGACGCAAAGCTACTTGAATTTCTTGTTCTTCTACTTCAGCTTGCAATCTCTCTCTTTCTCCCGCTAAATGTACTTGCTCAATATAATGCCTCTGAATATCATCTTCTATGATCCTGCGATTTCTTCGAATCTCTTCATCGCATAACATTCTCCTTCTTTCTTCTTGATTTTCTCTCTCATCTTGATTATGTCTAATATCCAAAGTTTCACCGCGTGGAATATAACGATCATTTATCAAATTCTCGCAAATGTTTTGTATATGATGATTTTGTCTTGTTTCTTCTCTATATGATCTTGAACTTGATCTCATGCTGCTTCTTGATCTTCTGTTTTGCAACCTCAAATTTTCCATTCTCAATTCGTGATTTTGCCTTGTAAGATTTGCACGTTCTTCTGCCTATAATCTTCTTTCTTCTTGTATCCTTTGTCTCAAATCATCTACTACTTCATGCCCTTAATGAATTGTTCCTCCATCCACTTCTTGATTTCTTTTCTCTTCTTGATTTTCTGCCTCTTCTATCGAATTCGACCTCCAAGTATGCACACTTACTCTATCATAATCCTCATTTATATCTTGTGCTTGTGTTTGTTGATTTGGTGGTTGAATTGAATTTTCTACTCCATTTCTCATTCTACTTCTTCCTGATCTAATCCTTAAAGATTCTTCCAATTCACCTGTTCCTTCTCCTGCAATTCTTTTACTTCTTCTCACTGTTGTTGGTGGTTCTGATGTATTTATTCTTCTCCTATCCATTCCTTCAATTCTAATAATTTCTTCAAACCTTCAAATTGCAATTTAAAATTTCTCAAATTGATTCTCCCTGTTTCTGGACGCCAAAATGTAGTTGCAGGAATTCCCACGCTACACCCAACTCAAGAATTTATCAATATTTATGACACAATTTGAAGATTAAGGACTTACTTTATTAATATGATCTTAAAAGAATTACAATGATCAAGAACACAAGACACTTAATAAGATTTTCTCTCTCCTAAAAACTTTCTTAGCACTCAAAAATTCATCTCTCTCTCTGGAACTATTCATTTCCTTTATATAGGTATTTACATAGTGGATTACAGCTCATGACAGCTCACTTAAAGCTAAGATTCCCTTTAGTTTCGGATCTAAGTTCTTGCGATACATTGCAGTTTGCACCGCCTTAATCTTTCGCAGGTTTTATTGATTCATCGCAGAAATGTCACGCCTTTCTCATGTTTCTGTCGTTTTCATCCGATATGTCATTCCTTACGTCATTTGAGATGTATTGCAGAATATCATTGATGTATCGTAAACATGTATCGCATAACTGTTGTTTATGTCGCAAGAATATTGTTGTGACAATATTCTGATCCTACAAGACCAGCTAATCTGGTTAGCGCTTTTATTCAGGGTTCAGGGTTTAAGGTTTAAGGTTCAGGGTTCAGGTTTTTTGCATCTCATTTTATGGTAATCTTAGAGCAATTCAAAGTCTTGAGCCATTTGACAGCTTCCCATACTGCCAAACTTTCAGCCTCCTATGAATCACTAGCTAGCCCTACAACTGTTTTGTAGTATTTATAGTTGCCTGCTGCATCTACCAAGATTAAGTCAATACCAGATCTGTTAGAATTTTCATCGAAAGAAGCATCCACATAAACTATGACTGAATCATTTGGAGGATCATCTGCAGTAACAGAAGAATAGCCAGAATCTGAAGATTGTCGTTGCACACCATTATTGTCAACATATAAAATATTCAAAGATTCCTCCGCTAATTTTCTTGCTAATCTGGAGTCACTAGAAGGGTTGACTAGCTTTCCTTCAAATATATTATAACATCTTTCTTTCCATATGCTCCAAGAAGTTGTGAATATGTATAGCCTAATTGTTATCGACTATAATTACCAGATAAAAGTTTTTTAATCCAATTGGAGATAGTGATACTGGTCCCAAAATCAGGCAGAACTAAATTACCATGACTAACAGATTCCCACAATGTTCTAGAGAAGCTACACTGAAGAATGATATGTTCAGTTGTTTCATGCTGGCTATCATTACACATGTTGCAATAAGTGTCTTGATGAGAAGAATACTGAGCAAGCTTACATTTATATGGGAGAATATTTTCAAAACATTTCAAAATAAACAATTGAACCTTATGCATGACACTAGTTCCCCAAAGTTTTTTTTTAAAGAGGGGTATTAGGATTGGCAGAGATAGGACTGACAGAACTAGAAGTATTACTAGTAATTGTCCTATAAATAGACTTAACTATAAGCGAGCCATTCTTATGGCCAGATTAGTCTGTCTTGACCAGATATATGGATTCTAGTTTTTAGGATATTTTGGTTGTTGTTAGTAGTGAAGAAAGATTCAATCAGACTCACATTCAAACTATGAGTATCATAATCAACTAACTTAGCAACATAATAATTAGGGTTAGGATAAGAGCTACATAAAGGTGAAGAAGCATTCCTAATCCAAGTGTCCCTAAAAGCACTAATATGCTGACCATTTATAACTTTCCAAATGGCATGAGTTTTAAGAATCTCAATACCAGTACAAATACTAGTCCAAACCCAAGAAGGTTGGCTAGTTTTTCTATAGTGAAGAGGACGGAAATCTCTAAAGCATTTACACTTTAGGATAATAGTTCATCAGAAGAATGAATGAGTTTGCAAGCTATTTTTTTTAGGATAACAACATTCATATGTTTAAGTTTTCGGAAACCTAAACCACCTTGGGTTTTATGAGTAAAAACTCTGTCCCATCCTCTAAATTATATACCTTTATGAAAGCTCTTACCCCACCAAAATTCTCTCTGAGTCTTTTCTATTTCCCGGATAGTGGTATCAGGGAGAAAGAAAGAGTTCATGGTATAAGTTGGTGTAAATATAAGACATGATTAACTATAATGGATCTTCCAGCTTGATTAAGTTGGATTCCTTTCAACTTAGCTAATATTTTATAAAACTGATCAACTAGAGGAGCACAAGTCTCAACTCTAGATCTACCATGAAAAAGAGGTATAGCTAAGTACTTTTCATTCAATTCAACTTTCCTAACATTTAAAGTTCTGATAATTGACACACAATGATCTGGGTGTACATTTTTACTAAAAAAACAAGATGATTTTTCAAAATTAATCATCTATCCCGAGATGAAACCAAAATCTTTAATTAAGGACAAAAGATTATTAGCCTCATTGTGGGTAGCTTTAGTAAAAATTAAGCAATCATTAGCGAATAATAAATGATTAATACTCGGAGTTTCTTTGGTAACTTTTATTCCATGAATTTGATGAGTTTCCTCAACATGTAAGAGATACATAGAAAATGCTTCCATACACAGAATAAAAAGGTATGGATACAATGGGTCTCCTTGCCTTAGAAATATAGTGGGTTTATAAGAAGGACAAGGAGAACCATTGAGCAAAACATAGATATTGGTGGTGCTGACACATTGATGTATAAGCTCACACCAATGGTCAGAGGACCCAAATCGTTTAAGCACATTAATTAGAAAAATCCACTAAACTCTGTCATAAGCTTTTGACATATCGAGTTTTAATCCCATAACCAGTTCTATCCTTCTTCTTTTTCATAGAATGCACCAGTTCATGCGCTATAATCACATTGTTCTGAATATTTCTATTTGGAACTTATGCATACTGATATGGGCTAATCAGTTTACAGGGCAATGGTTTCAATTTATTGACCAAGATTTTTGAAATAATTTTACAACTAGTATTGCACAAAGAGATTGGTCTAAAGTCAGCTGAGGTTGCTGGATTTTCAATCTTAGGGATAAAAGATAGAAATGTGTGGTTTATTTTTTTAAGCAAGTGTTTAGATTTAAAGAAACTCTTTACAATATTCCACACATCTGTTTCCACAGTTTCCAGATGTTGCATGTAAAAGCCCGGTGGAAAACCGTCTAGACCATGGGTAATCCAAGATTGCATTTTCTTAATAGTATCACTAATTTCTTGCAAGGTTATGGGACTCAAAAGCTTGTCATTATCCTTATTAGTTATGCAAGACTTTATGCAATTAAGGATATAACTGTTTTGAAAAGGATTAGTGGTAATGCTTATGGATTTGAAATGAGATGTTAGCAAGTCTTCAAGAGTATTTCTATCCTCGTACCAGCTACCATCATTCATTTTTAGAGCACTAATGTGATTGAAATTCTTTCTTCTATTAACATGTGAATGATAGAAGCTAGTACTTCTATCAAAATCCCTAATGTAGTTTATTCTAGATTTTTGGGCATGAAAATATTCTTGTATTTTCTGCCAATGATCTAGATATTTTTCAACTTTCCTTATAGCTTCCATATTCCGTATAGTATTATTATTACTAGATAGAGTTTGGAGTTGATTTTCTAGAGTCTTCACTTTATGGTTAACATTACCAAAGTACTGAATATTCCAGTCTTTGAGACCAAATTTTGCAAACCTTAGTCTATTGATTAATTGGTAAGGAGCAGAACCACTAATATTTTAACTAAAAGAGCTCCTAATGATCTCATGAGAAGAAGGATCACTAAACCAGACTTTGTAATATCTATACGACTTTTTACCTTGGTGAGAGTGAGGGTTAGTCACCAGGATAATTGCAGAATGGTCAGAACCAGCTGTTTCTATGTAAAACAGTCTAGCATTAGAATAATGAATTAGCCAGTAACCATTTACAGAAGCCCTGTCAAGCCCAGATCACTTAGGTCATTGGCATCAAGGATGGATTGAATAACAGGAAATTCATAAGTAGTAGGAGTTGTAAAAGTGTATCTTTCATAATCATGCATTGTAATGTTCAGATCCCCAATAAGAACCCAAGGGAGATTATCCCTAGCTCCTATTTTACTGATATAATTCTATTGTTCCAACTTTTCTTCTAGGTATAAGAAACCATAGAGAAAAGTTGCTAGGAATTCCGGTTTGCTAGGATCATACGAAATGATGGTATTGATCATTTAATCTATGTTTTGAACAATATCTAATTGAAAACCTGTTTTTTTATAAAAGAGCAATGCCTCTTGAAAGGCCAACCGAGGGGAATATATATCCAATTATTAGGATGCCTGAACCTTCTGAGGTATTGGATCATTTTATTAAAATTGTTTTTAGTTTCACATAAAAAAAAACTATGTCAGGATTTTGACTATTAATCATGTTCCAAAGATCATTCCTAGTTGTAGGGTTGCTGAAGCCCTGGAAGTTCCAAGACAGAATTCTCATAGTGTTAGTATGAGAATAGGAACTAGGTTTACTTTGGAACAATTCCAGATAGCACAAACAATTCAATCTATTATGATTTAAGGGAGGAATACAAAATATGCAGAGATGAATATGACCTAAATTACTATGATTGATTGCAGATTAAGTTATGATTGCTATCTAAAGAAGAGACATGAGTAATATAAACAACCAGTAATATAAACAACCAGTACAACAGTAGGACAATCAGGGAGTAAGTAGGTTGCAAACAAAGTAATTTTGAATGGGTGAAGATTGATAATATAAACAAATACATGAAGGGGTTTGCAATTATTAGAATTATTAACCAAAATAAGATGACGAAAATTGAAAACGCTAATTTTGTATCTAATCACACTACAATTAGGAAAAATTAAGACAAATTAAGTAAATCGACACCCTAGATTTGTATCTAACAGCATAGGATAGAGATTTATCAGGAAAGCTTAAAGGAATCAAAAAATTAAGATTTGAGAGAAACGAGATAGGGAGAACCTGATTTGCGTTACTAATTTGCGATTCAATAGCTGGAGCATGGTGAATTCCATTTGGTTCTCTTGCTAAATTTTCTGCTTCCTCCATGTTCAGATCCTCTTCATATACAGCCTTGGCTTGGATCTCCATTTGACCACCACTACCATCCTTGAGAAATTTTGAAGAGTTCTGGATAGGGTTTTGAGAGTGTAAGAAGGTCGAGTTATCAAGAATGACATAGTTATCTTCAATTTCATCATCCCTTACTCTTTTATTTTTCCTAGTATCCGGCCCATCATCTTCCTGTACCAGCCCATCATCGTCAGATTCTTTAGGCCCATTACTGTTTCCACCACTCTCCTTACTGAGCATGGCTTCGACCATATGAGCATGCTTACCATAATATTCTTTGAATTTTTCATCTGTCAATATGAAGATAAATATATCCCATGCACGCTTATCATATTTATCATCATCATGATCAATGACAAAACAGTCTGGACAAATACTTATTGGTTGCTTTTCAAAGTGGTACTTGACCCATATTTTTTGCTTTGCCGCATTCCACAACCAGTTTCCTCTTTGAGTGGCATACTCAAATCCACCTCCACCTTTGTTGTAACACATCTTCCACGAATCGTGTATCCTCTTTTCCCTTCCTCAGAAATTATCTTACCCATGTATTTAAGCAGCTTCTCAATTATCCCATTATCGACGTGTTCTAAACTCAAACCAGTAATTAGCACTGAAAAAACATGGTGGGTGAACTTATAATCACCCAGCAGAGTTACTGGATCATAGTTTTGCAGCACTATGAGATGATCCTTAATGATCCATATAGTTTTCACTAGAAAAATATTCAAGTCCTCAGGGCTCTTGAATTTGAAAACATACAGGTTTCTTCCCATTACATTTATATCAACTTTTAGTCTTCTCCAGATGATTTTCACCTCCTTCTTGACTGCATCATCATCTAGTTCATCTTTGGAGATTATTTTCCCTATAAGATTGTGGCACCATTGGTTAGAAGCTGTATCAATTTCCGCTTCTGAGATAAGACTACTCCTCATATTGGAGCTTTCCACAGTAAGGTTAGTTTCCCTCATTTTTATAGTTCGCGCTACGATCTTCATCATGTGAGACATGCATTTTGTTCCTCTGGTGTTATCCTCTCTTTGATAAACTCTTATTCTTTTTCCAGTCGATTTATAGATAGCAGTAGGTTTAGGGTTTCTGTTAATATAACAAAAATTACCTAGTATAACAAGATTTTCTTGATAAGGATTATGAGCTATACGGAGATATTCTGGAGGAAAATAAGGTTTTATTTTAGGTATGTGAAATTTGAATTTTTTTTGGAGCGCTGCCCTAATCACTGTATTACCTAATTTACCCTTACTGGTACTGAGAACAATCTTCTTCAAAGGATTGTGATCATGGTGATGAAAGGATGAAAGGAGGATTTTATGTGAACCTTGGATTGGTAGCATACACCACTGATATGTGGGTCAAATAAGACGAGAAATAAGCTAATAACACCACTATTTCTACTTTAGAGACATTTTGATAGAACAATATTTTGGGGACCATAAAAAATTTGGGGGGACCTTTGTTTTTTAAAGGAACACTAACCTACATTTATAAGGGGTGTCTTAAAATGTGGACATGACTAATTTTCCCTCGTACCCTAATTAAGATTATCACTAAACCAGTTTTAGATTGACCTAATATATAACTGTTTTATATTAACCTAATATAATCTATTAACACACAAAAAAAAAAAAATCAGACCTACCCTACCTCATTCTTCTTCTTTGGGTCTTATCTTCTTCTTCTTCTCAACATCGTATTCATCGATTAATCGTCGATTCATAAAATTTTCATCGTCGATTACTCGATCGAATATAAGAATGGTTCTTCGAAATCAAACCAAAAGACTCACAGGAAAGGGTCCCCCATTAGCACATCTAACAAATCAGCCAAGTGAATTGGATATTCACAAAGAAGTGGAACCGGAAGGTGAAGACACAATCGTTCCTGAAACTGAAATGGGAAAGATCCGCAGGTATTTTCAACCAAACCCATTAGTTTTAATTTTATTTTGATTCGTTTAATTGAATAGAAATCATCAAAATAGGGTATGAATGTAAGTTACAGTGCTAGGTTCGGTTAGGAGGAATTTCACAAAAACCCTAGTTTGTTAACCGAACTTCCTGAAAGGAAGAACATGAAGAATAGTTAGGTTGAATAGGAATTAACACTATGTAACCGAACTTAGAGTTCAGTTGTTTCGCATATTTTTCGAAAACCATCTCCTAACCAAACTCTGCCAATTTTACAAAACGAAAGGAATTTCCCTTGCAACCGAACTCTCCTAATTTAGTCACTATTTTGAGTTCTCAGCTAACCGAACTTTGTCAAAAAAATTCGGTTAGTTCGCAAAATGTTTTAAAACACTTTCGTAACAGAACTCAAAATATTAGGAAAAACAAAACCAATGCAACCGAACTGTTCTAGTTTTATCAATATGTTGAATGTTCATTTAACCGAATTCTGTGAATTCTGTTCGGTTGTTTCGTAATTTTTTGGAAAACCCTCTGCTAACCGAACTCATTCCTAATTTCCTATAATTTGGAAACATGTTGAGTTTGGTTTGTTCTCTAAAAACCGAACTCATTGATAATTGCATACATGTAGAGTTCAGTTTGTTCGCAAGAAAAATGACAAACCGAACTCTTCCCTAATTTCATATAATTTGGAGTTCGGTTGTTTCGCAAAAAAAACTATACCAAACGAACTCTTCCCTGGAACATAATTCTGATATAGTCAATCATTTATCGATTTATCTAATATCTTATTTTTTCTTGATTAGGGGCAGAGGAACAAAATCAAACCAACCTTCACTGGAAGACCTGAGAACTCCCACGCCTCGAGGAAAAATACACTTAGGTGTCAATAAGCTTGGAACCAAATATGTTAAGAATGAAGGAGGGTCATCACCGGGTGTTGTCAATAGAGATAATGTTGACAATGTAATCCAACAAGTTCATCAAGAGATTGTGGAAGAGATGGGTACTCAAGAACATAATCAAGGTGGAGAAGAGGAACCACCTGAAGAAGGAGGAAATGAGGATAGAGATAAGGAAGATGGAGAGAAATAAGGAGATGACAATGATGACAGTGAAGAAGATGGAGATAATGAAGATGACGAATCAGAGGAGGAAGAGGGAGAGCAATAATTAGAAATAGTAAAAAAACCTAGAAAGACGCCTAAAAAGCCTTATGATAGATATGCATACATTCCTGATGATTATTTGTGTTTGACGCCAAAGAACCCAACTTATGGTATTCCAAGAGATGGAGGGGAGGTATTGCTTGGCTACAAAAACTCATGGGCTGCCAAGATCTTTTCTACAAAGGTATTTAATCTTATACATCAATATTTCTTAGTCATTTTATTATATTTTGACATATATTTTTGGGTATATATTAGTATATAAGATATGATGTTATATTTGTAGGATCATAATAATGATGTTCGTATTTTGAAACGTCAAAAGAACAAGAAATGAAATATAGTGAATGAGTGTGATGAGGTTAGGTTGGCGGTATTTGATTGTGTGCTATGGAACGCGATACAACATGCGCACAATTTTTTTGATGCTTTCACTGTTTCTGCATTTGTCGAGAGGATTTATCCACAGAAGGATACCTTTCATATACCATTTGGCAAGATGGCAATAACTCCGGATGATTGCAAGAGAATCACATGCCTACCAATTACCGGAAAAAGTGTTCGAGCTGGGTACGATCCCTCCATGAGTTATGAACTTCTAGAAAAGTTGGTGGAAAGGTGTCTAGGATGGAGTGCTGATAAGGCACAATGTGAGTTTAGACGAGCTGCAAAAACGCCTGATGAAGGTGACGAGTATAATGAGTTCAACCAAGACCGGTCATACAAGAAGAAGTTGAAAAAGATCAAGTTGAAAGTCTTGTTTTATGAGTTTGGAGGGACGAAAGATTTGGTTTCTCAAGGAAAGTTGGTCATGACAGAGGAGAAGATTAAACACCATGTGACTGCTTATTTGTTATCAACTAGGAACCATTTTCTTCCCCAACACTTCAGGTCACGTGGTAAATTCCCATTACCTCCAGCTATTGGACCCCCTTCATGAGGTTAACAACTACTGTTGGGGAATTTCGGTTCTATCATTCGTCCAAGCGGAGCTCAGAAAAGCTTTGAGGCTTAAGAGTTTATATTTTGGAGGCTTATACACCCTTGTTCAGGTACCCCATTAAATTATCCTTTGTGTGTTTCAAGATATATTTGCTAAGTGAATGAATGTATTTTCATACTAATGAAGATATATTTACTAATTATATTTGTGGTTTCTTCTCATAGGTTTGGGTTTACGGCCACTTCCCTAAACTGAAATTGGCTTATGCTCACACTCCTCGGCCTTATGGGAAGTCTACAGCTGGTAAATATGAATTTTTGGACTCCCAGGAGAAGGGTAAGAAAAACAAGTTTTTGAGGTTGAGAGAGACATTAGATAATGCAATGGTTGAAGATGTGCTTTTCCATACATACAAAATTCAATCAGATGATGAAGAAGAAGATGTTGAGGCTGTTGATTTCTCACCTATTTCGGCTTATAATGGACCTTTGTTTTATCCTGGTGGATGTAAAATGTATAATACTCGAAGAGTATTATGATAATTATCATGTGTCCAAAGTGTCCCAGAAGAGGAAAAATTCAAATTCAAGGTGAATAAGATGGGAACTAAGAACACCGAAAATAATTTTGTTCCAAAATAAGATCCTGCTCCATCAGTAGACCAATGGAAAAACCATAAGGATTATCTTATTCCAGTTGTAGAGTTAGAAGATTGTTATGATGAGCCAAATGCTGCTGAAGAGGGTTATTTTGAATGGTATGAAATTTTTTCTCATCCTCGTGTAAAAAACACACATCAACAAGCCTGTGCTGAGAAAGCAAAGGCGAAGGCAGTGGAGAAAAAGGCTTAGAAAATTATGAAGCATACCCCTACCTGTAGTGATGAGGCCTTGATCTTATGGAATATGGCGGTAACATATTAACTCTTATTTTTGCTTTTCTTAATGTTATAAAATTATGAAGCATACCTCATATTTGCTTTTTAAAATTTAGAAAATTAATACTTGTTTATGATTTTCATTGAAAAAAGGTGAAGTCAAGTGCTAAATTGTTGAAGAAAATGATGTCAAAAATCCGGAGTGGATACCCGATGAACACTACCGAACAAATCGACCTCTACAACCAATAGACTAATGTTTTTTTACCCAACACCGTTGATCAAAGCCAGCCAATGCCGCTGAATAGGGGTCGACGAGAAGGGCAAGGTTCAAGTCGGATGGTTGAACAACAAAGCAGTGGAGATGACACTCGTAGTGATGAAGGACCAGCTAAACCTCGTAAACGCAAGAGTAGAAAAGTCTCACGCAGTGGTCATCGTCAACGAGTGATTGAAACAATTAGTACTTTGGTTTCTTGTATTTGGAAGACCTTTTTATTGCGGATTTGGTAGTTTGTTTTATTATGCTTCGAAGACCTCTTTATTTTGGATTTGGTAGTTTGTTTTCTTATGTTCGTGTGGTTCCAACAATTAGTTATGTGGATTAGTAAATGAATTTATTAATTTACTAATTAATTTTGTTTTAATGGATTAGTTCGCCAATTAGAATCATATATGTTTCATTATAAAACAATGTTACAGAAATCTTAAGGTAGTTTGGTTAGTAGACTGAAGCTCGTAAGGAACCGAACTTTGTTGTGTTTCAGTTCGATTTGATCACAATTTTGAGATACAACCGAACTCAACACTATCAAAAATATTAGAAGCCTCAGAGTCAAATTCGGTTACACAGTTTAAAACTGTAGGTTACCGAACTAAGTTGTTCGGTTACCTGCAAAAAACAATTAACAAACTGAACCTTAGGGTTCCAAAAAGAATGTTCTGTTCGGTTACTTGTACAAATTTACCAGGTAACCGAACAAAACACTAGAAGGTCAGAATTATTGTTACACAGTTTAGTTCGGTTATATTTCAAAATTTTACATACCGAACTATATGTTTGACCAAACATGGTACTTGATCTGACTCAAGTAACGACCATATTTATTTCCATTATACACCCCAATAGTATAAATACGTGTCTCATTGTTCATATTTTGTTATACCATTTCATAAAAATGGTAGTTCCTAGTCATAAATTTACTCTAGAAGAAGATCTTTCTATTTGTAGAAACTTCGTACTATGCTATCCAAAGAGGGGTGAAGAAGGAAGAGTGTATGGTATTATGAGTAATAGTTTTGGGGGGAACATTCATGAGAGATTCTGCGATGACACAGGTAACCCTCATAACATAGACCAACTACCTTTGTTCATTCTATTTGAAAAGATTCGAGAAAGAGTTGTGGATTTTTTAATTTTGTATCGGATCGTTGCGAGGAATCGACTTAAGGGTGAAACATACGAGGAAATAGTTTTAATGTCAAAGAATGAATGGCGACGATGGAAATTCAAGGATTTCAAATATGAAGATCATTTCCGCATCCTTAGAGACTTTTTCATAATGCGTTTTGGGTATTAAGTCTTTTGTAATTTCATTTCGGCAATGTCTTATAATTTCATTTCCAAACCGAACTTATGTCATGTAAGAGTTCGGTAATGTCATTTAATGTTCTTTCTTAACTGAACTTAGATTTATTGCATTGCAAATAACACAAAAATAGATACCAAATGACCCTAAATAAAGACCAAATACCAAAAAACACAATCTTTCATTCTTATGTTGATTTACAAAGCATACTTAGTCTAACTAAAGGTACATTCAATCATCCGAAAGGGAAAGAAAACCTTCGTGTATAAATTTTTTCGATTCCTTCAAAGCTTTCCACATCTCCATGTTATGTTCATACATAACGCACCAACCCAACATTGTGTCGGGGTTATACTCATTCCAATAAGAGTAAGTGCATATCGGAGGCAATGAATAATTGTCTTGTAACCAAAGGCCTATAAAATGGTTGTTATTAATCAACGCAATCACCACTCTCCTACTTCTAAGTTGCTCGACACAGATGGTTGTTTTCGGAGTATATGTGAAACTACCACATTTTGAGAAACATTGAACCACACAATGGAAAGCCTCGACGATTAAGTGGCCACATATCGGCATGCCCATCCAATGATACCTTGTGATTGGATTGCCCCTGTAGAGATGGCTTTGATACCTAACAAACTGCATATTCACACTATCATCATCATCGGACAACATTATCTTGTAAAATTCCGGTTTCTCCCTTAGCTTCATCAATAACCTTTGACGGATATAAGTGATTTGATTATCATTATATAGCTTGGCACCTTGAGTGAAAAGCCCTAGTTGTTGTACGACAACGTGGAAACCGCAATTTTCATCCGGAGGGACGTTATTGGTGGATATCACATAAACTCTAATGTAAGTCGGTAGCTCTTCCATGAACCTTTTATCAACAAGAGGTGGTGTATCATAAATTGGAGTAGGTTGAGATGGTAACATCGGTCCTTTTTTCTTTATATCCCGTTCACTTGTTTCGCCCTTTTCAATTATATTCCTACCCCTTTTCTTAGAAGCTTGTTGGTATTTCGCCGCGGCATGCTCATGCCCCGAAGGATCTCTATTAAAAGGGGTCATTTCGGTAATCCTCTTACCCAACACCTTTGCATAGTCACTAACTTGTTTTTTGGTTTCTTTTGTTCTTGGCTTACCTTTGCCCTTGCCTTTATTTGGTTCTTGCACATTCTCCGATGTCTGAGGATGAAAGATTGGCCGCATGTCATCCCAAAAGATTTTCCTTTCGAGTTTGTTCATGTTCTGGTACCTCTCGATAACGATTCTTCCCATTTCATTATCACCAAACTCTTCTCCGACATCGCCCTTCGGCGGAGGAAAAAAACTTAAATGTTGTCGATATGGATCTATATCTCTTAAAGGGATTACGCCATGTTCATACTTAGCTATCATGTGGCGACAAGGGAGACCCATAGATTTCATCATGTTGCAAACACACACCTCGTCCGGCTTGGTTCCACATATGTCGATAAAATACACCTCAACCATTAACCTCTTAATACAAGCATGTGAAACATTATAGTGGAGTCCCTTGAAAAACCGAAGATCCTCCATTTTATTGATGTTACCACCTTTGTCTACAATCTTTTTGTACTTCATGATGCGGATTTTTGAAACTTCTCTTTAATTATATCAAACTCGCGGTTGAAGTAAACCTCCATAGCGTTAAACACCACCATAAAATTATCGACACATCCAAAGAGATTTTTCTTCAATCGGTGGTGAGCCGATTCTACCAAACTTGTTGCTTGATTCCCAAAGTGTTTATGGTGGTTGGTAAAAGCATAAACGAAGCGCTCTTTGTGCGGTTCCAACCATTGCTTCACCACATACGTTACAATATCCTCCAGATATTCGGGGCTAGACCAATGTTTAATAAATTCTGCAAGATTTAGATTATATTCTTCTTCGGTGAGAGACCAAGTCAATGCCTCCCATTCCCCGGAAAAAACAACCCATTTAGCATGATTTATGGTGTGTTGTTTATCGAAATCCTCTTTTGCACCCGCTTGTTCATCTTCCGATAGCTTACTAATCTCTTCCAATGCTTTCCTCTTAGGTGGACAAAGTTGATGCTTGCACCTATTCATCACATTGCACCATATATGAAATGTACAAAACATATTATGTGCCAATGGGAAGACTCTCTCTATTGCGTTCATCAATTCTACTTCATTGTCCATCACTATAACCCCGGGGATATCATCATCTCGGTAGATCGCCTTCACTTGTTGTAGCGCCCAAGTGTAAGTTGGTTTTAGCTCGTCCTTTGGAAAACAAAAATCAACCGTAAACGGTGATTTGGTCGACGTTCGACCAACAATGTTCAACAATGGAATATCATATTTGTTTGTCTTGTAAGTTCAATCCATTATAAGAACTTCATGGAAGCATTGAGCCAGTTGAACACTCATCGGATGAGCAATGAAGAGATGAGTTATTTATTCTTCCATCCCAACCTTCTTTTGAACCGCGTAGCCTTTCTCTTGAGCCAACAAAAACAATTGTTGCATGACTTTTCTATCCTTCCATTCATTCATTTTAATTGTCTCAATTGCATTGTAATAAGTGAAGAATAGCATATGGTGAAATTCTCATTCTCCTATATTTAGTAATTTTCTCCATTTCTTGAGAAGTGAGCCTTGCGGCCATTGCGTGTCCTTCAAGATCCTCCGGACGAGGGTGGTTGTGATGACCTACCACCTTATTCATAGATAAAACCCATCCTTTCCTTTCTTTGCACTTAATAAATAATAGCTTGAACGGACATTTAATTTTCTTTGAGCATGTTGTGTTCTTCCTCGTCGTATTTCCTTTATACACATAATCCTTCCTCTTATGACTAGCATCCGGATCTCCACTTCTCAAGCCATTTTAAAACGAGTTTTTCTTTCTTTTCCATTCAAAAGTAATACACACATGGATCTCTTGGCATGCTCTCTAGGCCAATTCTTCGCATCAATAGGTAAGTCAAATACCAAATCATTGACATAGTGATGGGATGTATCTTCGAACAACATACCAACCGGAGAAGGTTGTTCATCCATTGGTATAGGTTGGCATTCAATCTGCAAGAAATGGAACAACATCAATTGCAATCACAATAAAGTTCGGTAACAAGATAATTTTATCGCGGTAACCGAACTATTGGTTCGGTTTAAAAGCAACATTACATGTAACTGAACAAATAAAAAGTACATAGTTCGGTTACATGTTATTTTATCTAGGTAACCGAATATAACTCTGGAACTGTTGATTTAATTTTGTTTGATAAGTTCGGTTAGTTAGGCTGTTGGGATCACGTTTGCGAAACAACCGAACTTATTATACTTAATCTGCTCTTATATTATGTATAGTTCGGTTAGATAGGTGGTTTTTATGCAGTGTGCGAATCAACCGAACTTTGTACACTAATTTAAATCTATTTTTTTACGTGAAGTTTGGTTTGTTGTTGGTTGCAAACCAACCGAACTTAGTACAATAACTTCAATATTATTTTTACGTAAAGTTCGGTTTGTTATTAGTTGCGATCAAACCGAACTTTGTACACAAAGAATAATCTTAATCTGCCTAAAGTTCGGTTGCTTAATATTGGTTGCGAAAAAACCGAACATTACTCTGGAAATCCATGAAACTTCCATTAATATATAGTTCGGTTACCTACGTGTTTGGATAAATTAACCGAACTACACTTTCAGATTAGTTCGGTTACATGTTCTTCACATAAGGTAACCGAACTACTTCAAAAATTAACATTTGGTTTGAAAATTTGGAGCAATTCAACTAACATTAGCTAAGTTTGGACCATACCTGGAAACCCAAATACTCTTCCTCCGGTTGTGGTTGATAAAATCCATCATTATCATCTTGAGATTGAGTTTGGGGAAGAATACATTCACCATCTAAGAAATCACTCATATCCTGATCATTGTGAAGATTAACAAATACTCTAGGAGATGATGGAGATGAAGAATCAGATGATCTTTCATCACTTGAATTCCCAAACGTAGTGAGTGTGAAAAAATGTTTATTTTTCCATGGTTTTCTCCTTCTTCTTCTCTAACATTACTCTCTAAAAAATTCTATTTCTTGTTTTAATAACCCATCTTTTAATTTAATTTCTTTAATTAGTTTTTACTTAATCATTTCAATAATCTTTTCACTAATCATAACCAAAACATAATCAAAAGGGCAGTTTAGGTATTAAGAAAAATTATTGATAAGGGCTGCCCTACCCTAAATAACACAATGGTCCCCAAATATATCATGGTCCCCAAAATTCGGTTCTTTTGATACTGCA